>OX401998.1:10178645-10564645 GCA_947859395.1 Eupithecia insigniata | reverse complement strand
AAATCTTCGTGTTCTTTGAGTTTTGCAAAAACACGCGATAAATAATAGAATAACACAAAAGGCAGACCAAGTGTTCCCCACTACGGCCAGTATAAATCAGCGGTGCAGCGCTAACTTGATATAATGCAGCGCTACAAGCATTAAAAGTATTCAGCGCTAGCCGCACTGAAGCGTTTAATCTTATTGCGCTTCAAGGTACAATTCCGGGGTTTCACTGCTAGCACTTACAAACTGAGGACATGAATGAATGAACACTTTATTGTAATTAAATTAACATTACTACAAAATCTTATATCTAAATGAAAAAATAAACAGTACAAAAGGCGTCCTTATCGCTGAGAGCGATTTCTTGCAGGCAACCTAGGGATCGAGAAAAGATATAAGAAAAAGGGTGTTGGTAGTGCACAAATAGTAAATACCAGAACTATTATAATACAACATACATTATTTACAATACAAAACTACGTATATTAGGCAATTCTAATACATACAGTGTGAGAGTTCTTAAATATTTCACTTCGGGGCTAGGTATTAAGAGCCCAGTTAGGGCGCCATGCAACTTGAGAGGTAGCTAATTTTAAGTATCAGAAATAAACCCGAATTCTATAAATATTGCACATAATTCAGTACTACAGCTAATCACTTAAGTATCTCATCCAAAGCTAACTTAATTTCTATGGGATATTGCACAGAGTTATTTTGGATCCAAAATCTAGTGATCTTAATATTAATTTAGTGCTATGTGTCATCCATAAATTCTTTAATTGAGTAATAAGTTTTATTTAGGAGTATATTTTTAATTTGGTTTAATACATTTCACTATCAATCAAACGAAATAAATGATGTGGCCTACATTATTTACTGGCCTTATTAATATCATGGTACCTAAATGGTCAATATCCACTGTAGTCTTACCTTCTAACCCTCTGTGTTGTAGTACTTACATGTTCTTATCTTTAAATTTTGTTACTGATGGATGACCTTTAAAACTAGTCAATTAGTACCGTTTCTAAGCAATTTTTTTTTTATTTCGTCCGTCTGCTGGGCAAAGACCTCCCCCAAATTTTTCCACTCCATGCGATCTTGTGTAATTTTTAGTTTTTTTACTAACTACCAAGAATAATTATGCCGAAACTATTTTACGAGCTCCAACCGACAACACGCTCTTCCGGCAACCAAAGCTTTCATTAAAATTCAATTGCTCCGTCTAATCCACAATTATTCGCGTAATTAAGTTTGATGCATACAAGAGACTAATAACTGCATTTAGATGTGAATCTATTCCCCGAATACTCAAATGCAAATCAGATTTGAGCAGTACAAATCGCGATTACAAGACAAATTTCAAAGAGCCCGTAAAAATCCTGAAGAGCCTGTGATACCTGAAATAGCTTAGCGTCAGCGATAATATTTTCCACAATACTGGAGCATTTACTTTGAAATTAATATAAAAGTTCAGGATTGATAACAGACGATGACTATTTCGAAAATACGATTACATAAAATATTCCGATTGAAAAACAAAGTTCGCTCTAAACTGAACTGTAAATCGTCGCTATTCAATAAATACTTCAAAATAAGCAGTGATATTTTGTACAGTAAACAAAAAGAATATAAAGCAGATAAAGACTGTGTCAGATTTACAAAATTACTGTCAATCTTACCGTAAAAAATCAAAAACATGATTTTTGCTGTTACAACGCTCTGCTCTGTCCCGCTCCTATAAACGCGAAATCCTATGCCTATCTTTTTCACAAGATACTGAGGTAGTGTAGGCCCTTAAGGCAGAGGAAACCGCTTAATGCGAATGGAAGGTAGGTAGGTATCGACGAGATGGTGAGATCAGGTCATGAAGTTTATGTAATCATTCTCCAGAAATATCGTATTTCCTGTGAAAAATCGAGTGACAAGCAAACTTGTGGTGATGTTCGAGCCTGTGGGCTTCAGTTATCGCAAAAACTTGGAGCTGTGTTTGCAAAAATTTTGTGCTCACTGAAAACAGGTGATTTCGTATCCATGCGTCGTGATTACTTCGTGTAAATACCGATATATGTACTAGTCCACTGACCTTACTATCGCGTGACGCACTAAATTCACTCCGAAGGAAAATTTTACATCAACATGATTTATTGTAAAAACAGCAATCGCTCAAAATCCAAATATATTAGGTATTTTTCATTTGAGGATTATAAAATATGTATGCCTACTGCAGAAGTTTTAGCCCAGGAGTTCTCACTATGTTATAGATGAGGTCATAAACCTTTGACACCACGCTGTTGGTTTTTTTATATACTGGAAAATTTTCTTACGGTGGAAACGAGCCCATCACGAGTGCGTATGCAGTCCGTAAGAAGATACTGTTTCTACATTAATAGACAATCATAATATCGTTTTTTTTTTAAACTGTCACGATTTTATATGTAGGTACACAACACAGCCACACAAAAAAACAAAATTGGTTGCGTGACGAATCGGACTCAACAGGATCTCAATTTTGACTCCTAATAATCAGCAGCTCAAAATACGTCGGAAAAGTACTATAGTCCGATTCGTCGCACAACCACTTTTTTTTGTATGGCTGTGTTCTTATTTATTGGATATTTTTTGGCATTTTGATATTATGTCCTCTACGTTTCCATCGCCTTTTAGCGATCGTGGTCATGGATCGCCCCCGACCACGATCGCTGTACTCGATATCCCATTAAAATTATCCGTACGAGGTAGCAAAGTAAAACGGAAAGACATTCATTAATAATTTTCATATTCCCAGAAAACTGACTACGCTAAAATTACCAAAATGACTGAACTGCCATGGCAAGAAAAAAACATAAATAACATAAACATCAGTAGGTAGGGACCAACCGCGGTTGCCCCACTGCTCAAAAAACGATTCAACTGAGTTGGATACCTACTTTGTTATCGAACTTATTTCCACCTATAATGGATAAAACAACTGACCCGATATTGTGAAATAGAATGGGAAACAAAAACGGAATGCAAACCGAAGATAAACGAACACAGTAACATTCACGGCACATTGTTTACAAAAACGCAAGCCCGGAGGTAGAAGTTTATCGGCCGGCGTATCGCTCGGTGTAGGGTCGGTACATATCTGACGGATCGTCGCGTGTTATCGGTCGCGTAAAGTCTGAATGGGCAAATTCTACTTTCAAATCCTATTATAAATTTTAAAGTAACTCTGTCTATCGGTTTGTCTTACCTTTTCACGCCTAAACGGCTGAACAGATCTTAACGAAATTTGGCAGCGAGGTAGATGGTATCCCAGGGACGGACATAGGGTACATGAAAAGCGCATCCGAAGTCGCGGGCAGCAGCTAGTATATGTATAATAAAACATTCAATCTTTGACACCCAACCGATGATGCGTTTGTGCGTCGAACGTACGTCTGTTCCGTTTCCGTCAACGCATTGTCAGTAAACCGCGATGGGCTTCTTTTTAAAATTAAATATTTCACAAAACAACTGCGCTGTAGATGCTGAACGCAGAAACTGACTAGACGCGTAATGTGGCAGGTCTAATTTGACCGAATAGACGCGACCGATGATACGCTCGACGCATTTTCCGTCAGATGTGATCGACCCTAATGTTGCATTCCCAGCTATCGATAGATGCTGTGTTGCTTCACACTTATTCCGGGAATTTATGTTTAGTATTTTTTTCGTTTATACTACATAGGTGGCAGTAAAGCGTGCGGTCCACCTGATGGGAATCGGTTACCGCAGCTTATAGACCTGCAACGTCAGAGATGACGTGCACTGCTAACCCCATAAATGTTTTACTACCAACCCCATAAATGTTTTAGAATGCCCTGTTTGAAAGACCTCATACTAAAATCCATGGGGAAAATCTCAGCAGGGAGATCATTCCACATCCTGAGTGAGTATACCGATCAGCACTCAAAAGTCCACTGCCAAACTGCCCCCAAAGGGGGTATTTCTATAATCACAACAGGTGGCTTGGCGATCACATTACAGGTGTTAAAAGTAACAGAGAAAGAAGCTGCTGCTCTTCCTCAGATAGGTTCCTTTAGTCACCTCTTATGATATCTATGGAATGAGTTGGAGGGATCGATTCTTACACCACGACCTCATTGGTTAGGTACCTGTGTGTTGCCATGACAACTGTAGAGGTATGATATCTTTCATACTACCTATCGTTCAAATTTAGTAGAAGAGGTAAATTATCGTACTCGAAGGTCTAAGCCAGGTTAAAAAATAACGGAAATTGTTTGATTATATTCAATGAGTTACTACGACTATTACTATTATTACTATTTAACTTGTCTAAGTGCTTATTTTGTAAGCCTAAAGAAATAAAGTTATTAATATCTGAAATGTTACGGAAGAAGGTAGAAGTTTATCAGCTAGCCCATAAATAAAATTTCCGAGATATATATATTATACAAGAATTGCCCGTTTAAAGGTATAAGATATGAACAAATAATATAAATGCATTCATAAATAATTTGCATAAGTATTATTTACAAACTGATGATGCGAGCCGGAGCCGACACAACCCGCAGCTAGAGCGAGCCGAACATGGGGATGTGCGTCATGGGCACTGCAAGAGCTTCCGTATCGGAAGCGACAGAGAAGTAGCGCGGTGTAATGTTGCATTCCAAGCTATCGATGCATGCGTTGGGTAACATTTTCGGTCATTTTGGATAACAATAAAGTAATAAATAATGTTGGACAATCCAAACAGCACCATCTCGCCCCAAGCTAAGCAGAGCTTGTGTTATGGGTAGGATGATATTTTTTTTGTAGATCGTACAAACATTTGTCCCAAGGCGGGAGTCGAACCCGCAACCTCCTGCACCGCAGTTAGACCTTTGCCAGCCGCGCCACAACATTGGTCGTCTAAATGTCTAGGCCTGGAAAATGGTAGGGGTTGATATGATATTCATCCCTAACATTAAGGAAGTAACTCTGTCTCTCTGTACCTACGTTAAGTTTTCACGGCTGAACGAATCTTAGTAAAATTTGGCAAGGGAACATAATGATATTCCGGAGAAGGACATGGGTGACTTTGTATCCCGGAAAACTGTAGCCACATCTTCGCTTTCTCAAGTGTGAAGTTGGTCAAACGCTTTACCGAGACCAATAAAAAATGTAAAGCCGCGGCAAGAAGCTAGTTAGATTTTTTGCAACAGTCTGCAGTTAGCTCAATTGTATCAATTGTAAATACTAGTTTAATTTGTTTATATTATTGAATTGTTACAGTATTTGTTTGTCATTGTCTTTGTCAATAAAGGAAGATTTATTAGAAGCTAGTCATAGTTGCATTTGCGATATAGGTACTCTTGCAGTACCTCGAACTTTGAAGAGTTCATTGTTTCTAGATGGCTTATATCTCTCGTAATTATGTCGTAAATATCTGAACGTGAAGATCAAATTTCCAGGTTGGGTGTCTATGCCAGGTTTAATAAAAGCGAGTAAAATATTTTTCAATGGATCTAAATATGTATAAATGAATGACTTCGTACGTACTTTATTTACACTGACCACGGCTTTTAGCGCAATTGGGTATTAGAAGCTTTTCCGTTTGTATGTGGAACTGGCTATGTGGTTTTATCCACCATGGACTATTTACACAAATACATTTATTTGATCGAGGCTACTCCATTATCCTGATTAGGCGGCGCGTGTAGCAAGTTGACATAACATCAGAGAAGTAGTCGACGTCTGCCTAAACACGTTCACAGAATACAAAAGTAGTAGAGTCGTCGTTTTTACAAGTTTTATTTAGCGTGATATTACTCCATCTAGCAGGAAAAATAAAGTTGATGACACCCAACCACGTAGAAAAATTAACCCTCTTCAGCCTGGAAAACTGTCAACCTATAAGCACCTATTTAACCCCTCCAACTTTTTACAAAACAACTTTTGTGCCAGGCGCCTACCGGATTAACCCAAATTTTACGACGCTATATTTTGTCCCAAATGTGGGCTTCACAAAAGTTTTCACGTAATTTGACATTGCATGCGCCTCTAGCTCATGTGTTTGATGTAGGTCAGTGGTGGAGTGTTGTAAAATGTTTTCTCATAACCGTAGCCACACGAAACCCCGTGGGCTATTATTATAGCCACTGTTTTCGTTATTTATGGCACAGCAACATTGTTACACTGCGGTACTAACCAGCGCCAAATACTGCTAACCAATCGCTATGGCTATATACTATGACTATGGTATCGTCGCAGAATCGTCCATAGATGAAAGAAACTCTAGATAGTGTGTGTGGTGCTATTTGCACGGACAAATTGATATAATTAATTTATTTAGTTATTTTCTTATATGTTACATTACAAGGTCACATAAGAAGGTCTTAAAAATAATTTTACTTCTATATGTATAAATTATGTATCTAAATCACCATGTATGGCTCATACTATATTAAAAATTTAAGTGAAGATAAAATCAATAATCCCTTGTTTCTTTTTTGATAATAATAACCTTATTTATAACTGTTTATTATATAAAATTTCACTTTTTTAAGGGCCTATTTCGTAAGCCTGAAGAAATAAAGTTATTAATTCTGATTAACAATTATAGGTAGGTGTAAATATGTAGGTAGAGTGATCGCAAAAGTTAATCAGCTCCGTGAACTTAGGCACGGAAGCAAAACTGCGCAAGTACAATCAAATAGAAAAGTGATATTTATCAACAGCGACCCACCGGGGCTTCAGGTAGAAATCCTTTTTATGGTGCTAATAGACACACCTGTGGCAACTGCAGTCCGCTGAAGTACCATTTTGAGGTTAAATTAAGACCTTCATTGTCTTCTTTTGTCATGAAACTCATGACATCGAACACCATTTTCCATGTTTGACGACGCAGTACATTAAACCGCATGCGAGGCATATTTAACGTTTAAGTGAAACAGCGATTAACAGGGAATACAACACAAAATAGCAAGAACAAACTATCAAATCAACGAAACGAACACTGGTCAAGCGTCAAAGACTTTGCTGCGTCATTGTACTCAAAAACATTAATTCGACAGTATTGCCCACTAGATTATAAATAAATTTACTATATAGAAATTATTTTATTTAGATAAAAAGTTTTATTTATTCTAACATTTTGGTTTTTAAATAATCCGTCATTGAGTGTAAGATCTTTTTATACATTCTTTAAATATTGAATTGGAAAAAAAATTGCAGAACAAAATGTGCTAGACAAAATAAAATACGCCAGAATTCTTGCTGGCAACCCTGTTTTGACAGAAAGATCCCCTCTCACCCCGTTCTTTCCCCTCAACGCCTTATTTATGGTTCAATGCGCAGCCGTTAAAGCCAACTTCACAGAGCTCATAAAGATTTGCGCGTACTCTACCTAATATCAAGCAAAAAAACGTATTGTTATCTCAATTCTCATGCAATGTCGTTCCAAAAGTTGTGATCAATCATCCATTTCATCTCCAAGAGATGAACCTCTATGTGATAGTAGGCCCCTTCAGTGAGGTGCTTTTTGATAGTCATTTGGAATGGCTTCAATCTTGACACTCGTCCCTCCATCTGTAGTTCCTTTCATCAATGGTAAAATTCCATAATGTTTAATTCTGAGACAACACCATTGTTATGGTGAAAATAATAATTTAGTGGAAATCGGTCCCTGCTTTTCTTCCTTTCATCGGCGAATTTCGTTGAAATACAATGCATCATTAGAGTCTGAACTGGTTTGGTATAATTTGAGTTTGGAGGACAGCTGCAGCATCGTTAATGAAACAGGATCAGTTTCAAACGAGACCGCAAGCTGTTCCTATGTGCTAGGAATAGCGATATTTACTTGGTTACAGAACTTACAACTTCACTAGCTGCTGCCCGCGCCTTCGCCCGCGTTTTATTGGGATAAAAAGTAACTTATATGTTATTTCAAGTCCCAAACTATACCCATACGAAATTTCAGCCGAATTAGTTCAATAGTTTTCGAGTGAAAGTGGAACAAACATCCATTGTCACAAACTTTAACATTTATAATATTAGTAGGATGTTCTATGAGAAAATAGTATGGAGTACTCAGTCGTCTGTGTGAGTTATCTTAAGATTGTCGTAGATCAGGGGCTCACCGCTACCACACAGCACAAAAATGTCCATTCAAATATGGGCTTTAACTCTTAATATTCAGATTCAATTAATATTTACGGCATCTGATGACAAAATGGCTTCCCACAAGCTTGAAATGATTGAAGCTTGTCAGAAGCCCTTTTGTCACTGTAAAATGTATTTAAAGATAACTAGTTTAAGTCCATATTTGAATGCATATTTTTTTCTCTGCGGTGGTGGCGTTGGATTTATGTCCGTCCCCGGAGAATAAAATGGTAATTGCCATTACCTTAGTTTTAGTGTTTTGTCATTTTTGAGATCTGTGGGTGCTAATACATCAGCTCAAGTTTTTCGTAACTCTATTAGCATTATTCGTGGAGTTATAAAAAATTACAATACTATGCGACGATTCTACCCATGCCTGAAATTACAAGAATAAAGTTGTACTGTAATATTATCATATTGCATTCACACATTTAAGTATGATAAACAATAATACAATTCTTTTCTCGTGAAAATTATTCAACTAAATAATGATATACGCAGTTATCATTATATTCTCGTTCAAACCCGTCTTGCGCTTTAGGCAATTTCTACTCACAAGGGGAGGGCACGGTCTGGGAAATTCACTTCGGGACAAGATTCTATGAAATAATAGTACTCCATTAGGGTGTTCAACCCTTAAAGTAAAAGCGCCGAATGGCCAGTACTTTTGAAAAAAAAAGTTTAAAGTTTTAGACGCAGCTTATATATTAGTAGTTTTTTTGCTGCACTAAACGCTGTATAGCATAATCGGTAACGTGTCTGCGTAACAGGTCGATGCTCAGGGTTCGACCCTGATACGCGACTAACTTTATTTTCATTAACTGTTTTTAAAATCAAATTCAAACAAGAAAAACTTTCTTAAATATTTCATTGTTTTTTTTAGATTAACCACTGTTAAAATTATAATGTGAATAATAATTTTTTCGTTGTTTTATTTGAGAGATGCATTATAATAATCAAGATACTGATGATTACTGTGTTACTCGGCAAACGTAGTGTAGGACGCCCTTCGACCAGGTGGGATGACGATCTGCAAAGACTGCAGGCAGATGCTAGATGCGGCAAGCTGAAGACAGGGCGCTATGGTGCTCATTAGGCTATGTCTAGCAGTGGATTAGTGTAACCTGATGATGATGATGATCATGAAGGTGTTTTGTTAAGTCTGATAGCCTAGCTTTCGTGATTTATGAAGATTTTGAGGTAATTTGGTCAATTTAAAGCAATTATTCATATAAATAAAAAGTTGATTACCATTGTTAAAGTTTTATTGGAAAACCAAATAAAGCCATTAACAGAAAACAGTTAGACTATATTGACGAGAAAATTATGATATTCAAGCATTATGATCATCACTTTCACTGTAAAAAACGTGGAATAAAATGGTAAGTCACTGGTGCAAAAATCTATTTTGGCTAGGAAATACAATGAATAAAATGGTAATCGACATTATACACCTTGGATGGCGATTGATTTTCAGTAACTTCTTATATTTGTAATATCTCGTTTTTGGCATATCTTAGGCGTGTTCTATTATAACATTCCAAATACATAAAAAATAAGTTTTTCGTAAAGCTGACAATCAGCAGTATACGTCCAGTATTTAAGAAGTAATCAATAAAAACATGTTTTTTATTTTTCCTGAAAAGTTGTGTTTTTGCAGTTACCATTATATTCTCCGGGGACGGCGTTATGTGCGCAGAGCTTAAAGCTCTGCGTACATCAAAACGTGATATTCTTATCCGTTGACATAGTGACGTTCACAGAAAGTTTCTACTTCAGATTGTGAGTTACAGAAGTGTAACTCTAGTTTACGCTTACCACTATAATCTCTTCCTCAGGCACTGCTCCATCGAGCAGAGTACAACTGCGATGAAGTTGTTCGGTACTCGCAAGTCTGTCTGGACTGAAGGCCAAGTTTGACTAACTTCATTACAGTGAATGGTGGTGATCTGGTTGCCCCTTTTCGTATTGTAGGTATTACAACATATCTTATACCTTTAAACGAGCAATTCTTGTATTTAAATATAATCTGAATCTCGGAAACGGCTCCAACGATTTTCGTGAAATTTAGTATACAGGGGTTTTCGGTGGGTGATTTTTTCACTACGTTTAACTACAAAAAAGTCCGCGCTGGCATTTTTTGTATTGTGTTTGTTATTTTTAGGTAGATAGAAATATACTTACATACAGAGTGACATTTTTCGGAGGTTTGATTAATCCCTTATAACAGACTAGCGGCCCATTCCAGCTTCGCACGGGTGGACATTTATTTTTTAAACATTTAGGCATAAACGTACAGTAAATGCATGACATAGCCTATATTAATCAGTGATAATGTAGCATTCAAATGGTGAAAGAATTAATAAAAAATCAGTCCAGTACTTTTTGAGCCAATTCGTTACAAACATGCTTACATACAAATCTTTCCTCTTTATAATATTAGTATAGATTTATGATACCTAACCGATAAAATTTTATTATTAGAAGTGTCGGAAAAAGTCAGGCCACCTGGGAGCTTTCATCGAAAATGCTGCCTAACCCTTTGAGATGTAACAAAATAATGTATGGTGGGATATTTTTCTTAGTCCACACGGGTGTAGCCGCGGGCGGGTCAGCTAGTATCTCAATAAGTATTATATTACTTTTATTATCTAATACAGTGGTGTAAAAGATGGCAGATTCCTCGTGCCAGAGCTCGTCATGACATTTGTAGTACAAGAGTGGCAAGAGTGGCGAGTAATTGAAAATACTGGCAGATTTTTTACCCTAGGAAAAATAAAATACTCGCTCGAAGATGAATTTTTACTGTCTAAGCTCAGCTAGCAGTTTTTTCACTTAGCGCCTCTTTAACCCGCACACACACCGCTGGAATTAGGGTGTTACCACACCATTTGATCAATAGCATCGATCGACGTCGTTCAATTGGTGTGGTAGCTTTGGTTGATCGACGGACACCGGTCGACTAACCAATAGATCGATCGTCGATCGGTTGGTGTAGGAACTAGGCTTTAGGCGTATTTATCGTCACTGATAAAAGCCACAGGTATAGAAAATTTGAGGTATTTCACAGTGACCGAAACTAAATATTATATGTGTGACTGTTACACAGGCAGTGCCAGTGTCACGATCACGAGTTCACGATATTATATCGTTGTTATTTTATTAGGTACCTACGCAATAAATCGCTTCAGCTAAATAATATCGCTTCTATATTCTCTCTTTGATTGTATCACTAAGTCAGAATGCGACAAGCCTAGTATTTTATACTTGGAAATTTGAAATGTATGTATACCGCAATGTAACAAAGTTATTACATTGCGTTATACACATACAATTCAAGAGGAATTTTCGTTACCTAGCGGTACTATTGCTGCAATAAATATATTATTCAATCAGTAAAACAATGAATTTGTATATGATTGGTAGAAATACTAGCTAGTATTTTGTCACTGGTATTTGTCACAGATATTTTGTAGTCACAGTAACGTAAGTCACAGGTATCGGATTTTGCCTAGTGTAACCCAAGACTAGTAGGAACTTGGTTAATCGAGGGACACAGGTCGACCTACAAAAAGATCGACTGGTGTGGTAGAAACTATCGATCAACGTCGACTAATCTATTCCACCGTCGATCGATTGGTATGGTAACAAGACCGGGTCTAATGTAGGTAAGTAAGTACTTCTTTACCATGCAGTGGGGCACTGCGGCCAGCGTCTTAGGGACGTTTCGACTAGTATCGATATGGATCAGTTGAGCTATCCGTAGATTGTTTGTTACAGTCTGCGGTTAACACAATTAATTTGATTGTAAATATAGTATTAACAATTGAACTGCAAATCTAATTTGTTTCTAATCTTTTAATTTGTTTCTATAATTTGATTGTAATCTGCTTTGTTAATAAAGAGCTATGTTATAGAGGTTGTTAACAAAAATCGTCATCATAATCATCAGCCCGTATACGTCCACTGCTGAACATAGGCCTCCCCAAACGACGTCACGAATAGCGGTCCTGAGCCGGTCCATCCAAGGACTCCCTGCGACCGCTACAATGTAGTCGGTCCATCGAGTAGGAGGGCTTCCCAAACTCCGTTGCACTCCACTCGCATTGCATCGTGGTCACCACTCGAGAACTCCCTGCTTGGCGTGCCCATCACCACTTCAGCCTATTAATAAAAATAAATGATAAAAACAAAATAAAAGGAATTTGCAAAGCTTTACTAAGCGAACAAAATCAACTTGCCTCTTATTCCAGTCGGTAACGTTCATACAAAGTGCAGACGGTCACATAAACTTTACTGCTGAATAAAACTTTGAAATAAGTGCGACTATCATTTCAGAGCGATAAACCCCCATAAGAACATTACATTGTAGCGTAATAACCTCATCTGTCGGACAATAAAAGTCTAACATAAAACTTGGAAGGATTAACTGGAGCTGAATCGCGGCCGATGGGCAGTGAAATGGTTTGGTTCAATTCTTTATTTTTGAGGTTTTATACGATTAAAACTCAAAAACTCGAAGTGCATTATTTCCTATAGACCTTACACGTCACAAAATTAAGGTTACATAAGCAAAACAGGGAATAAAGTGATCACTTTGATTTTTTGGTTCACTTCAATCTTTTTAAGGTAGAAGCGAACAAGAAACCTTTACCTTATTAGGTTGTTAGCATAGAGTATCGTTGTTAGTTTTCATGTTGGAGCAAAACTCGTCCAAAGCTTTTTATCCTAAGCTAGTTAATCTCATATTTTGTAATAAGCCTTTTTACATTAGAATGTGATATTGGTTTTAGTGACAGCTAGTATCATGTCTGTGGTTTTAGTATACCACTCCACGTGTTAATCTCCTATTTATTATCAAGTTCCACCAAAAAGCAATAAAACGATTAAAGAATCTAACAATGGACGGTTTTTTACAGTATTTTACACATTCATAATATGTAGTTGTTTGCCATCCTTATCCTTGCCCCTACACTTGTGCAAGTTAGAGCAGTAAAGGAATAGTTTACAACATCATCATCATCATCAGCCCATACACGTCCACTGCTGGACATATGTTTACAGCAGTGGTAGCAGCCGATATCGGACTCACCCAGTCCGCTCCACAGATGCGATGTTTTTGACAGTGAACTCATTCAGTCCATGCAAGTGACAACGGGATATGTTAAGCTAGCCAGCTTTGGCCCAGCGCGGTGGGATTTTTTCTAAAAAGCTTATTTTCAAAAGTCACAGACCTGGCATTTGAAATTAAGTTTTTTAGACAAAATATTTGTCAGAACAAAATGTAAGGCCGAGCGTAAAGGCTTACGCCTGGCTTACGCCTGGCTTACGCCTGGCTTACGCCAAATAAAAACAAAAACCATGTAGGTAACGCAATATAGAAAAAAAAATCTCATTCTCGGATAATCGTACAAATTCTTCGGAATGCGAATTTTATTAGCAGAGGTTTGCAAAAGCGGAGACAGCCGATATGGCCCGCTTCGTCGAATAGATGACTGAGACGATTCGTGAAAAAGGTGAAAGGAGGGATTTTATTGGTTCAAAACATTTGTAAGGGCCGTATTGTAAGTTAGGTGACACGATTCGAGGGATTTCGAGATGGTTTCTATTTTGACATTATAAATGGAACGTATATTTTTTTTGTATTATATTGTACAAGGTCTATCCCAGATTAGGTAACGTTACTCCCATATTGCTTGGAACGGTATTTACCTTTAATTGAACGCTAAATTGATTTTATTTCATTTTTTTAAGTCATCCACTGTTATAGGTTTAAGCCTCATTCAATTTTTGCCAGCCTCTTTGCCTTACGCATCCAGGTGTGCCCAGCGACTTTAATGCAAAATAATGAAGTACCTAAAATTTCATTTTCTATACGTCATTAATTACGCCACCGTCAGCTTTACGTACCAATCCTATCCATCCAAATGTTACCTGGAAGAGATCGCTGTTAGCGATAAAGCTGCCGAATATGCTACACTAGCTCTATTTAGTATTAAATGTAGGTATTGATGGTGTAATTGATGGGGCAATTGATAGTGCAATATAGTAATATTCTATTCTATTCTTAATCCTTCCCATAAAAGTCCTCAATTTTAACTAGAATTAACATCTGTCGTAATAGGACACATAAATAACTAGATAATTATAACCGTAGGATACAAAAACCTGACCTAAATAATTTCAAACCGTGAAACTATAATGATGATTAATACAGCCATGTTTGGTTCAGTGTACACAGTGGATTAATAGGCAGTACCGATTTAACTCGATTACTGTGTAATAAATTGAGAAGATTTAAGCTAAAATTTAGATTTAGACAGAAGAAAATGTCATTTATGGTATGGAGGTCGGTGGCGATGACTTGTCAATCTTATCATACGTATTCTCAAACTATAAACCCATCACAGACGTAGCTATAATATATTATATAGTACCTAATACTAGATGACCCGGCAAACGTTGTTTTGCCATCGACCACTCAGGGTTGAAGATTATTATAGTACTATGGGGGTTGGTGTTAGAAAGGTGAAAATTGATAGGGATATGTTTTTTATGCCTAATCATAAAAAATAAAATGAAAAGAAATAGCCCAAAAATAAAAAAAAATAATTTGGGATATTGGGCTAACTTAGGGGTATGAAAAATAGATAACATCCTATTCTCAGGCCTACTTAATATACACACAAAATCAGTCAAGCCGTTTCGGAGGAGTTATATTGATTACAAACACTGTGACATGAGATTTTTATATACATACATATGTATAAGATGAATAAAAGCAAAGCATAGCGCGATATATTTTCTATACAAATTTTTGAGTGACCGCACACGTAGCATGCAGCTATAAATTATATTTCTATAACGTCACCAAGTTATACGTAATTGCTTCCATTGCTTGCTTTATAGCACGGTATATTACTATACATATGTATATTTTAGCTACGTCTGTAATGCGCTTAAAACAGATAATGTTGTTTTCCATTTGTCTTCAGCAAGCAAGCATTCTTTTAGCTTCTACATGCAAGGACACTTCATCATCATCAGCCCGTACAAGTCCACTGCTGAACATAGGCCTCCCTAAACGACGAATAGCGGTCCTGAGCCGCCTCCATCCAACGATTCCCTGCGACCGCTACAATGACACTTATGGTTAAAAATACTGCTCAAAATTCTTAACATCATCATGATTTGAACAAGAAATGTTAAAAAGAAATACAGACTTTAAATGGTAGTTTATTTAAAGTCTGTATTTCTTTTTAACATTTATTGTTCAAATCATCTTTTGATAAATTATATCTATTCCCCAAAACAAACAATGTAATTACAAACTAATTACATTCAAAACCGGCAACCGTCGCTCGTCTAATTAATTCATTGTCAAAATGTCGTTTCAGCTTAAATAACATTACAATGTTTGTTTATTCCCTTCGTCTTAACTTTATCAGCTAATCTAATTCTTGAACAAGTAATTTAAAATGCTTAAAAAAGCGTTTTATAGTTATAAGTACCTAATGAAAAACAAGAACAGAGTGTAGGAATATCTCTGACGATGGAACGACGACATTGTAACGGTCACAGGCAGTCGTTGGATGGAGGCGGCTCAGGACCGCTATTCGTGGCGTCGTTTGGGGGAGGCCTATGTTCAACATTGTAAGTATACAGGCCGATGATAGAATAAAGAGTAATGAGTTTAAAATCGATGGCCTTTGGTCGTTTTATTTCAAAGTTCCCTTACCCGCCTTTCAGGGTGCCAAATTCCACTTCACCATCAAACCCTACCTAGATAAACCTATATGGAACCCGAGTACTTATCAAAACGCATCAAACGAGCTGAAGCTCAACAATGTTGCGTCGTTGTATTGCTGAGCCCCATGGCCACCTTCTTGCTCTATCATCAAATTAACTCAATGTCATCATAATATTACATTTTAGTCACTTTAATTAGGCATGCCATATTTCAGCTCAATTGGAAACAAAGTCAAAATTTGAATACGGCTAGCCACCAAACAGGTAAAATCAAATTAAATCTGGTAGGAATATTTTTAGTCTTAAAGAACTCTACTGGTAAATGAAGTAAGTCTTGCTCACCATCTACAAAAATTATACAAAAACTCTATGTATATTATGTATGTCGAGGTCAATAACAACTCCTAACGAATCATAGAAAGCAAAAAAATATAAATACGAAAGTAATACTCTATATTACTAAATTTTGTCGTAATAAATACGCGAAAGATAATAAAACAAACCATTTAATTAAGCTTAAAAAAGCCTAAAAGTTTCCTTTTAAGGTGAAATGTAATTTTTTCCGAGTCTCGTTTAATTTGTTTGTATTTTTGCCCTTAACGTGTCCCTCCTTAATTGCTTTTCTTATTTACGACTGTGACACAGACTAACAGCAACATGGCTTCTTCATCAGATTTTTATTCCACCTAGGTTTTTGCTACTCACATTCAAGTCAAAAGCCTACACGTAGTTCTCTCTGAACCTGCTGAGTTCTTCACAGTCTGTAACATTAAGACTTTTAATTGTCCAAATATTCAGTGATATCGTAAGATTGAGATATATTTATTAAATCTGATAAACAGAAATAAACTGCTTTGCTAACGAAGAAACCTGTTTATCCTGAAAACTTTCTCAGTCTGAAATTAACGTACATTTCCTGTGTTTTCCTGTAGAGGCTGTCCACGCTTTGGTTCTTATTCTTATCTATTAAATATTCAGACCCAGATGCTATCTTGCATTTAATATATTTCCCAAACTAAAGCTGAGCTAATTAATAAAGCCTGGCCCCGAAGCTGCCAGCGAGTAAGTACAAAATGATTTATTCCAGAATCTACATGAAAACAGCCAGCTTCGACCTTGACCCACCTGTCGAAATTAATTAAACCTTGAAAATGCTGTTTTTACTACAAACAATTTCTCTTCAATTCGATATTAATATGAATGAATTGCGTATGGATACATCAAAATGTCACAAAGTCGGAGAGACTCAAATAAAATTGTATTACGAAAGTGATAAGTGCATGATAAGCAATATTCTAAGCGAAACAAAGTATTATAGAAACACAACTTACATACTTACTTAGGTATCATACTAGATACTAGACTAGACACAATCTAACAATTGTTTGCGAATAAATGAAATGAAATGAAATAATGATAATCTGTCGTTTAAATCCCATATAAAAACCTTATGTGGTAGAGTGCGAAAGTTAATATTTATCTTTAAAAAAGTTACGCCATATTGCAGATCATAATATAATTAGACAAGTTTATTTTGCCCTGTGTCAATCAATTTTAACTTTTTGCATTACCACATGGGGTGGAGCGGGGAAGTTATTTCTATGTAAGAGTTTCTTTGAATAAATTTTATTTATTTATTTTATAAAAAAACTAACCGTAAATCATGAACCAGCTTTTCATTTCTTTTTTAAAACTTTTTAGATTTGGAATTTTAAGCTTATTTTATTTAGATTTTTATCGGGAGGTTTTTGGTTACAATGTTGATTCAACAGGAAAACCAGTATCTATATAACAATTTATTTACTACCTATTATAGTTCAATCCCAATTAATCTGATAGATTGCTAACATTAAAATTATAGATATCACACTAATTACGTCTATAAATTCAAGTGTCACTGATAAAAGTCGGCAGCAATAATATAAATCGAGTATTTAATAAAACAGTTACCAATTAAGTGTTCGTTTTATATTCGTATTCCATCGACATCTACTCCATTAACATTTGAATGGCGCTCATTTGCAGAGATACGGTCTGTATCGAATGGTCAATAATTGGACTCTAATAAAATTAGCTTTTGTTACTAAGCTATAAGGGAATTTTTAGGTTTTTATTTTGCATTTGTACGATGCATGTATAATATCGCCTATGGTGTTGGGCTAGGTGGGGCGCTAGGCCTTCTATCTCCTGGTTTTTCCTGAGGCCAAATTCTGGTAAAAAATCGCTAAACTTATAACAATGGTATCGTCGTAGAATCGTCCATAGATGAAATAAACGCTTAGATGTGCATGCGGTGCTAATTGCACGGATAAATTGTTTGATTGGTGTTGTGTGGCTGCGCTCACCGCGCTCTGATCAAGCTACCAAGCCTTTCACTCGTCTCCCGTACACAACAATTGGTGTCAACCTGGACAGTTTTGATACGCGTCCCTCCATCTGTAGTTCCTTTCATCAAAGGTAAAAAGCACATTCTGAGACGATACCATTGATATGGTGATGCGATTCATTTTGTGGTATTCGGCAGGTCTTTCAGGCTTACGAAGCTCGTTCTTAACCAAAAAAATATATATTTTGATGAATTTAACTCCTATTATTTTTTAATGTCTTTAAAAATTTAAGTGTTTATAATGTACCTACCGAGATTGGTAAAAAATACGTACATACCGTTATAGTTTTAGTAATAATTTCTCGTTTTTTTTAGAATTATAGTTTTGCCTCTATTTCAAGTCATGCGTTAAACCTACCCAACGAAAGGTATCTTCAATGAGCTCCTTCTTAAATATTACTTATTAGAGTTTAAACAAAAATTTAATTTGATCTTCAACAGGTGTTCCATAATCCATCTTTGTTAGCATGATGTTTCAAAGATTTATAATAATAACGAGTAACGAGCGTTCCTAAGGAAAGCGACCCATAGTAGGTGTTCACACTGAGACGGGCTAGAGACGAAACCTTTTACACTCAGACCCGATCACAATATAAATTTACAATATGACTATACCATAACACAAACTACCAATACCTATAAATTCGCTTTGACTTGTAACTCATGTCAGTTCAAATTATGATTACATACATGACAGTTTCCTAAAGTTATACTTGCCCTGTTCCACTCTACACTGTACTTTCCTTTTTCTGTAAGGTGTCGTGTTATGTTAGGTTTTATGTGGTTAAATAAATATATTTTCTTTCTTTCTATCTTTCTCAAATCCCCTATCCAAAACAAATGATAAAAGATCGGATTGTGTTTTTATGTGTAGTGGGAGTTTTTTAAGGTCTTCTTTAATTTGTAAGGTTCTCTACCCAAATGCTGCCAATGGAACCTTCCCCTGTCCGTCTGTCCACCTTGCGGTCCTTCTTACAGCGGGTTGCATCTCATGAACCTTAAAGGTAGTAAAATTTTCAAAATATGATTTTCTAATGTCGCTAAAACATCAAAATAATGAAAATAAAATATGTATCAAATTAAAGTTAACCCCCTTGCAATTAACGTATTTTTTCGCATGATAGCTATTATATCACTTGAATAGGCAGGAAGAAAGTGAAATATACCTTAGCTGCTTCGACAACATTTAATAAAAACGAATTAATGTTTTATATTAAACGGGTCCCCAAACTGTTTCTGGCACACTAAACAGCTTTGTGTTACACTTGCTTTACTTGGTAAATGCTCTTTGCTGATTTTATACCTAGGTATAGATTTGTAGTATGGAATCCTTGGGAAGCGAGTCCGACTTGCACTTGGCTGGATTTACTTCGTTCCCATACGAGTGTGAGTTTCGCTTGTGATACAGAAGGATTTAGCCCACATGTTGCCACATTAACGTTTATTGAAAAATATGTACTTAACAATTTATAAAAAGGATAGGCGGAGTACATATGTAGGTGTATATTACATAATTAATTATGGTAAACTAAGTCAGTTTGCTTATGAGGACGTTATTCGGCTCAATAAGACGCATATAATTTTAGTTATTAAATATTATTTAAGTAAGTTCACGATTAAGGCTATTACAGCAGGGATCGTGAATAGCCTACACCGGTTACGTTCCTGAAGCGGCACAGCAAAGAGTAAACTATCATAGAACCGACATTTACTACAGCCACATCTGTGGCAGAGGTTACCAACTGTTGGACCATCTGCTGTAATAACTGTTGGGTCGAACGGTCGGGTCAAATAGTTAGGCAGATTGGCCCCGCTCGGGTGAATAGCAATATTTCTCAAATATTTGGGTAGATATAGTTACCTAATTACTAGTTGTGATTGGGGAGCAAATTTAGTTTAGATTGAGGTAGCCTTGGAGCGACGAGAATTAATTCAAATCTAACCATAGGCGACCAGCTTTGCTCCTACATAAATACGTTAAATACTCTGAATTTCCTTTTAGAAGCTGTGAAATCAACTGGCCAGAATAATCAGAGATATATTTTGCAGAACTTTTCTAAGGAAAGTTAAATAAAAAACATTAGGATAATCTTGGGTTGAAAATTTTTACTCCTGATAATCGCAGACAATACTGTAATTTATGTGCTTTACAAAAACTAATAACCGACTACGAATTCCTTTAGCTTTACTTAGTGTTTAAAGTTTTTCGGGCCAAATAGTAATCCCTCTGCAATATAAATCGGTACAGCCGAACCTAGATCTTTCTCCTTTTTTCGAAGTCGGTTGAAAATTTCAGACAAGTTGAAAATTTCAGAATTAATATGATAAAACGTCATGTGGTACATGGTTATGTACCACATGACCATTTGCTTAACCTTAGAGTGACAATGTACGTACCATTCCTAACAGAAGCGCCTTTTTGAACTTTACCCTTAAAAAATTATAATCATTAATCGTAAATTTTAAAAATATAGTAATCGGCACTCTTTGGCTCTTTTAATCTACTGAGTTAATACATAATTACATTTTGTTAAATTTTTTTGGGCCGGACATTCGACAGCGCCTGTGTTATACATACTTGTTTCTTGAATTGTAGGCTAGTGGCACACTTTGGTTCTATCGCATTTTTATCACAATCCTTGATTGAATGACCTTCATGTCCATAGTGGCTGGCTACATATATGGGTAAACTCTCCGCACGTCTTCGCAGCGTGACCATGCTGCTGGCACTTGAAACACCTTGTGACCAATGTGAAGTCCCTCACAGGGCACAAGTACCAGTTTCAAAAACCCTATCCTCAGTTATAAGAGCCTTACGGACAACTGCAGAGACTTCAATCACAAAATTGCAGGAAACATAACCTTAGTTTAGCAGGTATTTTTGTTTGCTGCACGCGCAGGGGTGGGCCGCCGCCTAGTAGGACTCGCAGAACAACATTTGCGTCGTCGTTGGCAATGAAAGTGTTATTTAAGACTACATGAAACATCTAGGGAGTGGTACCTGGTTAGAGGTAACCAGCCTAATTCAGCTGATCACATAAGTACGTTGAGCCTCATTAATCAGCGGCTTACAGCGTCGACGGTGAATTAGCAGTCACATTGATTGTTGCAGTAAATACATTGACGTACGAATACTCGCCTACCTTGTAGTGGATTTGGGTAATTGATTAGGAGATTTGTTTGTGTGGATTTCCTGGATGCTTTGGGAAGGGATTATATTAGTGTAATGCGTTACCGATTCAATTCCTTAAGAGTATTTGATCTTCGTCGCTCAGTATAGGTGGAGAAGGACATGATTATAATTATGTCACGGATTGTACACGTTCTGTCTAGTTGCTAATCTGTCTAGCTGAGAATTTGTACAGTTGCGAATCTGTCCAATGGCTACGGGAAGGCGGGCAATGACGTCAAAGGCAGGCCTAGGAGACGCTTTTGAGGCGATCAGTAGGTCAATCCAGATGTATTTGTGTCGAGAGTATTGTCACACTAATATTATAAATGCCAAACTTTCGATGTTTGGGTGGATGTTTGTTATATCTTCACGCCAAAACTACCGAATGGATGGGGCTGAATATTTTCATTCAGATTTTTATACGGGTCTTAGGTCTGGAATAAAAACATTGGCTACTTTTTATTTAAAAATTAAAGCGTGCGAAGCCACGGTCAGAAGGTAGTCACTCAAATTTTAATTAAATTTTCGCCACTGAGCGGCAACAATACTATGAGTGACATAACAAATATGTACATCGGACGATTCTGATTCAGGCAGGCCGATGCCTGCCTTACTAATTTCGAGTTAATTAAATTAGACTAATCAACCCGAAATTAGTATTTACAGCAGAAAGGGTCGATGAAAGTCATCGAAAGTAACCTAATCTGTGGTTTAGCCTGCAATAGCGCATCATAATATAGGCGGTGTCAATTTATATTATTTGTGATGTACCGAATTTTATCCATACTGTGCTAATATTATAAGGAGGAGACGCGTCTGTGGAACGACTTGTGGTACAAGGGAAAGTTGACGGCACAAGAGCTCGCGGCAGATCTCCTATGCGCTGTACGGAGCAAATCAAAGCTCCGCTGAAGGGACCTCTACATGAATACACCAGGAAAGTGGCGGTGCGGGAAGAATGGCGCTGGATTGTGAAGCGTGCTCCTTGATATGACGACCACGTCAATAGTGTAGCGACTAAGAAGAATATTAAAAAATAATCTTATATTGTTATATAAATTTGGTAACTCTCTGTTACCTTTTAACGCCTAAACGGATGAACGGATCTCAATGAAAGGCAGGGAGGTACACCCAGGGACGGACATAGGCAAATTTTTATCCCATTTAAAATTCCGTGCGAAGCTGTGGGCAGGAGCTAGTAACAAATGACACAACGTTAAGCTGTTATTTAGTGTTGTAGCTACGTGTAAATATCTGACTCGTGTCGTTTATTCCTATGTATGAAACGTATTCGTGAGAAATTATTTATCTGTGAACAAGGATAAAAAATAAAATTCTTTGAACATCAAAGTACAAAACACATTCTCTCGAGTCTCATTACACTGTTCGTGAAATTATCAACGAAAAGTTGTCTCTGACAAATGTTTTCACTCATTTGATCTTCCAAGAGCTTCTGAAGAATTATTTTACCCCCGAGATTTCAGAGCAAATGGGAATAAAATTAGCAAATTTATTTGCGAAAATCTGTTCGAGTGACATAAATAAAATTGATGATTTGCTAAAATATTGCGTGAAAAATTGGACTTTTGATATTACGTCCCATTTTCGTTTTCTCGGAATCTTTGTGTAATTATTGTACATCTGTTGCCTCACTTCGTGATTTGTTCTATTCATTTTACGGACAAATTCTGAGAAGATGACTTTTATTCTGAACGACTGTTGTAACTTTGAAATTGATCTAAACAATCCCTGTTACGAATATCGACCCCTCCAACTCAACCCGTGGATGTCGTAAGAGACGACTAAGGGAACCTACCAGAGGAAGGGCAGCAGCTTCCTTCTGAGTATTTTTAAACACCAACACTGCGATCACCAAACCGCCTGCCAAGCGTGGTGATTATGGCAAATCCCCCCCTACATGGGAGACCATCCACTCGATGGACCGACGACATCGTAGCGGTCGTAGGGAGTCGATGGATGGAGGCGGCTCAGGATCGCTATTTGTGGCGTCGTACGGGGGAGGCCTATGTCCAGCAGTGGACGTGTATGGGCTGATGATGATGATGATGACTTTTTTCCGGAGGTGCCTACCAAAAATGTTGACAGAAGCCAATGCCAGTAAAGTAGACAAGAACATAGTAGAGTCGCGACAGTCGCGACGCCTGCAATCCCGACTGAGATAGACTGAGTATTTTGTTTAACGTGAAGGCTAATATCGAGTCATTCCCTACGTGTCGCGTGAGACGTGCTCACGAAAAGTATTCCCAACGTCTCACGAAAGTCAGAGCGTCGTGACACTTGTCGTATTTGTTGATCTTTTTCACTATAGACATCCTTTGAGGGCAAAAGATGAAATAAAAAAATTATAATTTTCAATGATAACTGTCAAAATAATCATTAGTGACATTAATTATCGTGGCCTTGAGCTGGTCCAGGGCGGAAGTTTCCGCTCAACTATGTTCTTGTCATGTGCCAATGCCACAGAATAAACATAAAGGCAATGCAAAGAGAACCATTTCTAAAGTGAACGATTTCTGTTACCCACTCGTCTATACAGATGATTCTTGTTTAATTTTGAATGGAGTTGATTATTCTAGTGAATTCGGCTATGCAGTCTTCTCAAAGCTTAATTCTCATTCAGTAATGGAATTAGTCCATTTAGAATGCATTTTAAAGGTAACTCGTTAGCTCTGGAATATTCTATAAGGATTAACTCGAATGGGCTTTGATAGCTGAATGGCGGCGGGTAATGATTCCACTTCAGTCCGTGAAAGCCTTAATGGGTATAAGGGTAGATGGAATATGACCACTTCAAAATATCGGCTTAGTACCTAGGCACTCAAGGGGTTAATAACTCGATTGTGAGTAAATACAGCTGTGTTAATAACTACATCTTAATAAAGAAATAGGAAGAAAATATTTTATATCGAAAAAAAACTGATTTGAAATGCAATGTAAACTTTGAACTGATTTTCTGATTTCAAATTTCAATAACTTTTTTTCTTTAGGCTTACGAATACGAACTTAGGTAAGTCAAATTTATTAATAATATTTTGCTAATGTAATATTATAAGAACCAGGGCTAAAAACCACTTCAAAAATAGCGAAATAGCAAAATTATTGCTTTTTTATTTTCTCTTCACTTTGATTTTTTATCCACTAGTGGAAGAAGTGAAAAAGAAACCACTTGCACATTTATATATCACTTATGTGTCTAATGAACAAAATACCTACTTAAGTCTTTCGTTCAAAGCTTGCATAGCATAGCAATTTACCTTCACCCTTTTACTTCTTAACAGATTATCGAGCTCAAGACGTGTATAACGCTCTCATACTAAAGGCCCATGTAACAGCACCACAGATGGGTTTCCTGCCCTAAAAGACCCAAGAGACATTCACGTCACAGATACTTTACAACACATGACCCTGAAAGCGAGTATGGTCATCAATTATGCATAGAGCCTGGAAGGGGCAGGGTCACTGTCGGATCTTGTCCTTATTTGGGCGTTGTTTATACAGTCACGGAATGGTTCCTATTAATGTTTCAGGGCACTGTACCAACTGAATTAATCTAGATTTATGGCATGTACTTTGAGGGATTACCTTGAATGCCGAAGCATTTGGAACCTTAGAATATTTTGTAACTTTATCAGAATAACTTGATATTGATGTATCAAAACCATCTGGTCCGATACATCTTTTGTTATTTTAATGTCTATAGATATATTTATTGTTGTGGGTGTGCGGTTGGTCATAATAAGAGTTGGTATACTGAACTGAGTCTATTCATTAATAATTAACACAAATACATTAAATGATAATAACGATATTCTATTATCCAATATTGGGATACGTGTACAATGATCAGAGGCTTTAGAAGTGACTGGCGTGACAGCGGCTTGCTAATGAAAATGCTTAATTGCAGAAACGCAAATGCGCCGCGTACTATATGCTAATCTGTGTCACTACATCAATCCTCCCCTTTTTTTTTAAAAAAATTTTTTCAATAAAAATTTTACTCCATAAAGTTAATACTCCATTAAAACTTTACAATTCAAAACGTCTAAAAAAGTTACACAAGTTCATACCTTCATACACAAATATGCTGACAACAACAATGCGATCATGTTACTAGGTCGCATTCCTAAGTAGACTCGATATAATCCAAGTTTATTTGAATGAACATGAAAGGTACAGTCAGCCTGTAAAATTACTACATTTTATATTTGAAAACTTAGAAAAAATTTAAACATTTAAGCTTTAATAAAGTTGTATAAGTGTAAACAATAAAATAAATGTAAATTAAACAATAAAGTGATTTATAAAAATGTTATCTCTGTAAACAAAATCCAATAAAAAAATATCAATACATTTCTTTGACAAAATACAAGTACTGTCGGTATAATCAGTAATGTTATACAACCAGTTACACAAACAAAAATAAAAATTGATCAACTTAAGTTACCAAGCTGCTCAAGTAGAGTACATAATCTCGAAACACCAATTGTAAATTCGCTAACGTTGCAAATAGCTCGCTACATTACAATGTGTGAGTGAAGCTCTCACTTTACTTTACCGTTTAGCTACTCTACTTATGCTATACATTCTGAGAACTAACACTGACTTTAAAAAATATAGGCTAACTGAATTTAATTTTGAAAAAAAAATATTACGCACACTTAGGGTACGCCTCGTCCAGTCCTACACATCAGCACCAAATCGCCGTATTTTCTGTCTTGGTCTCCATGTAGTGCAGGAACATAAGATGCCAGTCACTCGTAGCAGTGGGAATGAGCCAAATCTCCTAATTCCAACACTGATCATCCGGTGAGCGTGCCTACTTCAACCGGGGAATAATCTTGCGTGAATCTGCAGGTCTAAACACCATTCTCATTAGGATAGAATATACCTCAGATATTGCTGGCTTCAAAAAATTTTCTTTACATTACACATATCTGCCGCTAGACCATAAATGCGTAAATTGGCTGGACCGCGGTTTAACCACTCCCCGGCCATGCACTGCCAATTCCTCGTACGCTGATGACCGGCTCTTCGATAGGGCTTCTAGAGATGGCAGGAAAGGGATCTGCTGACGTCACCTGCTGCGCATTCCGTACCGCGTGGCGACGCTGCCTCAATATTGCGTCATCCAGTTAGTTGGCTACTTGTATATTTCTTTAACCTCCCGAGGCGTGGACTTCATCGGGAGGGAGTCACTTCTCTCTGCACGCACAACCCACAATAATATTTAAATCACGTCGGGTCTTGAATCACGTCGGGGTCACCACTTTTGTTATTTTAATGTCTATAGATATATTATTACTGTGGGTGTGCAGTTGGTCATAAAAAGAGTTGGTATACTGAACTGAGTCTATTCATTAATAATTAACACAAATACATTAAATGATAATTACGATATTCTATTATCCAATATTGGGATACGTGTACAATGATCAGAGGCTTTAGAAGTGACTGGCGTGACAGCGGCTTGCTAATGAAAATGCTTAATTGCAGAAACGCAAATGCGCCGCGTACTATATGCTAATCTGTGTCACTACACATCCATCTGTAAAAATCCGAACGGGCGCTTGAATAGCTTCGATGTTTCGGACCAGATGGTTTTTAAAACGCGCGATATCAAATCGAACGCTTCGAAACTACTAATGTGTACTTATTCTTATCCTCTGGTGCATCCAACAACGATCTAAAAGACTCCGTTCTATAATAAGTACAGCCAAAGTACTAGGTAGTATCAATAATAAAGTAGACCTGATAATTACGTATAACCTATAAACTAACCCCCTTATTCATAATAGTCTGCTAACTTAAAGCATTGCTAATTCTCACTCTGTTTTCTTCTATTGACAAAAGTCAGAGTGAGAAATAACACTGCTTAGCAGCTGTTTCAAGTTAGCAGACCATTATAAATAAGGGGGTAAATAACTAACGTTTTATAAGAGGATGCTTTCGTCATCACTTATTCAAAAGTCGCAAAAGTATCTCACTGACGTCATCTGACGTCGTAATTAGGGGAGTTGTGGAGACGCCTTTATTGCATTCAAGTATTCAAGTTGCTTTCAGTTACGGACTGAAGTTGTATAAGGGAAGTTATTTCAAATACTTGCACTGTCGCGGCGCTTTTGAAACTCTAGTATATCAAAATAGTTATGTCGTTTTGTTTAATTTCGTTTTGGAACTGTTGTTGTTCTCCTTTACCTTCTTTATTTGTCTAGTGGATCAAACAATCTGCTTTTTAGGCTTACGCATTTTCCCGCCGCCATTGTTATTCAGAACACCTAAAGTTTTAATCCAGATATTGGGTATCAGGGAACATAAAGCTCACTCTGGGAACATAGAGCACCCAATCCGTAATCCGCCGTATTCGTTTCGCATCCATATAGATATACGGATGCGGAATGGATGCGGAACGTATGTATATGGAAGATATTCTTATTTGCTATTCCTATTACTGTATTTGTTTTTACTTATAAAGAACTAGAAATATAGAAATATCTTAGATGAGTGATAACAAAGAGATAATATTTGTTTTCTACTTTAATTTACATCTATACAGGATACACATTTTCAAGTATTTGGAACGAAGCTTTTATATACAAATACAGATATAAAGAAATACAAATCACTTATTTGAAGAGAACTGTTTAAAAGTTGGTTGTGTAGAAGGTATTACTTCAGTCTGATCGTCATTTCACTGATTAATTTATTTATTTAAATCTTATTTTTTAAGAGCTTTTAGCCAGGCACTGAATATGTCAGCCCTATTAGTAGATTAAAATAGTTCCTAATTTTATGAAATATCACGTAAACAATTTTATACAGAATCCTGGCCGGCGCAGAAAGCGGGCGGCTCAGATGCTGAAATATGCCAATATTTAACTGATATAAATCGAATTGGAAACAGTGTTTCAAAATCTAAAGTCCTTAAAGCAGATTTTATTTCAGCATAAATTTTATGCAAATATCTCTATTACCAAGCTTTATATGCCTTATAAAAGTTATAATTAAAGTTACCATAATTTTTTTATGTCAAAACGGGACCTGGTTTATACGGGGTGATTGGTAGCTGGGTGCAAAACTTCAAGGAAGAGGTAGAATAGATCATTTACAACCATTTAAGCCATGGCTGTTAACGACAAAGTCTCCGTATTGACTTTACACGAATTATTTTAGTTTTTGGGGAGAAAACCCAAAATTCAGTTAATTGCTAACAATGGTTTTGACAGTAAGTGAAATGTTTTTATTTTGTTTTATTAAAGTAATCTGTAAGCAATCTAACGAAGCGTCCTGTCCTAGCTATCTGTTAACGCAGTAATTTTTTTGTTACAGTAATTTAAAGTTCACGAAACTGTTCAGATTTTAGAAACCGTTTTTGGGCGCCAGTTAAAAATATAGGGAACATATATTTTTCATTTGTTAAAACGATATTGAAACATGTCTGGGGGTAAGTCTATTTGACCTTAGTAACGAGACGTGAGCCCGAGACGACGAGCGACGAGAGTCTTTCTTTTGAGTATCATGGAGTATCATTTCCAACGGTAGCTTGCAAGTCATTGAAATTAGGGCCCACAATCCAAAGTGAGTCTCATGATGGAGACCGAAGGATAGAAACTCCTAAACGAAACAACTTAACCACCTCGAGTTTGGGTTCGTTGGATTTGTCTTCCCGAGCAGAAATTTCGGAAAACGGGACAATTTTGCGTCCCGGAGCTTTGTTTGGGGACAACGGGACATGTGACCGAGGAAAGGGACAGTCCCGTTCAAAACGGGACGTATGGTCACTTTAGTTATAACCCTTAATACAATTCGAACATGTTATATCTACTGCCTACATCACGAACGAGCAATATCTAATTTTAGACTCAGTGGGCTTTTACAAACGACGCCAAGGATTTCGCGGGGTTAAGCTGCAACTACGTGGATAGTGAGTCGGTAGGTCTAGGTACATAGGTACCTAGCTAATGGTATCGAAACATAATTTATTTTTAATTCTTTTTCTGTCAAGGTCTTCAATCTGTTTCCTACCTTTCTGTTCTAAGAATAAGATTACACCTACTCAACTCACACAAGCTTTTGAGAGGTTTTACCTACTTCTCCGCCAATCTTTGAATTCTCTGAACTTTTTAAGCAGGTACTGGAAATTCGTCGAAAATAATTTAACGGAAAACATTACGATTTTCTTTCCTACATACGTATGTATGTAGGAATGAAGCCACAAGTTTACGTCATGTATAAATTCAGGAAAAATCTCAAATAGGCTCTAGAAATACAACGCACGTGCCGTTGTGACGTTGAATACTTTGATGAAAATTTTATTTAACCAAAACTCCGAAATGAAACAAACATTAAAGTGCCTGAACGTTTTGAAGTCCGAACTTTTCGAATAGTTGGCAGCAAAAACCCTTAAGCATCATATTCTTTTCAAAACGTACCTAACCTATGCATTGACGAGGGTTATTCCGAATGTCTCGCGTGAGAAGTTCTCAGTCGCAACGTCTCTCGAAAAGTACTCCTAACGTCTCACATCAGACGCCTAGTCCTAACGAATCGTATAGGAGTAAATTAATACTGCCGATAATATTTGCTCGGCGAGGTGATTATACGAGGTTACTTATCACGAATTTTTGAAATAAGGATGGCTCTCAACGGCATCAAATTTTAGAACGCGGTGCGTTCGATATGAAATAGTGTGCTTCAGTACAAGTAAACCATTAAGTAACACATTTATTAGTTTTTAATAGCGCGATTGTGTTTTGTTTTTTGTTCATACTATAATAAATAACACACGCTGACTTCACAAATCCATTACATTATATGAAAAATAGGGTATCGCGTAAGCTTATAATTTGATTCTTATTAACATTGGCAAAATCGCTTGAAAATCTACGTATTTACAAGGTGTTTGCGAAAACGAACACTGAACCAAAACAGCACATAAAATGGTCTTACATTAATAGTATCGTTGTCTATCCATTTGCAATCATTATTATAATATTAATCTTACTATCTTTGTTTAGGTAAAACTTTTTACTGTAAAATTTACTTAAGCAAATATGCGTTTGCTTTGATGCCTTAAATTGCATCAGCTAAGCATTAAAAACACAACCTGCATATTTTTAAACAGCTAGGCATGTGATGACTTACTAGGTAATACCACCTTTACCTGCATTCGCTCGCGGCCAATTTCCTCGTAATATCCGCGTTGGGAGAGCAATGTTTCCCATCACTATTGGAGCGTGGCCGATATCACACCAGCTCGCTAACTGCTTAAGGGTACATTCCTACAGACGCGAAGCAGAGCGGCATGGCATCGACGAATCACAATAGTTGAAATAAATATTTCGTCATCCTGATTCGTCGATTCCGCACATAAAAAAAATGTAGAACCAAGTTTGGCCCTCTCGGGACCTCTCGTACCGAAAGGGGGTGATCCCTTTCGGCTTTGTGCACAAGTTTTGTGGCACCCTATATAACAATGTAAGTTTCTATTTAAATAGAGCTGCGATGTTTGAAATCTACCAATAGTATCTCGAATAGATAACGCAATGGTAATGATGTTAGCTTTGCCAATAGTACCTACCTACGCTAGTGGCTGATTTGATACAACTTCGCTCCGCTTTGATGTAGTGAAAATCAGTCCTTACACTGAGATTGCTAAATAAGCTGGTTATGCAGAATACTCTCAATATTGCCCTCATTTCAAGCAGGGTAAAACTGTAAAAGTCTTTGTGTTTAAATATCAGCACAAATCGAAACGATTTTGTGCTTACTTTTTTAGTATCTTTTATTTTTCTTGTTATTTTCTTTTAGTGTCTTCTCTAAAACCGATGCGGATAAAACTTGATAAAATACGAGCAAATTCTTAAGCAGGTGGAATCCAGTAAAAACCTGCAATCGCGTGAAAATTAAACTCTTTCACTATCCCTCGATGTGGTAAATGATAGGAGTCAATTCTGTTGGCATCAAATCAAACTGAACAAATAACAAAAGAGATAACTATTTTGCCCAACTCAGTTGAGAAAATTTAGCAATGGGACCGAACTAATATATTTATTTTTTTCCCCACGGTTCAACTCAAATTGGTCAACCCAGAAAATCAACAAAAATTAAATTATTAATTTAGAAAAATATCAGATACGTCAGAAAATGGAAGGCTATGTCTGTCTGACAGCTAATGTCAAAAATTACAGTCAATATCACAAACAAAGGAAAGCACTAAAAATGTCACTGTCCTTTCACACTTAAAAGGACAGTGATATTTTTAGTGCTGTCAAAAGTATAATTTTACACAACAACAGAATCGACACCAATTGTTTGCTCTATTGAATCGACCAGGCTTTTCATGAATAGGTGTGAAAGATAATATTACTAAATTAAAATTATTATCCGATAAAGTTGGCGGCAGCAGAAACAGTAAAAATTAATTACAAGAGTGAATTATAGTTCAAACAACAACTATGTAGGTGAATATCTCAATTTCTGTTGAAAATTTCTAGTTGTTCTCGTTGCTACGGCGTAGACAATATTTGCTACGACGTAGACATTATTTGCTACGACCGACGAAGACCAATTTGTTGCTGGCAAGATGGGCAGAGGATATTACTAAGATCGAAGAACGAACCTAGACGAGATTGTCGCAGGATCGTATGGAGTGTTACAAAAGTTTAGAAACCAGCCCAGGGGTGGGTAAACTCGGGTTGCGGATTATGATGAGATCAATTGGCTACGTCGTAGATGATTTGCTACGAAAACCATTAACATCGGGTAAGACGTAGATAAATAGTAGATTGTTTTACAAGGGACTAAACCATCCCATTATATACGAGGTTGTTATACAGGATGACAAGACCGAGTTATAATGGGTGGTTTTGGCCCGAGTAAAACACTACTTTTCACTTCAATTGCGAGAAAATAAAACAATTCAAAATAAGACAATTTTCAGGAATTTTATTAAAAATTAAATGTGCAGTTAGAGCAATTTTGAATGTTTAGTGATATGTTTTTCCCGGGCAATTTTATTTCGGTTCTCTGTGATTGGGATGTGATAATATTTTGAGTTGATTGTTGTGGAGTAAAAGTTGGAGAGACTCGACTCATGCTTTAGTTTCCTGCATTATTAAGATCTGAGTGCGGCTTCAGCTGAGTTGACATATTCATCCAATCCCGCGATGTAGATGCTTGGGGTTCTGTAATGTTTGGTAGAATATTGATTCCTTCCGTAATCCGCTGCGTGACGTGATCCAGAGTCCGCCAACAGAGTCGCTGATGTTCTGCGGAAACAATGGCCCGTGTAGAGTTCCGGATTTGGTAAATTTAGATAAGTGGCAATATCTTTAGGCATGTTACCAAATTTATTTTTGCCTATGACTTGCCTTGTGCATTTAACAATTAGATAATTTAGAAAAAATCTTCTCGTTGAAACATTAGTGGGATGTAACTCCTGTTACCTTTGTTGCCAAGTATTGTTTATTTGGAGCGTTATTTAAAAATGTTTCGATTTCTTGTGTCGTCAAGACTTTAGATTTTTTTGCCTTGTATCCAGTGGACAATTTCTTCAGTAAAGCCGTTAAATTTACATATTTTTTAATATCGACGTCGTGTATCGTTTGTAAGGTCATTCTTAACATTGAATATGTGCTCCAAAGAGTCGACGATTTGAATTTTTTCGATAATTCATCAAAATAAGTGTGAAAAACCCCTTCTGTAAAAGAATCCACACGTTTCTCATCTCTCCATTTCATAAAATTTTCGTAACTCTTTAAATATATTCCACGTGATTTTGTCGGCAACAGATTCATAATTATTTCTTTGCCCTTTTCTTCCATTTGCATATTAGCATCTTCACTATCACTTGATGCCATTTTTCACGTTCAAAATTTGGAAGTAAAATTCAGGAAGTTAAACGTAAAAGTTTGTGATTTGGAATGAAGAAAATTCTAGAGATTTAGCGCCAATACCACCTTTTTTTTTTAAATCTCTATTTAACCCGCAACGAAACAGTTCGCATTCTACCGTGAAGGGAAAAATCAACCTTCATAAAACATCACCAAGACGGTTCTATTTTCAAAAAAAAAGATTGACGGAGCACCAAGAAATCGAGTTTTTATGTAAGAGAACGAATGCTTTGTACGGGCTGATGATTTTAGAGAAAAATTAAAAAGAAAAAATACTTTTTAGCCCGAGGTATTAAACTAGAGATGAGTCTGGTATTCAATAACTAACTCAGTACCTGTTAGTATGGTCCTAAAATATCTAACGCTATTGTAAAATCCGCATACCGCTAGGGAATAACTGTGCAAAGCGAGCATCGCGCCTATCCGACCGTGAGCCATAACTACCCAACGCTTCAATACCTATACTTACCTAACTATCATCTACGCATAGGTACTAGCGGACCGTTCACCCGTAAATTTATGTAGCTGCAACAAGTATTTGGTATTTCTAACCAAATTGGTTAGAAATATATTGGGTAGAAATCAGGACAGGTATAGAGTATTGTTAACGTTATTGACGTTATTTGATACCAGTTGGTACTAGCGGTATTGAAACAAAATACCCAACTAATAACCGGTAGCCAAAATATCCAATAACTCCCATCCTTATATTAAACTCGAGTTTTAGGCCCGCTAAGCTACACTATTACGATACACTTTTTGAGCAAGAGAAGTGAAAAATATCTAAGTCTATGGGTACGACCAATAACAGATTAAGTTTTTTTTTGTATGTATACAAATATAAAAATAAAAAAATAGTGCTGGAAAGTGTACCTAACTCCATCTAGCTCCGATGATGTAACCAAAGCTTGTATTATACATACCATATTACTCATTATTTATGTTCTTTCTATAATGTTTTAAATTTAATTTAATATAATTTTGTACTTATAATGTATTCTAAAGTTTATTTGACATGAATAATTGAAATCTGTTTTAACAGAGTATATACCTAGGTAGGTGTACATATATAGTAACTTATGTGGTTTATTATGGTTAACAAACGTAATAATTTTGAATTTGAATAACCTTCTTGTAAATAGACTTATAATTCATTCCGGTTGTAAATCTTTTCTGTTCGCATTCACATAATATAGTTTATGTAGATCGGGCCATCTAATTAATTACATACATACAGTGCATACATTATAAACCTTTTAAATAAATAAATAAAAAATATCTATATTTATATAATATATTGTATTATGTATATCAGTTATCTAGTACCCATAACACAAGGTCTGCTTAGCTTGGGGCTAGATAATGCTGTGTGAATTGTCCAGTATTATTTATTATTATTATTTTACCCGTTACGAGAAGTAAACCTTCTATTTCTCACCCACTGCACCACTAGTAACTAGGTTATAGTGCTTGAAACATGAAATTTAATAGAAAGCCACTTTCAAAATGGAGCGTGCGGTTTTCCCCGCATTAGAACACGTCCAAGCATTCTGCGGAAGCCGTGATCCATCCAACTCTAGGTGGTGTAGAAATGCTACCTTATGAAATACGAACGTGCTTCAATACCCCTCAAATGTCTGTGGGTTTTGTTATATGAAAGTGTACTGTTAAAACTAGTTATGAGGCATTTTTGTTTGTTTATAATTTGACATAAACGAGAAATATGGGACTGAATTATTGTGTTTCTAGTTAGTTTATGTAATTTCGATAGCAGGAAGTTGATGGATAAAGGCGATTCAAAGTGCATATTTCAATTATTCAATATATACGGCCCACCCCAAAAATAGTTTTGATTTTATTTTGGGGATAAATATTTTAATTGATTTTTTTATGAATTAGCATTAAAAAATACATATAACCCTCAATTATCAACTTTCTAACACCAACCCTCCATTTTTTAATTGCGATATTAGTTAGTACTCTTATAATCTTCAACCCTCAGTGGTCGATGGTAAAACAACGTTTGCTGGGTCAGCTAGTTATTTTATAAATTACTAGCTGTTGCCCGCGCCTTCACCCGCGTTTTATCGGGATAAAAAATAGCCTATATGTTATTCCAGGTCCCAAACTATACCCATACCGAATTTCAGCCTAATCGGTTCAGTAGTTTTTGCGTGAAAGAGTAAAACATATCCATACATCCATCCTTACAAACTTTGACATTTATAATATTAGTAGGATTAGTAGGACTAGCTGACCCCGGCAAACATTGTTTTACCTTCGACCATAGAGATAAGCTTCGAGAAACGTAGACCGAAAATAGCCAAAAATTCACGCTTATTGTGTGGGAGCTCCCTTTATTTTTACATTTTTTATTTTCATTATTTGTTGATATAGCGGCTTATAAAATACATACTTTGTGCATGTGTATATACTATGTCTACTTTTTACGTTTCATGAGATAAGGACCACTGATAGACGGATAGACGGACAGTCAGACAGCCGAGGCTTTGGACCCGTTAGCATCCTTTGGGTACGGAACCCTCAAAATGAGCAAACGCCATGAGGAAAATTTTACCTTAATCAGCAACTTCCTAACTACACGTCTCATCACGGTTTAATACCCCTCGGCGAAAGTGGAGGGGGGATCTGCGCAAGTGTACCACGGTATAAAAATCTAAAAATTCTTCGCGTTAAAGTCAGCGTCATGACGCGATTTGTACCTAGTTATCGTATGGGAAATTTAGTAATCAACTTCGGGTTAAACGGAGGTCAAGAATGTACAATGTAGGTATGCAACTGTGCATATATATGTATATATATCTATGACGAAGCCATTAGGATGAAATGCCAAATGGCCGGCGGGACACTCTAATCACTGGCGCCGGGGCAATGCGCGACGAATACGTTAGCCAGGAATGGGTTTCATGACCGCTACTACGGAACCCTGCTTGGACTTTTATAGCCGGGGAAAATTTGGGTCTGAATCTCATTCAAATTGTTTTTAATGTATAATTGTATTAACAAAATAAAATTACGATCAAAATAATATAAACAAATTAGAACTTGTATTTACAATAGAAACAATTGAGCTAACTGCAGACTGTTGCAAACAATCTACAATCTATGGACCAGTTAAGCTATACTGGTCCATATCAATATCAGTTGGAAGCGTCCTCAAGACGCTGGCTACATTGCCCCGCTGTATGGCAATGCTAATGCTCTGCGCCATGGTTAATTCATAATACCCATCATTATACAATAAATACGTGGTAGTAAATAGCTATACATAGGTTTATTTTATGTAAGTTAGACTATGAGGTATATATTTTATATGGGCCGAGTTTTTATGTATTTTACATCCTGCACTAGACTAATGTTGCCTGAAATAAATGACTTATTTATTATTAACGAATGTGACGAAGATGAAATAAGTACAGCGTGCTGATATTGTTTTCATCATTACCGGTTTTCACTCGTTTTTTTTTTGTCTAGTTTCATTTGTTAATTACGAACTGTTCATAGAATTCCTGGGGTGTCAGGCACCCCAAATACGCTCTTCAAGACTAACCGTCCGTGTCAAGGAAATTTTCCTTTCAGAAAAATGAATACCTATTTACATATGTGTCTTATATTGCACCAACATTATACATATTTAGTTAAGTTGCTATTGAAAATATATATTATCCTCTGTGGTTAGATATTTATAATGTTATTTATTTATGACAACTTTAGGTACACCCCTGCCTTTCTTAAATTCGTATAATTCTTTCCATCCAAAGGTTGTCTGGAAGAGATCGCTTCTAAGCGAGAAGGGCGCCCATTGTACATATTTTATGTAGGTAATTGTCCAACCAGTCTATCCCATCCATCCAAAGTTCCATCTTAAGTCCAAACTTAATGTTTGGTATTTAGATGACGGAACCATAGAGGGAGACGTGGACACAGTTTTTAATGATCTAAAAATCATCACAGATGAATTTCGGCAAATAGGTTTAGACCTAAATTTTTCAAAGCGCGAGCTTTTTATTTCGGACTCTTGTGTAGACAAAAACAATATCATAATAAAATTCAATAGTTTGGCTCCCAACATTACAGTTGTAGATAAATGTTCACTTCGCCTCCTTGGTTCAACAATTTTTGATGAGTCTTTTCAGTCATTTGTAGATGAGAAAATTCAAAATTTCAACAAAACCTCGGACAGACTTCTCAAAATTAATAGCCATATGGCTTTTACAATTATTCGGTTTTGCTTGTTTGTACCTAAATTTACGTATTCTTTGTGATGTGTTAACTGTGGAAACACAGCGAGCTCTTAGAAGGCTTAGACAACATAATAAAGAATACTTTATCATCGGTTTTGAATATCTGTTTCGATGACAAGGCATGGTCGCAGGCCTCCCTGCCTGTCAAATTGGGAGGCTTAGGTATCCGCAAAATTTCAAGTGTCGCCCTGCCAGCGTTCTTGTCTTCTGTCTACAGCACTAGTTCTTTAGTGGAAAAAATATTAAAGCCGTATTTGGTCTCACTTGGAAATTCATTCAAAATTTCGTTTTTAGACGAGGCTCGAATGGCTTGGCATTGTGCTTGCCCTGATGCTGCTCCCCCAAAATCTCTTTTGTTCCAACGGCAATGGGACGGGCCTCTGTGTGAGTTGACACGGAATTGTCATGCCCGAAGGCATGACTTTAGTCCCTTGGGAGCTGGGGATGCCTATTGTGTGGGACGCTACATGTGTAGACACACTTGCGCCTTCCCATCTTTCAAGGACATTCGTGAGGGCTGGTTCGGCGGCAGATTTGGCCGAGGATATCAAGAGGCGCAAATATGCAGGTCTCCACACAGCCTACGCATTTGCTACCCTTGGAGTCGAGACCCTAGGACCGTGGGGTACCGAGGCTCTCCGGGTTTTCAAAAAATTATCTGAGCGCTTGGTCGAAGCGACTCGTGACCCGAAAGCTGGTGAGTATCTGGCGCAGCGCATTAGCATTGCCATACAGCGGGTCAATGCAGCCAGCGTCTTGGGGACGCTTCCGACTGGTATTGATATGGACCAGTTGAGCTATCTGTAGATTGTTTGCAACAGTCTGCAGTTAGCTCAATTGTTTCAATTGTAAATACTAGTTTAATTTCTTTATATTATTTGATTGTTATTTTCTTTGTCAATAAAGACTTTATGTCACCTTTAAAAAAAAACAGGTAATTGTTATTTTTTAATGTTTACTTCGTGGTATACAATCACTGTACACGGATCGGGCTGAAATTTTTAAGGAATCACACATGAGCCATTTTACGTCATATCAATCGGTTCCCATGAGATAGACATTACCTTTAAACGTTTCCATAGAAACAACGCGTGTGAAAGCACGGGCAGAAACTAATTTTCGAAAAAAAAAGAAGTTTGATGAGGAGATATTGATAACAGATCGTTCTGTCATAAATATCTCGTTTAGTCTTTTTTGCAGGGAATTGAATTTATATTTTATACCGAATTTCCGTAGTAGAGCGGCAATCGACAATGTATCGCAACGTAAATTCAGCACAATCGCGCTGATCACTCGAGTGAACGTGTTTCGATGTCACGAATAATCTGGATTGAGCTGGACCCCTTTGAGTGGCAATGCTGGCAAACTGGACGGTTGATGGCTGCGAACAAGCAATGTGTGCCAGTTCACAGAAGATTTAAGGTTGCATCGTCATTTGCAGCCAGATTTTGGAAACGCACTGCTAGTAGATGTGCCTTAAGATGTTTGTCATTTACCGCAGCGATACGATAAGCGTAGCTGCACCGCACCCATTGACGCCTAGCCGGTCGGCAATACATATCTAACCAAATTAAAATAAGCGAAAGTAACTCTGCCTATCTGCCACTGCCTGTTTGTCATCTTATTTCACGTTTGACTTCGAAACGACTAAACTGTTCGGCAAGAAAATAGATGCTATCTCGAGAAAGGCCAGAGGCTGCTTTTAATTAGGAAAAGTGCGGGCGATACCTCGGACAGAAGATAGTCCAAAGATCGAGAAGTCAACATCAACGAGGTCTCTGTCTCATTATTATTATTCCCTAATCTGAGTCTGTATCTTTACCACATTCCTAAGTACCTACTTATTGAATCTAATAAAAACTCCGACCACCTGGCACATTTAATATTCCTGCAGTTACACCAGGCAACTGGCCCAAAACTAGCAAAAAGTGACATACGGAGGCACCAAAGTGATTTATTCACTCGCCTACTTACCGTCAAGTGTTTGAGTTATTTATAGGCCTTCCTCGAACTTGCTTGGACTAGAGCTTCAACCAGGGAATCGGAAAAAGCCGGATCTTTCAAACTTAAAGTTTCCCTATTTGTTTTTGAAGGAGAAAGTATTCACAACTAACTAAAGTTTTAATTGCTTCGAGCAGCTAAAGATTCTCTTAACAGAGTTGTGGGACCTCTCAACCGACTAGTTAAAAGCGTTATTGCGTAACAATTAGTGTCGTGTTTGCTTGTTGCAATTATTGTTTGTTTTACGATGATTTGTTAAAAAACGATTAACTGGCTTCAAATTCCTGCATAATGAAAATTGGTTTGGAAGTAGTTTTACACCCGAAAAACTCCGGATTCATCCTTCGTTTAACGCCATCTGTCAACTTTGTCATTTGTATTTCAAAGTAAATTTCTTGTTTACTCCCGTTGCCATGGAAATTATTTGTTACCAGTCATTTGATTGTTTCAAAAACCTAATAATCGACTTTTAACCCCTTATTTTTAAAATGTTTTTAAGTTTTACGGTGTAAATAGTAATTTCCTGGGGATTAAATTATATGGGTCCATCTCTGGGTTATTTTCTATACAATAGTGAAATCGGTCCATAATTGGCGGAATAATCGCGTAATACACATACAAAAACAAACAGTCGAATTGAGAACCTTTTCTTTAAAGTCGGTTGAAACACATTTGGTTTGACTTGTTATTGATAAGTAATCACCGCTATATTATTGCTTATAACCAGTTCAATGTTACCAGCTCATTCCACAGAGTCTTGTTGTATTTCCACAGTTTGGCAAAGATAGTAGAAACTTTGTTGTTTTGATTGATTTTAGACCCTGTATATAGTGAGTCAATCCTGCCATGAGTTGGCGAACAGGTAGATCCGCTATATGGTTAATATTTGCTAATACTCCCAAAAGCTTTTTCTGCAGTGCTAGGCTTCTCTACGCTGACTTAATTTGGGTGCAATTTAGCTCTAAAGGATTCCAGTTTCGGACGGTTGAAGATAAAAATAAATTTATTGCCGCGATAGCTGTGGGCGTAATTAAGCAAAACAAAAAGCTTTTGGGCAACTAAGTGACTTGTGAATTGTAGCGCCTAACTTGTTTGTAAGTTGCTTGTATCAAGTAGATAGGGTTCTTTGTTAAATGTGTTTGGTTTTGGTAACAATTGAAATGAATCTAATGACAACCTCAGAGGCTCAGGGGACGAAGGTCCGCCTGGGACGAAGAATGTTAAGAGTTCGATTCCCGCGTCTGAAGAAATGTTTTATGCCAGGTGTTCTGGGTGTTTTCTATGTTAAGTAAAAATATCTGTGTAATGTTAGTAATCATTATGTCAGTAATCACTACAAACCAATAGCATAACCTCTGCTTAGCTTGGGGCTAGATAATGCTGTGTGAATTTTTCAGTAATAATTATATACGAATATTGTTAGTGAATCCCTCATAGTTGAACAAAATAATTATTGATTATGTCCAAAATGATGTACGTAAACATACCAAAACACAACAGGCATTTTTCTAAAAAAGAGGAAGGAATTTATTCGTCAATAGATCAATAGGTCATTGCAGAATTGCAGAAAACGTAAAAAATCGACTAATTACAAATGTACATACATTGGGTGCCAAAGTCATAACCTCCTCCGTTGATAGTCAGGAAATAAATAAATAATTCTGTACAATTTACATAGCAAAAGTAGTAAATGAAAGTATTAAGGTATATAGTTTGTTTGATTTCTTAAAAGTCACCCAACAAAGTTCTGTTAGCACAGGATTAAATTCATAGTTAAAGTTCGTTAACAACTTTGCACTTAATAACAGTTTAAGGAAAACAACATTACTTGAAAGTAGAGGATAACAAAACAACAGTTTAAAACAATAAACTCCTTAGTTCCAGCTGTGACTGTTCTTGAATCTAATGGATAGTCTGTCTCGACAAAACTCAATTATTTTCCGCAAGAAACGTTAATTTGTCACATTTTTATTTTTCTTAGCTGGATCTTCTTTTAGATTACTTAGGATTGTGAACTTTTATGATTTGTTTTCTACTGCAAACGGCTAATACAACATCTGTGGACCAAATGGGTTGGACCGCAGCACAGAAGATCTTCCTTTGCATTGAGAAGGCATATTCCACCTTCAGCGCCATGAAATCCATTACCAAGGTGGAGTTAGGCTTATACCTACGACAGATTGAAGACCAACTGTATAGTTGTCAAGATTAATTAATCACATATTCATATCATTTATTGTGATTTCATGCATACAGGTATTGTTCTTAGGTGTAGATAGTCTTAGTGGGTACACAATGCATAAAAACCCTGTCATAACAATTATTTTACAATTATTTTGAATTAAATAAGTAAAAGCATACCTAATGCTTATAATTATAAGTTAAAGTAGCAGTTAACGAGTAAAAAAATAGGAACCTATGCTAAGTTGTCTATGATATTCGTACAATGTTAAACATTTTCTGAGAAAATAAAAGGTTATTAGTATAATTAGGCAGGTACTAACTTAATCTGTCAATCACTCAGCATTATGTTCTCAGCTCAAACTGTAGCTATCATAAAAGTGTTAGCAAAGTAACTTCTCTTAATTCACGTAAGTTAGTCGGTGAGTCGTCAGAGGTAGCTTGAACTGTAATTTAAATGTAAATTTCACCGCGACCAGCGGCCACCAAGATGTGACACTGAATGAAGGAACAGTAAACCAACTTATTACCCCCCCCCCCCCCCCCCCTCATGTTATTAGGGGCGAACGGTGCAAATTTTCTCAAAAAGCATACTTCGTAGCACGTAGGCTACGTAGCTAAAATACGGAATGTGTCAAGGAAAACCACTCTAGGGTAAATCGGCTGAACGACTCACTTAATACGCTAGAACTCTCCAGTCTCTTCTGTTCTGATCTTGTAGTTGTGGCAGATCCACTTCTACATTATGAAGAACTAGTTTATTTATTTATTTAGCAACTAATACGATTTAATCTTAAATTAACCAATAACATTACTTAATTATAGATAAAAAATTAAAATTACAAATAGAAGAAATAGTTACCTATTTCTGCTATTTGTGTCTTCTTACACAGGTCAAAAAGGTAGTTGCATTACTTTAAGTTCATTACTATGGTAACGCCATAAAAGCCTTAGCTTGTCATTGGTTTTTCAGTTGATAAAGATTTTTGCAAAGTTTAGTGGTATTTCGTGGGCTGCATACAAGTAGGCGTTTAAACAAAGTGGGCTAGGTAAATAGGATTTTGTAAGCATCGGTTTAAAACGTGCTATTTTTGTAAAACACGAAGCCGTATTTCTACAATTTTGCAATTTTTGCGCAAAACTTTTATAAAGTTAAAACACCTTTAATATTTACATGTGTGTTTACTAAGCCCGCACTTTTTTACGATTTTATAATTTTTTCTTGATATTTAGAAAATAAAACAGCATTTTAAATACTGTTTGGAAAGCTTTCGAATAATATAATAAGGTCTCGGTCCAAACACGCGACTGCTACCTAGATCAAACAAGTTAGGCATGTATTCAAACCTATCCAAATCTGTGAAAATCAAGAGGCATCTATTCACCCATATCCAATTTGTTATTTGTATCGGCATTACATTGTATCTGAAGATTGTCACGTAGGGAGCAAACGGCTCGACGTGAATCACAATACACACCGATTTGGGAATTCTGACTCTGACACTATTTGAATAGGTAAGCAATTGCTGTTATTCCGTAGAAATAAGTTCGACATTGATGCGACGTTTAGTAAAAGCTTGTTGTACCTAAACCACAAGTTCTGCTTATGGGTTGGGTGAAAAATCCAGCATTATTTTCTCACAATTTAATAATTAAATAGATACTATAAAACACAGCATTTCATAAACGACGAATAAGACACTTCTATCTATGTAATTTCCTGAAATCAGAGAAGTGGAAACGATATGAGCACCTAACGTGCAATAGGTACAGCTGTAAAGCTGCGTAGCTTAGCTGTAAAACTCCTGCTCAATATCAGTGGTCTTGTGCTTCTAATGCAGCTTAGGAAGTCAATACGGTTGGTATGGTTTTCTTCGCCGTGCTGCTATGCAATTCCTGGTTCCAAGGATACAAAATAGAAATAGGGGACGTCTACCGGGGTGATAGGTCGAGAAAATTCCTGAGGCAAAGAGAAAACATTTAAAGAAGTCGGTGGTTAACAGAAGGTACCGACTAAATGTCGATTGATTATGAATAATTCGAAGTAAAGAGAAAAAAATTGAGTGACGATTGAGATAAGAATCATGATAATTTTAAAGTTATGGTGAATCAAAACCTCCTAAGATGGTGTGGTATGTAAAAAGTAAAGTCAACATGACTTTTGAGACTTTTTTGTATCAGTAGTTTATTTTTGACTATACTTATTTATCCGTTACGTAAAGTTCTTGTGTTATGTAAAATTGAACCAGATATTCAAACATTTCCTATGTTTCGCCTATAACAGTAAAAAGTTAAGTGTAACATAAAACCTAAGCTCGTACGAATAACTGGGATTACCAGCGGTATCATCTGTACTGATTATTGTACATATGAGTTTGTGATTACGAATTACGCACTTTTTGTAGCTTTCCAGAGAATTTCATAGGGGATAAAAAGGACTGAAAACTTAATAGCTGTCTATGTAGGATTATAATGTACATACCTTAATGACAAAAATGGGACCTTTTTACTTAATAGGTACTATTTAGGATTGTAATGTACCTTAATGACAACAAAGGGACCTTATTACTTTAGATCTTCATCGTCATTCGTACTAAATTAAACGTGATAGTAAAAGAAATTTTAAGTCGTGTGTCATGTGTTATGTAATTATACTCCGATTCATAAACTTAAATATTTTTTGTATACATAGGTGTTACAAAACCCAACGAATATTGTTGCAAAATATTTAACGATATTCGTACATCGAAGCAAAGCACAGAAGCTGGAAACAATATTTGGTTTTGAAAACTTTCATTCATTATTTAGTTGATCTCTCGTTAGTTGTCGAATTCAAATTTAAACATTTTCTTCTACACATGTTAGATTACGCGTTGTTGAAGTTTGTGTTTTAATTTTTAATGATAACCTTGCTGTTACCTTGTTATTTTCTGTTTTTGTTATCAGTTTTTGCTAAGTTTTCATTAATAAAAATCTTCATGCCTTTGTTGGCATAAATATCTTGGATTTCAAATCGGAGTATAGGAACGAGTAATAATAATACGTTTGGTGGGCTGATTCATTACTCCTTGCTGTAGATATGGTTATTGTAATTCTTGTAATCGATCCTCGTTCAAAGCACTTATAATGGCGAATCTTACAAAATATGGGTATACATATTTTGAAAGTTTCGCCATTTCAATTATTATTCGGTAAATAATAGATTCAGGCGTATCTTTGCGGAAATCCATGGCTATTTATAGGAGTGAAAAATATTCCGCGCAAAACCTATCTCCCATAGGATCAAACAGAGTGCAATTCGCATCCACCAGGGGGCAGTAAAAGGAAGCCATAAATTACGCGCGCATAATTGAAGTTAGATATAAATTATTCAGGCGCTACTTTGTGGAAATCAATTGCAAAATATTAGCATGTAAAATACTTATTGAGTAACAATTCCGCGCAAATCCTTATCTGATAAGGTTCAAGAAAATGTAATTCGAATATGCGTATTTCATCATTTCTAATTAGAAATGATGAAATCCAGCCTTTTTTCCTTTTTTCCAGCCGGTTTTGAGTGGGCTGTGCACGCGAGTTAAATTAACTCATACTCATATATTTATTCACCGTAGGAGTACAAGGCATACTTTGTTACGTCTATTTCCAGGTAACTTGTAATAAAGATAGATATATATTGAGACAAAATAAATAATCAAAGCAACACAAAACAAATAAAACAATTCCTATATCTGCTGTATATGGGCATCGTAACTTTTGATTCAAATCACGTAAACGCATCGGCATCACCGACTCACATTGCATCGCCAACCAAATGCTTTTCAAACAGATTTCCGATCCAATGGGCCTGTTGAAATAGTCGGAACTCAGGGTTTGTTACATTCAGTACACAATGGTGACTCATTTACTTAAAACGCTAATATTTGCGTGTGTTAAAATCAAAGGGCCAGTTGTATTATTTGCCCTGCTAGATCGGAGATAGATCTGACTTAAGAAATAACAGTTGCTGGGAACAACTAAATCTTATTTTTAGAAGTTTTTCTACAGGATTTATAGACTGTTCGGTTCAACAGTTCAAGGTGACACGGAATGGGCGTATAAGCCGAATATGTTACTTTAGGCATCGAAAAATATTTTTTCTTATTCAATAGATCAAATGAAGGTCATTTTAAATATAAATTGATCCCTGGAATTATCCATTTTCAGTAGCACACCGTATATATTTTTTTTACTCAGCATAAACTGATCTACGAAATTCTACGGGAAGCTACGAAACCGAGCGCGTAGCAAGTGCTACGGCGTAGCACTCTATCATAATATATTTTGGCATTGAGAAACTAGTGTATTCTAGAAATGTTTTTGATTCTGTAGGTTCGCTCAGTTGCGAGCTATTGCTGACCTTTATGGTGCAATCGGTGAAGGAACGCCTAAGACGCAAAAAGGTGCGAGTTCGATTCCGGCTAAGGGAGAAATGTTTACTGACTGTTTTCTAGTTTGGTATGTATGTATAAAAAAATAAGTAGTTGTAACTGGTAATGAAATAAAATCATTAAATTGGTAATCAGGTTACTTGGTCATCAAATATAATAACATAAGCTCTGTTTATGGCTTTTGAGGCTAGGTATATACATATAATATGCTGCTGTGTGAGAAGCATTTTTTTTCGGCGGTAGGCTCCTTAGAAGCCACATCTATTTGTTTGACTATCTCTAAAATAAATTACGAAAAATTGAAAACAGTTATTATATTCAGTAAATGAATGTTCTAAATTAATTAACACACAAACCTACCTGCCATCTGCTGTTTTCCTTGCAATAGAAGAACTTACAGCAGCATATTTTCGCCACTGAAATAATATAACCTCAACACAACACTAAAGATGGTGGATGCCACAGCGATCCAAAAGTCTCTGGCTGAGATGGGCACAATGTTCGAGCTCACAATGGCAGAGTTTGAAGGAAAACTGATGAGAAGCAAGTCGCCAGTATCTGATCTCTCAGCATTGGCAAATGAGTTTGCCATTTTCAAAACCTTGATGTTGAAGTCGCTGCACACCCTCCAAGATGAAATTGGTATGCTCAACAAACATGTTGACGCTCTGGAAATGCGTGGACGACGGAAGATCCTTCTGCTCCATGGCATCAAAGAGGTTCCACAGGAAGACACATCGGCTGTAGTAGTGAGTACGGTGTTGGAGAAGCTGAATTTGTCCGATTTCACTACAGCCAGCATCAGCCGCTGTCATCGAATGGGTCGTGCTGCCTCAGACAGACCGCGCCCTATTCTTTGTAAGATCCGGGATATTGAGGTGCGGGACAAGATATGGGCTAGCAAGACCGCGCTGAAAAATACTGGCGTGACGCTCTCCGAATTCTTGACTAAAGGCCGCCATGAAGCCTTTATGGAGGCCAGACGTCGCTTTGGAGTAGCCAAATGCTGGACAAGGCAGGGTTATGTCTTCGTACTCAGTCCTGAAGGCGACCGGCACCGAGTCTCCAGTGTGCAGGACCTAGACAAGATCCCACAAGGACAGGCGGTCGTGACAGGGGCTCCGAAGGTCTTGGTTCCTGCATCGAGACCACGACGTGCGGCTTCGCGTAAATAGTTTACCAGTTTTGATTGGATCGAATCGGCCCGGCTAGGTACGTCCCATACATAGATCAAAGTCCACATTTTGTACACACACACTTTTGTAAGTTTTTTATTATAATATGTACCGTCCTTTTCATTAATATTTTAGCTGTTTTTTTGTATCCATTATACCTTTTGTTGTTGTTTGTTTCGCTGCTTCGCTGTCATGATTGGTCTGTCATCGAACTGTCACTTTTACACGTCTACGTCACGTCTGGCTATCAAACGGACAATGACAGCACCTTTAGACGAACGAAACTGAACTTTCGAGTTATGGGACAATCATTAAATTTATTACGTTTCAATGCACACAAAAATTTGTAGAATATTTTTTTTTTTTTATTCGGAAATATCTATGTATTAACGTGAACTTGATGTAATATTTGGCTGATTCGATAGATGTGATTAGTAGTAGGTGTAAATAATGTTGTTTGTCAGTTCTTTTTTTTTTTTATGTTTAAGTTTATCTTCTCTGCACGGCAACTGGCGGGTGGATAGTGTACCTAAATTAATTAACAGGTACACTGTATGAGCGTAAGTACAATTTTTAAAAAACCTTGAACTAAGTGTTATTTTTATATTTATCAATGAGTGATTCAGATGGCGATGAATTTATATCTTGTCCCTCTTCTGTTAATAACAGCTCCGATGACAGTTTTAACAGTATCCTGTCTCTCCGCGATACCCTGGAATCCACGTTTAGTGATGTTCCAAAAAATTTCAACGTAGTGCACATTAATGCTCAGAGCATTCCGGCCCACATCAATGAGATGTTAACATCATTAGCCTGTAAAAACATACACGCTATTCTTGTATCCGAGTCCTGGTTGAAACCTACCCTGCCAACTACCCCATATTCACTTCCAGGTTTTCAACTCATCAGGAATGACCGCACAGGTAGTGGAGGTGGCGGTGTAGCCATATACTTGCGATCTCGTATTCCTTACACGATCATTAATATGTCTGCGCAGCCGCCCCCCTCCTCTGCCGGTGAACATCTTTTCCTTCAAATCACTCTTGCACACCGTAAAGTCTTACTTGGTGTATACTACTCTCCCTCTATGCGTAATAATTTCTTCTCTTCTCTTGAAAAACATTTTGAAGATCTTATTCCTCTCCATGATCACACCATTATAATGGGTGATTTTAATACCTGCCTAATGAAGCATGACTCTCGTTCGTCCGCTCTTGAGGAAATTGTTCAGGCAAACAATCTGACCATTCTTCCTCTGAGTGCGACACATCATTTTCCCGATTGCCAACCCTCCCTTCTAGATTTAATTCTCATTTCTTCCACAGCCCATGTTGCCAAGCACGGACAGTGTAGGGCGGATGAGTTCTCATATCATGACCTAGTATTTCTATCTTATAAGATTCGACCTCCTAAAGACAAACCTAAAATTCTTCTGCAGCGCAATTTTGGTTCAATGGATCTAAAGTCTTTGTGTGATGAAGCTAAACACGTTGATTGGTCCGGGGTTCATGCAGCTAACACTGTTGATGCAAAGGTAGGTTGTTTTAATGAAATCATTATTCGTCTGTACGACGTGCATGCTCCCGTTCGAGCAGTCAAGATGAAACATCTTCCTGCACCCTGGCTCACAGATGAAATTCGGTCTGAAATGCACAAGAAACTAGCAGCCAAAGTTCGTTTTAGAAGAACTCCGACAGAACATAACAAAGTCAAATATGCTGAAGCTAGAAATCACTGTAATAGGGTGTGTAGGGATGCACAACGCCGTTACATCCATGAATATGTTACGAATAAAGACCCGGCAAAAGTATGGAAGTTCCTACGCACACTCGGGATCGGAAAATCACGTCAAGATACACCCAAAGATCTCGATATAAATTCTTTAAACTCACACTTCTCTGCCTCTTCCAGCTTTGATGGATCTGCTAAACTTAAAACTTTGAATTTTCTGGCTTCTCTTTCCACTCCCGACTTTTCTCAATTTTCGTTCAGCCAATTTACTGATGCCGATGTTAAAAAGAGTATCCTTTCCATCACGTCTAATGCTGTTGGTAGCGACTGCATAAGTAAAAAGATGATCATCCCGATTCTTGATGAAATCCTTCCAGTAATAACTTACCTTTTTAACTACTCCATTGAGACTGAAACTTTCCCTAGTGTATGGAAGGAGGCTCAGGTCACCCCCCTCCCTAAAAAACCTAATCCTTCTTCCTTTTCGGAGTTCCGTCCCATCTCTATTCTTCCTTTCCTCTCTAAAGTCTTAGAGCGCCTTGTGCACCAACAGCTGAGTATTTTTCTTACTTCCAACAATCTTTTGAATCCCTTCCAGTCCGGTTTCCGTCCAGGCCATAGTACTGTCACTGCTCTTGTCAAAATCACCGATGACATCAGAAATAGCATGGACGGCGGACTTGTAACTATTCTATCACTCCTAGACTTCAGCAACGCTTTCAACAACGTTGACTTTGACATTCTTCTTGCTCTCCTCCGCTCTTTTAACATATCGCCGTCAGTGGTTGGCTGGTTTCGTAATTACCTGAATGGACGTCGGCAACGCATTCGTGTTGATGATGCATTTTCAACATGGTGCCACCTAGATGCCGGCGTTCCTCAGGGCGGCGTTCTATCTCCTCTTCTCTTTGCAATCTTCATCAACTCCATCTCCAAACATTTATCTTCTCCCTACCACCTCTATGCAGATGATTTGCAGATCTACACGCGAGCCCCTATTGAATGGCTACATGAAGCCATTGCAGAGGTCAATAAAGATCTCGAAAACATCCACGACTGGAGCAAATCATTTGGGCTCAAGGTAAACCCTAGTAAAACCCAAGTGATTGTTATAGGTAGCTCTAGGATGATAGCTCGTATCGACTGGGTTGACATGCCGAAAGTAATGTTTAATGGGGTCGCGATCGAAATCAGCGATACAGTAAAAAATCTGGGATTGCTTGTGGATAGGCAATTATCGTGGGGTCCTCAACTGGCAGCAGTTTCCAGGAAGACTTTTGGTATAGGTGCTTCTTTAAAGCGATTGCGTAACTTCCTTCCTACTTGTACCAAAATTGCGCTTGCACAATCCTTATTGCTCCCTCTTCTTGACTATGCAGACGCCAGTTATCCCGACTTAACTGAAGACCAACTTAATAAGCTTGAGCGTCTTCAGAACTATTCCATTAGGTTCATATTTGGCCTGCGTAAATTTGACCACATAACTGAGTACCGTAACAGGCTCAAGTGGCTACCCATTCGTCTTCGCCGGAATGCTCATGTTCTTAATCTCCTTTACTCTGTTCTTTTCCTTCCATCAACACCGTCTTATCTAAAAGACCGTTTTGAGTTTCTCCATCAGTCCCATTCACTATCCCTTCGTTCTTCTGATACTCTTCTTTTAAAAATTCCTTTACACACTTCCCAGTTCTATGGTGATTCCTTCACGTTGCAGGCTGCGAGACTCTGGAACGCCCTTCCTGTATCCATTCGACAAGCTAAATCCCTTCCTATTTTCAAAAGTATGGTTTATCAACATTATCTGTCCGCTCCTGATAAATCTTAATATTTTTATTGCTATCTTGTAAATTATTTGTATTATTTTTGTGTTACTCTTATCATAAAATTTTTGCAGTTTCTGTTTTTATCTAAATACTTATAATGTCAAAATTATTTTGTTTATAAGTCATTAATTACGCCACCGTCAGCTCTAATGCGTACGAATCCTATCCATCCAAAGGTTGCCTGGAAGAGATCGCTGTTAGCGATAAGGCCGCCGATTGTACCACACTAGAAATAGTTACTATTAAGTTCTTGTATAAATATTTAATGTATTGATGGTGCAATAAAGAAATATTCTATTCTATTCTATTCTAAGCATTATGAAAATTTCCCAAAAATTACAGCACAGCTCAAAATAAATTGTGACCTGCAGGCGACAAAACTAAATTAATGGCAAGCTCAAACAGAAATATTGAAGCGCTGACGAATTGCAAATCAACGTGCAATGCAAGCAATAATTGTGGGAATGCAATTATTGCTTGGTTTGACTATGGGTTGGACATCATATAATGTACATATGTGCGAATTATCTTGCTCGATGACTACTTTTATACCAAATGTTTCTCGGACATATTTCATTGAAATTTTACTCTCAGTCACCACTCCACCACCATCCTTATAGAGGTTCGGGACTCCTTCGTTTCCACCAACATTTGGTTCCATAAAATTCAAACTTCCGTATCACACGCCTATAAAAACTTGAGGTTTGAGAGCTACTTACAGCCGGTTTCTCGAACGCTAATCAAATCGCAAATCAGTTGACAAGGCAATTATCTTGACACACTGGTCAAATCAAATCGGGTTGCACGAACGATGATTAGACAAAAATTAACTAATCAATGATCATCTTACAATTGCCAAATCAGTGTATATTTTCATAAGGTCACACATAATTTAATCATTCCTTCAGTTCAATCCTTCACTCCCAAACTTCAAAAATGTCACATGTTTGCGCTGCGAATCCTTGTTTCTACTTCAACTTCTTTAATGACACCGCTTGCTTTTCGCTGGCAAATCGTAGATTTGCCAGTGTCTGTGTCAGAGATTGAAATATTATTTATAAGTAAGTATTATGGTGAAGCGAAAGGAGGCCTATACCCAGCAGTGGGTGATCCCAGGTTGATATAACGACTAGTTTGGTGGTATTATGCCGCCGTGCCGAGGGGGTCTCGGTTAGGGGAGGTTTGCCTTCAAGTTTGAGTGCCAGACTCGGACCCTGTTCCACTTCTCCTTGAGAAAAAGCCTACTCCAGCCCTGAACCTCCTTGAGGGTCCAGGTGTATTTTCCTCATGAGATTCACTGCTGCTGCTCACAGTTATATCCGAAAGCGACATCCTACAATTTAAAAGGTTATTTTAATTTAGGTACAAGAATTTTTTATTGATAAAACGAGCCATAAGTATTGTGAAATTTAATTAAAGTACTTTTGGAGTTATTTTTTTATATTAACAAGGTTTAGAACTTAGCAAACGAAGTAAATTGTAGTAATTATTTCAGCTAATTAGAGCAAAATCACCGATTAGTTGATCGCTGATTTCAGAGCGCTTGACTAGAGAAAAATGCCTAATTAGCGTTCCAGAAACCCATTTTGATGTTTGACAAGAGATTTGCTTCAATGATTTGACAGACTGGTCAACTAATCTCTGTTCAAAATCATAGTACGTAATCAACGTTCGAGCAACCCAAATGATACTTGATCAGAGATTTGATCATTGATTAGTTAATTATGAAGATGATCTGGGCGTTCGAGAAACCGGCTGTTAGTTACGGGATTTGATTTTATTCCATAGAATTCGAACTTCGAATTCATATCACATTGTCTGGTCATGGACTTTCCAGTGCTCACTATTATTGGTTAGACTTTTGGTTCTTGTACCATAGAATTCTAATTTCGAATTCCTTGGATGGATCGAGTGGCGCAAGCTAGGAACAGTCACAGGAAGAGTATTCGTCATTCCGAGAATTGAACTAATTTATTTTCATCCCATCTATTCGAAAAAGACGACTTTGTTCGCCTTTATGTGCACCCAAAGGTGGTGTTTTCTTTAAGGAACTTTTAGCGGGCAGAAAATTTATTTCTCTTTTTAAACTCTAATTCAAAAAGTGCGCGGAAAAGTGTATTGCCGCGCAGTTATTGATTTCGGAACTTCTTAGTTTTCAGCGACAGCAAAATCGAACGCAAATATTGTTTGAATAAATACTGGCTGGTAAGACGCGACGGACCATATTACGCCGCTGCCGCCGCGCCGGCCGAATGAAAAAAAAAAAGAAATCAAATTAAAAACGCGCGATCTACAGCCCGCGTTTTCCTAAATTTTCACGGATTCGGTTTTGTTTTGAAAAATGAGTTCAAGTGACAGTGAAATAGAATTAACTCCTGAAAGTATTCGAACTGAGGCAAGAAATGTGATAGATATTACCTGCAAAATCCCGGGAAAAATATATGAAAACCTATGGTAATTTTATTGAATGGAGAAATGCAAGAGGCGCCAAAAAATTTTCAGAATCAGTGTTTTTGGCATACTTCCAGTACTTAGCCAAAACTAAACAACCTTCCACTCTTTGGAGTACCTACTCAATGCTAAAATCAACAGTTAGTTCTAATAACGACGTAAAACTGGACACATTCGAAATTAATAGCGTATCTGAAGAGGATTTCTGATGGATTTAAACCTAAAAAATCTAGTGTTCTCAGTCAAAAACGTGGAGACTTTCCTTAATGAGGTACCCGACAAAGTATTTCTTGCCGTAAAAGTAAGTGACTATGTATGGTAGATTAGTAAAGTATAACCATAGTGTTTTTAAATGTGCATTTTATTGTAAACTTTACTTCAATAGATACTTGTCTTATTCATATTCGGTTTTGTTACAGGTGGCTTTAATTTTCGGAGTACATGGAGCTTGTCGTGGCAATGAACTTATAAACATAACTGTTGATGATGTCGAAAATCACTCGGATGATTTACTGTTAGTAAAGCTGACAGAAACAAAAACAAAAATTGACCGATCCTTCGTAATCCAAGGAAAATACAAAACTATTGTACAGAAATACCTGGACCTGCGTCCTGCTGATATGAAGACCAATCGGTTTTTCATCCGTTATCAAAATGGCAAATGCTTCAAACAAGTTATCGGAAAAAATAAAATTTCTATCATGCCACAAGAAATCGCTACTTATTTGAAGTTGCTAGATATCAAGCTGTATACAGAACATTGTTTTCGTCGTACTGCTGCTACCCTTTTGGCAGATTCAGGAGCGGACTTAACTGTTCTCAAGCGACATGGAGGATGGAAGTCGAGTGCTGTAGCAGAGGGGTATATGAGGATTCCATTGAGAACAAGGCGAAAACATGTGAACGCATTGTGCAACACATTAAACTGCAACCTTCAGTTAATCCATCCATGCCACTGTCGCCGCGCCCATTGTTTCGGACGGTTACCAGGATGGCCTGGTACGCCCTGGGAAAGTATCCCACTTAGGTTCGACGTGCGTTCCTTTCCTCTTCCTGGCTGGTAGACGCACGCCGCCACGCACCCCTGAATGCGTAAGTGTGGGTACGCCGACCTGATGACCTTCGGGAACCTCGAGTCGAAGAAAATGAAAGGCAGCGATTTTCTGGTCTGGATCGTAGGCTTCGGCTCGTTCCTATTCTCCCTACCACTACTTGCTGTGTTCCTTTCACTTCTTGCCTCTTCGGTGGCTGAGCTGCGACTGACTGCCCGGCAAGAAACGCGCCGTATATTTATATGGTCGCGCCTTACCGGCAAGACGACGACTTATTTTTACTCGAACTTTCTAGCTGTTTTTTTACTTGAGCCGAACCCTTTGATCTTTATTTTATTAATTATTCTTTTACAAAATTCTTACAAATTATACCTTTTTGGATAGGGAATGATGCCTTTTACCTTATAAAATAATAATATCTAAACATTTACTTAAAAATAAAAATTCCTAGAACAAAAACTTACAAAAAACTACAGTTCGGAACGTTTTCCTTACACAAATCTTAAAATATCTCTAAAACTAGTTATCCGATTTACATAATTCAGAAAATTAATTCTTAAGCCTAGACCTTTCTAAAAACATCAATTTCACTATAAAATATTCACAAACAAGAACAGTACAAGTGCAAATAACGTAAATCCTAAGTGAAAATTGACATCTATCTAGCTTAGAGATAAAACTATGAAATAAACCTTTCTAATTACAATTAATCGACTTAATCTATCTTACATAAGGGTTTTATCGCCGACATTCTCCCGCTCGTGCTTGGCACCATCCTCCTGACTCGGCGATCGTTCTGGCACCAATAGCACCACTCTCGAACTGGGTCTCCGCAGCACTCCTCCTCTGGTCTCGACGTCGACGATCCGAGTACGCCCATCTGGTCCAGGATACACTTGCTGGATTCTTCCGCGTGGCCAAGTGCATCTCGGTAGGGTGTGGTCGACGATCAGCATGATGTCTGCAATTTGCAGGTCCGTGGCGCTGGTCCTCTTCGAACTCTTCCTTGGTAGGAGAGTAGGCAAGTATTCTCGCAGCCAGCGTTGCCAGAAGTGGTCGGCAAGCCGCTGCGTGGCCTTCCAAGTGTGCCTCCCCACGAGTTCGTGATCTTCAAAGCTTCCGATTCTCGCAGCGCCGCAGGATCGCCCGAGGAGAAAGTGGTTTGGAGTAAGCGCCTCCTCCTCAAGGCTCTCGGAGAGATGAGTGAGAGATCGAGAGTTCACAATATGCTCGGCCTTTAGCAGGAGGGTGTGGAGTACCTCCTCTCGTGGATGCTTCTCGTGGAGTGTGGCGTCTAGTGCGGTTTTGATGGATCGTACCAGACGCTCCCATGCACCGCCCATGTTTGGTGCGCTAGGTGGGATGAACTTCCATTGCACGCCGATCTTCTCCGCTTCCGAGATGAGGTCTTCTTTCTTCATATTGTCGACTGCTTCCCTCAGTTCCTTGTTCGCACCGACGAAGTTGGTCCCGTTGTCCGTGTAGATTTTCTTCGGCATTCCTCTTCTTGCAGCAAATCTTCGTAGCGCCATGATCATGCTGTCCGTGGAGAGTGAGCGTGGACCGGTGGTGATTGTATGAAGGTGTAAACAATATTTCAGTTACTTTCATAGTATTATGTCCTATGGTATTTTGCTTTGGGGAAAGGCAGGTGACATCCAGACTATCTTTGTTCTTCAAAAAAGGGCTGTACGCGCAATTTATAAATTAAAGACACGCGACTCTTTGAGGGAATTATTTAAAGACACAAATATTTTGACAGTAATATCGCAATACATCTATTAAATGTAATGTATACGCACAAAAATAGAGATAGCTTTTTGAAAAAGTGTGATGTTCACAATAGAAATACAAGAAACAAGAACAAATAACACATCCCAGCATATAGATTACGAAAAGTAGGAAAATCATTTATGGGCAATTGCGTGCGCTTCTATAATAAGCTTCCATCTGAAGCAACTGAACTCCCTATTCGTAAATTTAAACAGTACATTAAACAAAATCTTATCAGGAAGGCCTTTTACTCCATAGATGATAACATCAATGATGTTAACACTTGGCCAGATGTCGCTCCGTTCCGCACTGTCAGGAGTATGTAAGAAATTTAATGTTCTGTTTAGCTTTATAAAAATATTGACATGTATCTAAATCGCATTAAATTTAGATTTAGATAGGCAAAATAACAATGTATTAGACACTTAAGTGATATTATAAATGTGCTAGTGGTTTCTTTTTCACTTCTTCCACTAGTGGACAAAAAATTGAAGTGAAGAGAATATCAATAACACCTCATTTCTTATTTGATATTAATAACTATGTTTATAGTATAAAATTTGACTTGTCTAAGTGCTTATTTTGTAAGCCTAAAGAAATAAAGTTATTGATTCTGATTCTGTGTTAGATTTTGCGCAAATTATCTTAATGTAAGTACAATCGTTGGTAACGTCTAAGGTGATACAATCGTTGTCTTTGAATGTGTGCGTTACGAAATGCCAACGCACGCACACTAATGAGTATTTAAAAAAATGTGTTTTTGCCAGTAAACTTAACCATGTACCTAACTGTTATTGTAACCATATTGTGTGCAAAAATACTGCACACACTTTTGTGAAAAAATAAAGGTCCTATCAAGCCTGTAATCGAAAAGTCTAAAAAGTGTGCAATCTGGGTAGTACCACAGATTAGCTGGTAATGTTACTTTGTAGTGCGGTCACGACGCAACAGCGGAAACACAGATTTGTAAAATGGAAAGAAAAATAATAGTTATTTTATTATATCGCAATACCTAAGAGTGAAATGTAACGCTTTTGTCTTTATTTGTATGTTTAGAATTATTATTGCATTTGCGAAATGCGTACAATGGCATTTTGTGACACTTTTCAACAAAAAATGGCAATGTTACAGCACGTCCGGCTGACACTGTGTTTAGATGTACACTGATTCCAGCGCGCGGTCTCACTACGGTAAGGGCCTATCTAACGATATAAATATAAATCTTTGGGTAGATTTATGGGGGGGATTATTATTATATTTATGGGTATATTAGATGTTAACAACGATTGTAGGTACACTTAAAATTCGCGTATCTATACAAAACGTTCTCCACTAACAATTTCATTTTATGTTATATACGCAGAATTTCTATTGAAAATTTTCAGTCGTAAAAGTATTTTACAATTTATGTTTTTAGCAAAACTCATATTATATCTTTGGCAAAAGTACGTACGCGAGACGTTGGGAATAACCCGTTTTATACCTTGGTAGGTAACTTGAAAAGCGAATCCCGGATTGCCAATTGTGCTACGCGAGCAAATCCGACGGCAGAAGTGTTAAAAAAGAGCCCCACTAGAACTAAAGCGCCATCGTCTAGCTAGATAAAATGGAACCGATTAATAACCGAATAATGCACACGTTGTCGACTATTGGGGTAAAGCGATAGCATGAAGATTTACGCAATCCTCTATTTGCGCTAAATGCCTACCACAGACATGATACTAGCTGCGCTTATGCTGACCTATTTAGACAGACAACAGATTCTCGACGACTACATTGGCGTAGAGGTAGAAACCGGAAATAAAATCCGTGTATTTCCGCCTGCATTTCACAACGTCAACATAACGTAGAATTAGCTTCAACTTCTTTCTTAATGGTGCCCATTTGCTTTTCTTTACGCTACGACTCTGCCAGTGTCAGTGGGGAGTGGAATGTCGAAGACCACTAGAATTATAGTACTGTCAATATCAAGTCACTGTCGTTGTCATTTTCCTCCCTTAGCAAGACATTTAGACATTTATTTATTAAAAATTGATAGTCGCGTACAGTTTACACCAAAGTGCTTACTATCTAGGTTTAAAACTAATTAACTTAAGTACATTCTCAGGTGCATATAAAATGGAAGCTAGGCTATCGTTGAACAGGTCTACATGTTGGAACTCGAGTAGTTTATTCAATAGTTTGAGCGCGCGTAGTGTTGGAGGATGGTTAGTATGCTGTGTTCGCGGAGTGTGATAGGCGAAGAGTCGGTGATGTCTACGACCGCATCTTGTATAGTTATTCGGAACGTATAAATTGATAGTACCTAGTATGGATGGATTGTTCACTATGCTTCGCATAATTAGGCAGTAGTGCATAGCTAACTGCAGTTTGTGCCTCAGCTCCAGTGAATCGAATCCGACCATACCAGTCACAAAGAGGGAAGGGAATAAGTACTGATAGTACCCATACATACGTTTGTACAAATACCTCGCAAACTTTCTTTGAAGTCTCTCAATCAAAATAGTGTATTTGGCTTCTCGTGGATCCCAACTTATTGCGCTAAACTCTAGCTTGCTTCGAACGTAAGCATTGTAGAGCATAATTGCTACTCCAACGTCCTTAAACTGCGAAGCCGATCGCATAATAAAGCCTAGAGTACGATTAGCAGCCTTGCACATGGATGTAATGTGTTAGCGAAAGTTTAGACACCTATCTTCAATGAGCCCCAAGTCCCGAATTTTCTCTACCCGTTCCATAGCAGAGATGCCTAGAGAGTAAGTTGGAGTGGCAAGGAATAGTAGATTGTATCATAAGGGAGCAAAATAATATTTTTACGGCGAGGGCGCTTTTTTGAATCCAGAGCGAAGTGAGGGAATCTACAGTAGAATCCCGAGCGAGCGAGGGATTCTTTAGTAGAATCCTGAACGTAGCGAGGGATTCTTTAGTAGAATCCTGAACGTAGCGAGGGATTCTTTAGTAGAATCCTGAACGTAGCGAGGGATTCAAAGTATGTCGCCCGAGCCAAAAATATATTTTGCGCCCGAGTGATACACTACTTTTCATCAGCCTCTATGAGAAAATAAAAGGTGCCTCATATTTTATTCTAATATTATTATTTAATATAAAATAGTAAGTACATAACAACTATAGATTATCTATCACATTTCTTGCCTCAGTTCGAATACTTTCAGGAGTTAATTCTATTTCACTGTCACTTGAACTCATTTTTCAAAACAAAACCGAATCCGTGAAAATTTAGGAAAATGCGGCTACAGCCCGCATCTATAATTCGCGCGTTTATAATTTGATTTCTTTTTTTTTCATTCAGCCGGCGCGGCGGCGGCGGCGCAATATGGTCCGTCGCGTCTTACCAGCCAGTATTTATTCAAACAATATTTGCGTTCGATTTTGCTGGCGCTGAAAACTAAGACGTTCCGAATTCAATAACTGCGTGGCAATACACTTTTCCGCACACTTTTTGAATTAGGATTTTATAAAGAGGAATAAAAGTTATTTTCTGCCCGGTAAAAGTTCCTTAAAGAAAACACCACCTTTGGGTGCACATAAAGGCGAACAAAGTCGTCTTTTTCGAATAGATGGGATGAAAAATAAATAGTAGTGTATTGTTCCCATGGGCATGCCGTAGATAGATTTTTTTTGTGAAAGACATGCTCTGAAGACAATGGACACATTTTGAGCATTTGCTACATTAAATTAATTTGAAGCAAAACGTAATTATTATAATATGAATGTAAAATTTTATCGTCTTCTTTGTATTTAAGATGCTATTTTACTTGGAAAAAATAATCCTTATGTTTGAGGCTTTTGATCGGTACCTATCGTAAAACTACGGGTGTTTTTTTTACAATTTGGTGGTTTCGATTCCCGGTTCAGACAAGCAGCGATACAGAAACCTTTGAATGCAGTTTAAATTATTGTTTTTAAAATCAAATGTAGTCTACTTTCAGTAAAGTTGTTTCTACAACGTACTTTATCTCCATGTGGCATGGCTATGGGACGCTCTGTATAGAGTAGAGCTTATACACAGTGTAGTTAATGTCTATGTATTCATTGACAATGCACATGGATGGCAGAGAAGCGGCGGCGCGGGGTGGCATGGCGTGGGGCGCCATAAAAGAAGTTGAAGTTGGATGTTGGATATTCGTTGTTTTGGGTTGTATTGGGTTGTTTTGTTTTATTTTGTTTTGGTTTGGTACAAAATGTTTCTCATTGAACGAAATTAAATGTCTTTCCTACGTTTATTAGCTATTGTTTTTATCAAAATGACTGAAATGAAGAACTACAAATGTGTAAATTGTGGGGAACCATGCACTGCTCTTTTCAAGAGTTATGGACCAACGGTTCTGAAGCTTACAAAATGTGTGAGTGATCCTATGCGTTTGCTGCTTTGAAATACAATTTTTCAATTAATTACAATGAAAAGTATTATAAGTTATTTGATGTGTCTATGTAAGTAGCTGTTTGCCTCAAATAATGTTGATTACAATATTAAACAGGCTGTCAGAGCGCCATACTCCGTAACTACTAAACCCCTGTAAACGATATTTTTGTATCAGTGATCCTTCCAGTAATGTAGTTTACAAATTCCTTGGCTATAATCTAAGAAACTACCTATAGCAGATCTGATTCTACCTGTAGCAGAAGCTCTGCTTTCTTCAGGGTCCGATGATGCTGTGTGAATAATTATTTCACTATTTATATTTGCAACTTCCCTTGCTTTTTCAAAGCTACTTTATCTATAAATTACCTACACTTGTGATTAAAACAGAACCGAACAGCTATGATAGTGTATATGATGAAAAGTTTTAACAAAGTTTTAGTGGTTATATTGGTACTACCTAAGATTATGAGGAGACAAAGATCTCCTTGTGACGCAATAGGTTGTGGGTTCAATTCCCGCCTTGGGACAAATGTTTTCTTTGTATGATTTGCAAATATTCGTCTCAGGAGTCTGGGTATTTTCTAGCTATAATAAAAAATAGCTAGGTACCTATCTATTATTGTAATGTGTATATCAGTTATCTAGTACCTATATCACAAGCTCTGCTTAGCTTGGGGCTAGATGAGGCTGTGTGGATTATCAGCATTATCCAATTATTGATTAAATATGGTCTAAGCTGCCATCCTTTCTACTTCATTAATGTGTAAAAAAATCCCCACCAAACAGGTACCTAGATAGAGTGTATAAAAATTTTTATTCATCCATCACCTTATCCATTCATATAATTTATTCTAATTTTATTATTAAAATGTAAAATAAGTAATAGTACCAAGTACCAGCAGTAGCAGTAGTATCAAGGTTGCCTGGGAGAAATCGCTCTCAGCGATAAGGCTGCCTTTTGTACGGTATATATATTTTAATTTTAGATATTTGTTTTTATGTAATTTTAATAGGTACAATAAAGTGTTCATTAATTCATTCAGTACCTAAGTATGCTTAGTGTGTATGAATTGGCAATGATATCCATACAAAATCAAATAATTTCAAAGAAAATAAAATAAATGGTCCATATTATGATTAGGCTTACTAACTTAATCTGTATGTCAGCTAGTTCACTTCCTACTTGGTATCTATGTATTACTCATGGCTAAAAAGTTTTTTCTATTTTCAGGAAAAATGTAAAGGTTTCGTGGACAAGTATGTTGAATATGACCCAGTGATTGTAATCATTGATCTAGTCCTAATGTCCAGAGAAGCTCAGAGGCATGTGCTCTACAATACTGAGTTCAAGGCGAGTCCATTATCACACTAATATTATAATGTGAAAGTTAGGATGTTTCAGATTTCAATAACTTTATTTCTTTAAGCTTACAAAATAAACACTGTCAAGTCAAATGTAACAAACAGCTTTAAATAAAGTTATTATTATTATTAAGAAATAAGGTGTTATTGATTTTCCCTTCACTTTTAATTTTTTACCTGTTAAATACTGAAGGTATCAGGCTGAAATTTTGCATCCAGGTAGTTCTAGGCCTCGAATAAAATAATAGGCTATGTTTTATTGCATTAATGAATTCCCATGGGATAGAACTAACTTTTCAATGTTTCCATATGTATAGTATAGGAAAGTAAGAAAAAAGTCTTTATTGAGGAACTGAAACTAGGTACAATAACAATAATTATCAATTTACTTAACCCTCTGACCGCCATAGTCACATGAAAACATGACAATTCACCTGAGGACCCCAAAACGCCAACAACGTTTAGAATATCTTTCGTTCACTTTGTGTATTGGCGTAGAGAACACGGGAATACGTTTTTGCCGTGACTGTCAAAGGGCACAGGGACATTATTGTGCCCTAACCAAGTCCATGGCACAACCAGTTGAGCATAGTACCTAGTTGTGCCTTGGGTCCAGCGCGATGATTGAATACCATTTTTTTACGATCGATTTGTGCGGCGGGCGAGGGTTCACCAGCTAAAAGTGATTTATTTCCTTTAGACCTTCCAGGACTCTTGGACACGTCACAAAATTAAAATAAGGTACTTAAGTAAAACTGGGAAATAAAGTGATCACTTTTTTCACAATCTTTTAAGGTACAATAAAGAAGCGAACAAGAAATGTTTACCCACCTTCTAGGTTAAATGTTAGTTTTTGAATTGGAACAAAAATCGTTCCAAGCTTAATTTATTTATCCTCTAGATTAGTCTAGATAATCTGCGTCGTTAGGAGATTAAGGTTTTGATTCCTGCTTCGAGACAATTTTTTTTACGATTTGCGGTTATTTGTTGTGTTCTGTGGTGTGTCTGTGTTGAGAAAAACATTTTCCTTTTTTGATAAAAACTTATTGTGATTTTTCTGTGTTTTTATGTATATCCTGTTTTGGTAGTGCTCAATAAATAAGAACACATCTCCTTTTCCAATCAGTAACTCCTATTTTTCTAATTTCAGGCTTATTGGAAGCTCCTTATAATCCTGATAATGTTAGAGACTTATGGTGTGTGGCGCTCGGACAGCCTGTTTAATATTGTCATCAACACTATGTGCGGCATACCAGGCAATAGCACCATCAACGCAACATATTTGTGAGTTCCTTATTTATTCAAAACAAATCAGAAACTTTCGTTTTCATGAGTAGGTATGGGCCCTGACCCAGTAGTTTTTACATAAAGAGGTTACAAAAACATCGAAACTTACCCCTTTGTAATATTAGTGCGATGTCTGGTGGGAACATAGGGGAATCTGGTGGTTCCCCTATGTTCCCATCTATATCTACCTAGGTATTTTGTCTTAATGTGTGCCTGTAAAGTAGATTAACTTACTTCTAGCATTTATGTATTTTCTATGGAATAATTTCCTAATTTCGAAGAAAAGTTAACTAGTAACCCACTAAGGGTCCAAACTCAGTGACAAGTGGCAGTGGTGAAGTAGCTTGCTTAGCGCCTAGAGAACATACGCGCTTAGTAAAACGTACGCGCCTAGAATAGAATGTACGCGCCTAGTGCTTAGCAGAACGTACGCGCTTGTCGCCTTCGCTAGTTGCCAAATGTTCGTAAGGCTCTACGCGCTAGGCAAACCCTCTGTCAGTGCGTTCGCACACTAAACCTAGTATAGGTATTATCACACCTTGTGCAGTACCTACCTATTCAAATTATTAGATAAAAAACCAATAATTATATTTATGGTTCCAGAAGATTCCCTGTGAACATCTCCATGCCTGACTCGTGGCTTGTCAGCTGTGAGTCGTGGTTGCGTGACGAGAAAGGAGACGAGGGAGACCTGTTTATCTGGGAAAAAGATTTCTATATCAAATTTTCTGCTATATTTGCTGGTACGACATTAAAACCTTTAACACGCGGCGTTAGAATCGACCCCTCAAACTCAATCCTTGGTTGGATGTCGTAAGATTATACTAAGGGAACCTATCAGAAAAAAGGCAGTATCTTCCTTCTGTGTATATTTAATACGTCTTCTGCAAATAGATTTCAGATTTCAATACCTAAGTTTATTTCTTTAGGCTTATGAAATAAGCACTTAGACACGTAAAATTTCATACTCAGCTCTATATAGTATATACTAATTATTATTATCAAATAATAAGGTATAATACTAGAGTAATACTGAAATCATCCTGCCAAGTGCGGTTGATTATGGAACAGAATATAATTTTTTTTTTATTTGCAAGCGCAAAAAAAAGCGTACAAAAACATACCGAAATATGCAAAAATATATACAGACAAACAGACTTATTTTTGCATCGAGTTACAAAACGGTCTCTGTCCCAGGTTGGAACAGAGAAGGAACATTCAGCAGGGTGCTGAGATGAGGACCTTTAGTTAGTTCATTTAGTATAGTTATAGGTACCTTACCTACTTATATTGACGAGCTTAGCCATCCTACTAGCAAAATAGATGCATGCGATAAACTAATAGAGTTTCAGTATAAATTATCAGACTAAATAGTTTATTTGGCTATACTTATATGTGAGCAACTGTTTTTTTTTTTGCAAAATGCTACCTATACGTGCATATTTTCATATAATCAGGTGTCTTTCAATTTACAGGTGTTGTTATGTTCATCTTGACAGTACAAACGTCAATGAAGTTGATGAAGCCAAATAATTATGGTAAGTACTAAGTACCCACCAACTAGCTATCTATAACCTATCATCATCATCATCATCATCAGCCCATACACGTCCACAGCTGGACATAGGCCTTCCCCGTACGACGCCACAAATAGCGGTCCTGAGCCGCCTCCATCCATCGACTCCCTGCGACCGCTACGATGTCGTCGGTCCATCGAGTGGATGGTCTCCCATGTAGGGGGGGGATTTGCCATAATCACCACGCTTGGCAGGCGGATTGGTGATCGCAGTGTTGGTGTTTAAAAATACTCAGAAAGAAGCTGCTGCCCTTCCTCTGGTAGGTTCCCTTAGTCGGCTTTTACGACATCCACGGGTTGAGTTGGAGGGGTCGATATTCGTACGCCGCGACCCCACGGCTTATACTATATGTATATCTAATTACCTATATGCATCGTTTGTGCACGAGGTAGGCCTGTTCTCATGGAAATATCACCCTTATTGGTGCAAAAAGCGAAGCAAACCCATTAGATACTTTAGATAGTACTGAAGCAATAAATCATATGCATGGATTCCCCAGGTAAAACCTATTATACAGGCTGCATATCACATAGATGTTCACTTTTGTCAGTGCATTTGATGACCAATGTGGCGCGGCGGGCGAAGGTCCGTTTGTGACGTAGGAGGTTGCGGGTTCGATTCCCGCCTCGCATCGATCTGCAAATATTTGTCTCGGGTGTTCTGGGTGTAACATTTATTTATTTATTTGTGCATAGTCGCTACTAGACTTGACTACTTGACGACGGCTTTCCGTTGGCCATTAAGCGCTCGTTATTCTTCAGGCCGCGGCGTTTGTGGCGTAAGAATCGACTCCTCCAACTCTGCCCATGGATGTTGTAAAAGCTAAGGGAAGCCACCAAGGGTAGGCAGCTTCCTTCTGAGTATTTTTAACACTTGCGTTGCGATCACCAAAAAAACTGCTGCCATAAAGACTATATTGGTAGGTATTCTTAACAGAACATAACATCCAAATATAGATTTCGCCATAATATAGGTAATCAAATCACCATAGGTCCTAGGTGATTAGATTACCTTGATGAGAGAGGCATCTTCAACAGTGGACATTGTGTTCTGATAAAAATACCTATCAACCTCCCAACTACTAACTCCAAGGCGTCTGTAATCTTCTACTTATTGTTCTAGTAAGCTGGTCGCGTCTAGCGAAGGCGTTTTCCTTGGCTCACGTGTCGATCCTGTTCACACTACCGATACTTGTGTGGGGCACAGACAGCTCGTGTGAAACGCGCACCCTACACCTCGCGTTAGTGTTTATGTACAGCTTTGCTGTCTTCTCGAATGTATTTACTGGTAAGTTCACTATACCCTACGTTCAATTGGTCTACTTAGGTGGTTTAGGTATATAATTCGTCAAGGTTTTGTGTAAATTGGTCGAAATATAACGATATTTGTAGGAAGGGTCGGAAAAAGTCAAGCCGCTTTCATCGAAAATGTTGTCCATAGACAGCGTTCTCGCTCCATAGACTTAGGATCTAGAGGATACCTCTATGTTACATACAGAGTGAAAGTCGGAGGTTTTATTATTCCTTATAACTGATTTATGGTACCTAAACGATAATTGTTGGAAGTGTCGGAAAAAGTCAAGTCGCCTGGGAGCTTTCATCAAAAACCAATTGTATTCTCTTTGTCTAAAACGATGCCTAATCCCTTTGAGATAGTTATAACAAAACAATGCACGGTGGAATATTCTTCTTAGTCCACGCGGGCGTAGCCGCGGGCGGGTCATCTAGTATTATAATAATCTAATATTGGAGTGGTCGGTACTCGTGTTAGTGCAGACCATTATAACACAAAAGAGAATACGACGATTCATGCCCGTGGTATAGTTTAGCCGACTGTACTGCAGATTTTTTTTACAATAGTTCAGTAGTATGAAACCCTACTGCAGAAAAAAAATATGAACGTACATATATTTATGTAAGTATATTAAATACCGTGGCATAATAAAAATCGCTTAACTGTGCTAGAGAAAAGTGATGGGCAGACCATTTCGCTTAAATACACGAATACAGATAAAACTAGCCAAAAATTGCATGGAACTGTAAGGCCTAGCTTTAGAAACATTGGGTGAAGTAGAGCCTTTTTGAATAATGGTGATGAATACAAGTAGTTCCTTCCTACCTAAGTTTTCATACCTAACCCTACAAAAGAATTCATAATTTTATTTATTTTATGTTTAGTTATGATATTGTGTATTCTTGTGATCTCAGCCAATTAAATTATTTTCTTTCTAACAGCCTCACAGTAAAAGTAGGTAGTAGGTAAGGTACGGAAAATCAAAACTAAATTTGAAATGTTTCTATTGTTTCAGTTCTGTATGAATGTCCAATAGCAGTAACTATTCTAACATTAATGGTAAGCAACATAACTAAATATGCAACTAGCTATCACATAACACCTTATCTAAAGAATTTTGTAACATAAATAAAACTATATTATTAGCAATATCACAGAGTATTTATTTAAAAATATAGGTATTTCCTTAATTTATTTTGAAGTATAGAATAGATGGATGTGAAATCTAAAATCATGCCGAAGAAAGTACCCCAAAAAAAAAATAGCACCTACTTATTGATGACTATTTTGTTTTGAGGAATACAAATAGATAAAAACAAGTTACTTCCAACAGCAAAATTATGAGAATACTAAAAATACTTTGTTCACAAATCAAAGAAACCCAATTAGATGCTTATCCTATAAGAGAATTGTAGGTAAAAGGTGCACTTTTAGGCCCAGACTCCACCAAAGCAGAGATGTGTGGACATGTCCGTAGTGAAGACGAGAAGAGACATTTTTCAGCTAGGGTGTCTCCACCACTGTAGGTTGGAGATGATTACTAGCTAGACTGTAGTGAAGATGTGTACTGGCTAAAGCAGAGATATGTGCTGGCTAGAGCAGCTGAGCTGCATGTGGTGAGCTTCCAATGTTTGTTGAGATAATGATAAGATAAGAGGCACAGCTCACATCTCTGCCACATGATGTTGCCAGTGTGCGAGGCATACCTCACATCCCCGCTTCTTTGTTTCTTCACATACAAATATCTCATCATGATCTCCACTGAAGCTGAGCGGAAATGAGATGTGTGAATAATGAATGACATTCTATTGGTTGTTTAAAACACATCTCTTCTACGCCCATATCAGGTCAGCTTTGGTGGAGTCTGGCCCTTACAAAGTGAATTGGTAAAAAACAATAAATTCAAATCATGCAAAAAAAATACCTTCATAATTATATCTAAGAACCTTAGTAGCAAACAGGTTGATAAAACACTCGCTTATCTAAACTTAGTTACAAAATATACAAACTCACTTGTGCACTTTTACAATTGTATTGTTCAAAATACCACTTTGTCTTTGGCTACTTTGAGCAAAATCAGAAGAAAACATTAGTGGCCCTAAAACAGAAGTGCCTTAAACAATATTTAAATAAAAAAAACCTTCATTGATAACTTATGACCTGGTACGATAAGATCTTTGAGTTACATTAACTGTGAGCTGAACAACAACCCGCCTTTGTTCAAACAAAGAAACAGTATTCTCCATTTGCCAATAACTTTTACATCCATAAATATGTATACCTACTCATACTAGAAGCATAATTAACTTACTTAGGCAAATATTTGCTTAACTAATTAGTGTTTGTTTACACAGCGATAAATAATTTTGGTAGAATGCCAAGCCAAGCGCTAAGTGTGAAGTCTTGACATAAATTAATTAATAACAATGAATTAGGAATGACCAGCATATTCACAAAGAATTTAGAAAAAACCAAATAAATAGTAACAAGAAACACTCCTAGGGACTGAGAGGTGGATCATCATTCCCAATCATCACATCCTCATACATGACATCATTGTTCCTCCTTTGGTTGATTTTCTGCCGGATGTAGTCCAGCAAGTTGTATTTCCTTATTACAAGCACAAGGCCAGAGACAATGAGCACTAAGGCGAAGATTGTGATGATGGGCACTGTGGATCCGTGGTGATGGTCCTCCGAAGGCGTTTCGCAGGCACCGTCGAAGTAAACAAACCCTTCAACACAATCACACTGCAGTGTCGTCCCGTTACATATCTGGTTTGCTTTACAAGCATTTATGTCGCTCATGTTGCACGACAGGATGTGCTCTGTTAAAAAGAAACAAGTTGAAGAGACCGATGAACCGGACGAATTGATTCAATTAAATAATTGTCTACTTACCGCTGGAAGCGCAGTGAATGAGATTTAACGCCAAAACCACGACAATATCGATGCATTTTAGCCCCATTTTGATCTTCATGTTATGAGTTACACTTTTACATCACAAAAAATATCAGAATTATAAATGTTTTCAAGAATTTCATAAAATTTCAAGTGAATGCTTTGTGCCGATTCGCAGCAATAACAAATTCTCGTCTTGTCGAATCAATGTTTTGCTGTCAGCTGTCACGTTTGACACGTCAAATGACGTCAATGTTTGCTGCGTTTCATTTATTACCATGATGTTTGGTGGCATTTTTAAGCAAGATGCAATGGATAGTAACAATTTTATCAGGTTTATAAAAATAAAATAAAATGTAGCGAAAAGCTAAACATTTATTCGGTTTTAATACATATCAATAATATTTGAAACAAAACATAGTTCCGCCATCAAGCGAGAGATGGCGCTAAACTAAACATTTGCGTATTGAGACCTATCGCACTATAAGATTCAGTCTTAACGTAGGTACTAGTATACTAGCTCGATTCTAGAAGTTGTACTCTTCTCCGCTACCGTAGGTGTATTTTTCAGGAAGAACATAGTCATCAGGGTTATGTCCAAAAGCTTCTACGCCGCCGTTGCCGTCACTGACGCCGCTTTCCCTGTGCAAGATAAAATTTAGTGAGTAGGAAACTTAGGAAAGTTGGCCGGTAGGTATCTGTACCTACTATAGATTACGGCACAGCTTTTCAGAAACTCCGTTTCCGAATTTTGTAATGATTACCAATCGTTAGCAATACCTATGTCCTGCCAATTCTTAAAAAGAAGCAGAATCAATACAATATTGCTTTCTTTCATTTCGATAAACAAAATAATGCGTGGACGGAGCATAGTGGGGTTAATTAGGTATTTACTTATTAAGTGTTTTGTCACTCTATGATTATGTGAACCTTACTTCAACTGCTCGTGGTCTTGACCATGATGTCTTCCTTTGCCCTTCTTCGCAGGTCTCGAGTGTCCCTCATCGATGTCCTCAGATTCCGGCTCTCGATCCCGACGGTCTTCGGCTGAACAGAACATCACACAAGGAAGTTAGGTATTATCTTATATACCTACCTACCTACTACATAAAGAGGTTGGCTACCAAAAACAGACTACAAGTTGCGAGAAACGGAGAAGGCAGGTCTGTCTAGGAGTAGGAGTAGGGATCTCTCGCATTTCTCGCCCCTTTTTGATAGGTCGACGAAAGACATTGTGTGTTTCTACACAGGTAGAGTCAACGACAAAAAATACATCCCACCGTGCTCGTGGCCAAGATTGAGGGGCTCAGATCAGATCAGACAATAAAAGAGCATGCAACGACCTAACAGCGAATCCAAGAGCGCGAAATTTACACGGATTTAGAACGAAAAACGTTGTGAGTATCTAGCACAGGTAGAGTCGACGACAAAAAATAAACATATTTATGGAGCGTTCTTAGATATGTACCTACTGGTATTTAACCTAAGTACGAGTATTTAGTAAATGAGACGAGTATTAGAACTTTATTAGCTAACGTGCACTCAATGTACTCGTACCTACATCATCATCATAATATCAGCTTACAAAACGTCTACTGCCGGACATAGGCCATCATCATCAGCTCATACACGTCCACTGCTGGATATAGGTCTCCCCCGTACGACGCCACAAATAGCGGTCCTGAGCCACCTCCATCCATCGACTCCCTGTGACCGCTACGATGTAGTCGGTCCATCGAGTGGATGGTCTCCCATGTAGGGGGGGATTTGCCATAATCACCACGCTTGGCAGGCGGATTGGTGATCGCAGTGTTGGTGTTTAAAAATACTCAGAAGGAAGCTGCTGCCCTTCTTCTGGTAGGTTCCCTTAGTCGGCTCTTACGACATCCATATATAGCCGACATAGGCCATACGAAGTTTTAATTGGCAATCCTTCATCCATCGAATCCCTACCTAAAGAAATTAAATAATATCCCTAAAATTTACGACTCCGGCGGGACTTGAACCCGCGACCTTCCCCTGAATACGGAACTGCGCTAACTAACTGCGCTACGGAAGCAAGTACCGGACCCGTCGAAAAATACTACCTACTCACTGTTGGTAGCTAGATACCTGTACCTAACATTATTAATACCTATTAGACACGTGATAAATAAATGTGCTAGTGGTTTCTTTTTCACTTCTTCCACAAGTGGACAAAAAATTTAAGTTATGAGAATATCAATAACACCTTATTTCATATTTGATAACAATAACTATGTTCCTTGTATAAAATTTTACTTTGAAAGAAATTGAGTTACAGATTGATTCTGATTCTGAACCTTCCAAACCAATTGTTTAGCGTTAACAGTCGAGGCTGCTGATCGTCCGAGTATGTTGTAGAGAACACCACCCTTATAAATTCATAGAAAAGCAAGGTTTTCAAAGGCTCTTCAGAGAAAGTCATAAAAGTCAAGAATGGCTTTAATCAATTAATGAAGCTTACGTATCTTACGGCCGTTTACGCGATTATAACCCGTGAAGTTTAGTTAGGCTACTCAAAACAACCACTTCAACAATCTCCTAACGAACTTGCCTGGTCGTCTGAGCTTCGCACTTCCTTCGGCGTTCCTCTCATGGTTATGACTGTAAGCGCCATCCTCGTCATAATCATCTTGTCTCTGGTGCTCGTGGCTGTTCCCTCCGTTCTTCCCTTCGTCGTCTAAACCGAACGAGTCCTGAAATAATATGGTGTGTTTTAAAAACGATAAACCGAATTCCCTTACTTTTACACTTATTTTCAGTTTTGCGGGATAAATACTTATAGATAGATATAAAATACTTTATTGCACACATAACAAAACAGTTTACAAACAATTTGATACAAATAAAGAAATGTGACAATTGGCGGTCTTATCGCTCACGAGCGATCTCTACCAGACAACCTTGGATGGATAGGATCGTTGGATTGAATACGGGGGTCTGTGTGCATTATTTTAAGAAGCTAATACAAATTACAGAACTCTAATCATTTACAAATCCTACATACGAATACCCTACATAAATAACCAAAAATACCTAAATACATAAACCTATTTATACATACTTATATATATACATACATACATGTTACTAAGGGAAACGGGGGTATGGTCAGTGACAGCAGGACAAATAGTGTTCCTTTACCATGCCCTTGAATATTGGTAGTAACTTATCCCCGATATATCCGAGATAAAAAAATCGCGTAACATACATACAAAAAAAAAACACATACATACATGTTACTAAGGGAAACGGGGGTATGGTCAGTGACAGCAGGACAAATAGTGTTCTTTTACCATGCCCTTGAATAATGGTAGTAACTTATCCCCGATATATCCGAGATACAAAAATCGCGTAACATATGTACATACAAAAAAAAACATACAGACGAATTAATAACCTCCTTTTGAAATCGTTTAATAAACCAATCAAACGGAGGAACTTACAAGAATGGTCACTTTTAAATTGATGAGGTTGACGACTGCGTTCAATCTGATATGTGTCTCATTAACAAAGTTATTTAAGACTAGCCTCTGACCGCGCCTTCGCCCGCGTTTATCGGGATAAAAAATATGTGGAATAACTCCAGCACGGCTATTCTAACTCGATCGAAAAGTTGCCGTGACTCGAAATCTGACACAAATCCACGCGAAGTTCAAATAATCCGCGCGAAATTCAAATATTTTAGCGGTTTTTAATATTTTCTGCGTTCTACAACCAATATCAATAGCAGAAAAGGAGCTTACCGAAAAACATTTTCTATGAACCCATATTTTAACTAATTTCGATTCGCCTCTACTTTGCGAGAAATTAATAATTTAGTAGATTTAATAGTAAACAACAACTTTTCGATCGAGTTTGAATAGCCCTGCAGCAGGGCTATTCTAACTCGATCGAAAACCTTCGTCGACTCGGAATCTGACACATATCCGCGCGAAATTCAAATATTTTAGCGGTTTTTAATATTTTCTGCGTTCTACAAGGAACAAAACTATCTAAAAAGTAGTTTTTCATAAGTCGCTGACCATTTTCTATCAACCCATGTTCCAATAAAGTACGATTGATGGGGCTTTTAGTAATAATGTTGATTTTAATAATAAATCTCTTAAATTATTAATTGCTCCCAAACTCGAGTCGAATCGAAATTAGTTAAAACATGAGTTCATAGAAAATGTTTTACAATTTACGTTAAGCTACTTTTCTGCTATTGATGTTGCTTGTAGAACGCAGAAAATATTAAAAACCGCTAAAATATTTGAACTTCGCGCGGATTTGTGTCAGATTTCGAGTCAAGGAAACTTTTCGATCAAGTTAGAATAGCCGTGCTGCACGGCTATTCTAACTCGATGGAAAAGTTTCCGTGACTCGAAATCTGACACAAATCCGCGCGAAATTCAAAAAATCCGCGCGAAATTCAAATATTTTAGTGGTTTTTAATATTTTCTGCGTTCTACAAGGAATAAAACTACTCAAAAAGTAGTTTTTCATAAATCGCTGATCATTTTCTTTGAATCTATGTTCCAATGAAGTACGATTAAGGGGGTTTTTGGTAATGATGTTGATTTTTAGTAATAAATCTCATAAATTATTAATTTCTCAAAAATTGGAGTTGAATCGAAATTAGTTAAAACATACGTTCATAGAAAATGTTTTACGATTTACGGTAAACTACTTTTCTGCTATTGATATTGCTTGTAGAACGCAGAAAATAATAAAAACCGCTAAAATATTTGAATATCGCGCGAATTATTTGAATTTCGCGCGGATTTGTGCCAGATTTCGAGTCACGGTAACTTTTCGATCGAGTTAGAATAGCTGTGCTGGTCCCAAACAATACCCATACCAAATTTCAGCCTAAAAACTGGGTTCCGCGCAAATGCTAAAATTCAATACGGACGAAGCCGTGGGCACAGCTAGTATACCTATATGTATATATTTAAGTATATGTATTTCTTGTACCTACCGTTCTTCTGTACCTATAGGTATATGTATTACTATTGTATTGTGTCGTGTTATGTACCGACCTATTAAGTGTTAAGATAAATTTATTTTCATTCTTTCTTAATTCTTCTTTCATAACTTCGTTCTGTTCAGTACTTTTGAAGCGATGAAGTAACAAACATCCATCTTTCCATTCAAACTTTAGCATTTATATTAGTATGATGTGATAGTGTGAAGCATGTTCTTTCTTTCTTTTGGGAGCCATTTTCCGCTAAGCAATTTGTGTTGTTCAATCACATTTACTTTCGATCGCGAAGGTCTGAAAAGTGCGTGAGTGAAAGTGTACCTAAAGCATGGTGTAATTCATCCATTACTAAATAGAATAGAAATAAACCGAATAGCTAATAATGTATTTGATCTATTGTATAGAGTCTCTGTATTACACTAATAATTACACAAACTGTGTAGAGTTATTAGTTATTAGTGTATTACAAAAACTCTACACAGTAGATCAAACTAGCTGCTGGCCGCGCCCTCGCCCGCTTTTTATCGGGATAAAAAATAGCCTATATGTTATTTCAGGTTCCAAACTATACCCATACCAAGTTTCATCCCAATCAGCTCAGTAGTTTTTGGAAGGATGGATGTATATCCATCCGTACAAACTTTGACATTTATAATATTTGTAGGATATAGGATATATTATTAGCCTGTTGAAATGACGGCAAACTGCTACGCGTGTTATTATTTTTAACCGACTTTGAAAAAAGGAGGAGGTTCTATGTGCGACAGTAGGTAACTATATTTTTTTTTTATGTAGGTATTTATTTTCGTCGATTACTCCATCAATTATTATGGCCCGATTTTGAAAATTCTCGTATAGATTATGTATAGGCAATGTATGTAGAAGAAGATCCCGAGGTGGTCCCATCAAAAATATTCTCGAGGTATCTCACAAACCTTAAAATAGTGTAAAATTAAGAGATTCGAAGTTTATTTGAGTTTTTTCAAAACAATCAAATTATATATACATATCTTGAAAGAACAACGAGATTTTTCTCCAGTACCTTATTTCTCTTTCAAAATCTGGCTTCAAACTCACCTGTTTCTCTCTTGAAAGAACAACGAGATTTTTCTCCAGTACCTTATTTCTCTTTCAAAATCTGGCTTCAGACTCACCTGTTTCTCAAACTCGTAGTTATCACCGGCTTTCTTGTGAAAGGAATCGAAGTGTTGGTAGCCTTTCTTACCGCCTCCGTTCTTCTTACGAGAATAGCCGATTTCGCCATCTCCGTCACTCTCATAGGATCTATGGAAGTTTTCTGGCTGTGGACAAAATAAGTTATTAAATACTTCATCAACATTATTTTTGGATAGCTGTAAATACCTGTAATTAGGAGGTCACGTCTAGCGATGCCTTACGTACGTGTTCTTTATTTTATATGTACAGTGGGCGTCACGAATATATAAATAATAATAAATAAATAATGCTGGACGATCAACACAACATCATCTGGCCCCAAGCTAAGCAGAGCTTGTGTTATGGGTACTAGATGGCTGATATACATAATACAATATATTACATAGATATATATTTTTTATTATGACGACCGATGTGGCGCGTTGGGCGAAGGTCCGCCTGCGACGCAGGAGGTTGCGGGTTCGATTCCCGCCTCGGGACAAATATTTGTACGATCTGCAAATATTTGTTCAGGGTGTTCTGGTCGTTTTTCTATGTATAATAAAAAAAAATATCTATCTATGTAATATATTGTATTATGTATATCAGTTATCTAGTAGCCATAACACAAGCTCTGCTTAGCTTGGGGCTAGATAATGCTGTGTGAATTGTCCAACATTATTTATTTATTATTATACATATTTACATAAAAAATACCCAGAACACTCGAGACAATTGTAGATCGTACAAACATTTGTCCCAAGGCGGGAAACGAACTCGCAACCTCCTGCGTCGCAGGCGGACCTTCGCCCGTCGCGTCACATCAGATAAACATTTTTTAATAATTTTTCACATTATACGTCACATTGAGTCATTAATAAAAAAATAAAATAAACATGATGAAATTATTGCATAATCAGATTTATATTTAAAAATTTCTTGTATAAAACGCCCTCTCTACGAGCCAGCTTTTTAGTTTCGAGACTCGGTGCGTCCTTAATCTTATCATCTCGGTCGAATAAGTACCCCCCTGTACCTCAATGGTTTGTAGACAAGGGTGATACTTAATTCTGACGCGCTCTGTACCTATTATCGATACTCTGTTGGTAAAGATAAATAAATAAACATTTCAGCCGAGAGGACAGACGTAGCTTCTGGCATTGCGAAGGCATTGGGGAAGCTTATGCCTTCCCCAATGACCGCAACAATCATCAGTCCTTCGCTACCCGCATCCAGTGTTTTCCTGCGACCTTCATCGGTGCACTCTGTTGGTGCGGTCACGGCAACGCGGGTAGACACCCGCGTTGCACCAAGAAGTCGAAAGTTACGTAAGTTGTTAAGTATTTAATAATATCTAATTCTAATTCGCCCGGGATTAATATTTATTATATCCATGCCAATATTATAAACTCTAAAGTAACTCTGTCTATTTGTTAACTCTTCGCATCTAAATGGCTGAACGGATTCCAAAGAAATTTCGCATTGAGGTAGTCGGTATCCCAGGGACATACATAGACTACTTTTTATGCCGGTAAAGTTTGTGCGAAGCCACGGGCAAAAGCAAGTAATAGATATATTATACTAGCTGCTGCCTGCGCCCGCGTTTTATCGGGATAAAAAATAGCCTATGTGTTATTCCAGGTTCCAAACTATACCCACACCAAATTTCAGCCCATTTCGTTTAGTAGTTTTTGCGTGAAAGAGGAACAAATATCTATACCTGCATCCATACAAACTTTGACATTTATAATATTAGTAGGATAGGATATCATGATAATCATTGTTTATAGGTCTTTATCAGCAGTAAAATGAGGTCTTGTTATAAATAATTGGACCATCTCAACCTACCGGTGCCGCTCTTGCCTCACGAACGTACGAACCGACGGACATCAAATCATCAGCCTCTATATCTTCCAAAGTGACTGGAAATGTTGCAGCAACATGCAGCGATGCAATCGCAATCGTTGCCAACACCAACGTCATTGTATCTAGAAGCAAACTATATCCAACTACTGATTAATTTAAATATTATGAATACTACACTTTTATAATGGGTTCCACGCGTTTGATATTACCTATAATATATTTGTTGAATCATATCTCTGAAACTAAGTGATATTTGAAGTGTGTAGGCTATCTTTTTTATTCAAAGAAAATTTTGTTCGTCTTAGAAATACCAATCCAACCCATAGACGTACAAATCTATATTGAAAGATACCAAAACATGCATTCTCATTTGAATTTGAAAATCGAAAATGCAAATAGGTAGTTACGTATGTTTTCATGATTGGGATCCATTTAAATTTAGAAATATTATTATGTAGCCCGAAACCTTAACAAAAACTCAAATATAACTTTCTTTCACGAAGACATCTTAAAAAAAGCTTAGAGCACTTTATTTACCTTGTGTAACGCCAAAAAACAACTGTCAACACTAGTACTACAAATCGACTCGTGGCTGTGGTTTAAATCTTGGTTTTATATCTCGATTGCAAACGTATATTTCACAACTTAGTCACTGACCCCTAATTTATTTTAAAGCATTCAGTTTTTGCCCGTGCAAATCAAACGCGTCTGTAAAATCTACGAAACTAAAACGAAATGATCCGTGAAGCATGATCTAGCTCTGAAATCATTAATTAAATCTTCTGTCTTTATTTTGCGGTTTTTTAAACCTCGACATCTATATCAGCTTAATACATAAGTAAGTATTTGATTTAGAAATAGTGTTAGGTAGGTCCAAGATAATTAGCATTACTCAAACGGAAAGCAATCTTGGGTGATAAGTACAAATCCGACCTCCGAATCAATATACCATGAAATTAAACTGCAACGAAAGCAAAGGAAGTAAAAGGTGCTAAGGCATGTAACTGAATAAATATTGAGCGATAGGAAATATTGCAATGTCAGTCTGTAAGTATCATATCTAGGTTTCCACCAATCTAGGATTAGAGTAGGCCTTCCTGGGCAGTTCGCGCGATCCTAATTTGTACAACGATATCGAAAGTCTTTATTCAATCAATTGGTACCTAAGCTAAAAGAGAAAATACTTGGAGAAAATACAAGTACCTACTATAAACCTACCTGCTGGTCAATTCAGATGTACCTATTCGTGAGCGTATCATACATACATAATGTGGTCGCCGCTCATCATCATCATCATAATCATCATATCAGCCTATGCAAGTAGCGGTGAGCGCTAAAGATACGTGCCGCTATGTAATACACGTGTGGGCGTGTATTACATAGCGGCACGTATCTTTACTTTCTTTTTTGCTAGACATAGGCCTCCTCCATACGAGCGACGCCACAAATAACAGTCCTGAGCCGCCTCCATCCATGGACTCCCTGAGACTGCTACGATATGATGTCGTCAGTCCATGGAGTGGATGATCTCCCAACACTCCATTTCGCGCATCGTGGCCGCCACTCGAGACGAGAACCTTTACTCCCCAGCGGCTATCAGTTCTGCGAGCTATATGACCGGCCCACTGCCACTTCAACCTACTAATCCCGAGAGCTGTCGGTGACTTTGGTGCTTCTACGGATTCTATGGTATTTGCTGCTCATAGGTTCAATTTCTTTTGTCTTTTATTCGTAGGTGATCGGCGAAAACACTCATGAATAGGAACCTATTCATGTATTGACCAAATGCAAAACCCACATAGCTGCCAACGTCGAAAATTATTCAACATCATTATCATCATCAGACCATACACGTCCACTGCTGGACGTGGCATAGTCTTCCCTCATACGACTGCTCAACTAGTGGTCCTGAGTCGCCTCCTTCTAGAAAATATACAATTTACCTACCATAAGTAGAAATTTATGGTAGGTATGTTGTATATTTTCTGTATAAGGAAATTATATTTTTTTCGTGAACTGATGCTTTATTTTAAACAAGCCGTCAAGCTATTTTCTTCTTATTTAAAGATAATTTTGGGATTATTTCGTCGGTTTTTGCGGTGTATACGACTATAAAATTATTTTTTTCCTTCTGTGTCTCTGCTGTTTCTTTGTTATCGTCTTTGTCTTCATTAGGATCTCTATCTCGTAATATATCTGGTAAATCTTCGTAAGATAGCTGCCATTCTTTCTTTAGTTTTAACTTTTCCAAAGATTCCGATCTGTGAAAAAATATAATTGTAATTTCACTATCATTTAAAAAAAAAACATATTTCAAGGACGGCTATTTGTAAACACTGGAGGAGCACTTACATTTTATCATTAGATACATCGAATCTGATAATCGGAAATCCAACTTCTTTCCCCCTCAATATAGCGTTTTTCGCGAGGCTGTTTGTTATTTCTCCGCTTTTTGGGTTGTCTGGTGGTACTATCAGGACTACCTGAAAAATACGGATCATACTATAGTCCACTATGAAAAACACAAAATCAACAATAAGTGATTTTTAGGTGGCAAACATTGCATCTTGAGATAGGCCGAGTTTAGATGTGAAGCCGCCAACATGTCGCCGACCAAGCTGCCAATACCCAAACTGGTGGCGGCGGCGCGTTGGCGACTATGTTATGCAGAAGACTCCTTTAGTTAGTGTTGAGATTAACTCACAATATTTATGCAGAGATGTGCTGATGCGAAATTTCTCCTTTTATATAATGAATTTTGTTTCGTGGAGCGTTTGCCTAAACAGTTATCACTTATCACATCAAATAAATAAGCAATTTTTGTGCAATCATTAGCCGCTACAGGTTGAGTAACCAATTCTACTTGCAAATAAGAATTCAAAAGCTAAGAGTGTCTTTCCGCCAGATAAACCTAAGCTACGTAGCTAACCAATGCAATGGAATCATTTGATTTTCACTTGCTGAGGATCTTATCTGTAGGTTGAAAATGGTGAAAGCTTCTCCCCAATGATCCGTGCATACTTACGTACCTGGAGTATGTTATGCACTTTGTACTTGTCGTGAAGAGCAGGCCCGCGCAAGCAGTGTGCGGTGAACTGCATGAGGTTTCGAGAGCGCGTGTCTTGTACGCATCGCGCCCACTTCTCAATCGAGGAGGCATCCCACGGACAGAGCGATGCGCAGAGAGCCAGCCCGCGGATCGTTGGCATGCCAATCCGAGGCTCCTGCTGCTCGGCTAGCATCGAATGACCTGGTAGAACACCAGAAATAAAATACTTAACGTTTTCACACAGCAAAACTTATAGGCCGTTACTTTTAAATAGGTATGCAAGCGTCATTCTCCTTGACTCATCAGCACGCATACGTGTACTGCTGAACGTGCAGGAGACCAAACATCAAACAAGGAAAGCTTTGCCGTAATCACCAAGCTAGGCAGGCGGTTATTGGTGATCGCAATGGAGGTGTTAAAATACACGGAGGGAAGCTGCTGCCCTTTCGCTGGTAGGTTCCCTTAGTCGGATCGTACATCATCCACGGACTGAGGGAGCTTGCTGAAGGGCTTGAAGGGATAATTCTTACACCGCGACCGCCACGGCTGTTCCCACGTAAAGTAACGGAAAAAGACAATGTTGGGTTTGGTAGTGTACCCAGAACCGTACCTGCCCAGGATGTCTCTTCAAATCAGTATTAGTGTAAATTTAAAGCTCAATAAAGAATTTTCTCTCGTCTCTGCTCAATAATAACCTTGTGCTAAAGTCCTCGCCACATAGTCGCTTAACACGACCTGTGGCTTGGCAGGCGGCGCAGCCAGGCCTGGCCATGCGAGGCGCGCGTGCTCGCGCACGAAACGCAGCACGCGCGGCACGTCGTTGGGGCGTGTGCGCCTCACGCGTACTCGAGAGTGGATCTCGGTGCCCTTTATCTTAAAAAATATAATTGAATTGAATTGATAGGTCGGTCGTCGTGGCCCCAAGGTTTATGTTCCTATGGGAAAATTCACCCTAACTCGTAGAGTCTTAACCCGATAACTGGATTCTTTCAACATCGTCTTTCACAAACCAGCGGATCTCTAATATTGGTGCTTCTAAAGTACCTACCTTCTTCCTACCGTGGATTCGAATTTGTTTAAGTATGGGTTATTAATAAATTTTGACTACCATTTGCGGCGTAGGTACTATTTCATCGGCGGCCGTTTGATTCTTTAAAGAACCAAGAAAATAATAAAAACCGCCAAACTCTTATACATATTTTTACATACCTAATCACTATATTTTTATATTCACATTTTACAGCACAAGACTTACTAAGGCCACCCAGACATCGCTACATCAATAAATAAAGTCTGAAACTTGCTCAGAGATGAGAACTAGATAATTATGAACTAAATAAAAACGTCAAGGCGCCTTGCAAATTTTAAAAAGATTGGGCCTAAACAGTTGTTACTTTTGATTGCGTTGACTAAGTAGTTTGATTTATATCACGGCTCCAAGGGGTTTCGGACCTGAGTATTTGATGTTAATTTCAATTCGGTAGATCCACGCGTTTCTGAGATAAGAGGATATACAGGCGGACAGACGTACAGACGGACGGACAACAAAGTGATCATATCATCATCGTTTTTTCTTTTTAGGTACGGAACCCTAAAAAGCGGAACAAATCTAAGATTCGTCTATTCTGGTTAGAAGAATAGGGTTTCCAACCTTTGATACCATAATTTTTTTTGAAAAATCGTCTTTTTTAATGGAGTCACTGGCGAACGTCCGTTCTGAAATCTTGCAGTTCGTGAGGATCTGTGGTTTCTTGACGAAAATTCTTCCCGCCAACCATTTAGTGAACGCGTGCATAGTGGGGCATCCGAGATCGATGTTGTGTAAATATGTCGTCGACACTGCTACTGTTTCCGTTTACTCATTATTGTTACGTATTATTGTTTTTTTGATAATTTTGTAAAAGCCATTTTGTTAAAAACACTAAAAATTTGTGTGTGGTGGCATAGTGACGGCGTCGTTTGAATGCCAATGTCGTATTGGTTTGTTTTCAGAATTTGAATGATGTTTCATAACGCAAGGAGGCCTTTCTTATTGAAACGACATAATTAAACAAACTTTTTAGTTTTAGATAGGTGGTAGGTAGAGTACGCGCAAATCTTTATGAGCTCTGTGAAGTTGGCTTCAACGGCTGCGCACTGAACCAAAAATAAGGCGTTGAGGGGAAATAGCGGGGTGAGAGGGGACCTGACTGTCAAACCAGGGTTGCCAGCAAGAGTTTTGGCGAATTTTTATTGTGTCTAGCACATTTTGTTATGCATTACTATATTTTTCAATTCAATATTTATAGAATATGCAAAAACATCTTATACTCAATGAGAGATTATTTAAAACCTACAATGTTAGAAGAAACTAAACTTTTTATCTGACGCAATTAACCCAAGTTTGAAAATGAAATAATTACTATGTAGCAAATTTAATTATAATCTAGTTGCCAATACTGTCGAATGAATGCTTTTGAGTACAATGACGCAGCAAAGTCTTTGACGGTTGTTCGGTGTTCGTTTCGTTGACTTGATAGTTTATTCTTGCGATTTTGTGGAGTATTCCCCGATAATAGCTGTTTCTCTTAAAAGTTAAATATGCCTCGCGGGCGGAATAACGTACTGCGTCGTCAAACATGGACAATGGTGTTCGATGTCATAAGTTTTATGAGAAAAGAAGCCGATGAAAATGGCCTCAAAATGGTACTTCAGTGGACAGCAGCTGCAACAAGTGTGTCTATTAGCACCATAAAAAAGATTTCTAGTCGAAGTCCGGGTGGGTCGCTAGTTGGTAAATATCACTTTTCTATTTGATTGTACTTGCGCAGTATTGCTTCCGTGCCTATGTTCACAGAGCTCATTAAGTTTTGCGATTACTCTACAACACAGATAACTTTACCGTGGTAGGTGTTCACCGAGTAGGCACCGAACATCAATGAGGATACAATAACTACCTGCCAACTCCTTAAATATACTTTTTTGCTTACGGTGAATCTAAATATTCAGAAAACGAGAAGCCTGTTGATTTTGCCTCCATATTTTTGCAGGTTTTTAGTTTAGTAGTAGGTATAGGTACATATACATACAGGATGTCCCCAGAATATCTGTACACCTACAGTGAGTAAAACTAGGCCAAAAATGCTCAGATTTCTAATTTCATTTATCATAAGATGAAGGCAGGGACTTATAATTATACACTAGAAAATTCAAAAAAAATCTGGAAAGTCTGGAATTTTCTAGAAAAGTTTTCGATAATATCACACACTAATGTAATTTACGCCATTCAGTACAGTCCTGAACTAGTTCAGGACAGAGCTGAATCGCGTAAATTATATGAGTTGTTAGAAAATATAGAAGTATCTCATTCATTACAAATGTTTACCGCCCACATCCACCCTCTGCCACCTACAACAACCAAACTCCCTTACTTGCAAGTGCACACGTAGGGCCTTCTACCACTGCAAGCAGCAGTGGGTGGCAGTGGATGGTCATGGACAAAAGGCTGGACATACAATCGCTCTCCTTTTATATATATAACTAGCTGCTGCCCGCGCCTTCACCCGCGTTTTATCGGGATAAAAAATAGCCTTATGCTATTCCAGGTCCTAAACTATACCCATACCAAATTTCAGCCTAATCGGTTCAGTACTTTTTGCGTGAAAGAGTAACAAACATCCATACATCCATTCATCCTTACAAACATTTATAATTATAGTAGGACTAGCTGCTGCGCCTTCGCCCGCGTATTATCGGGAAACAAAATAGCCTATTGTTATTCCAGGTCGCAAACTATACCCATACCAAATTTCAGCCTAATCGGGTCAGTAGTGTTTGCGTGAAAGAGTAACAAATATCCATACATCCATCCCTACAAACTTTGACATTTATAATATTAGTAGGATGTATTGGATTGTAATTTATATTCAAAGAATTCATTTATACTATAAAAACATAGTTCAGGCAGCCATTTGGTTAAATTAAATTGAAATCTATTTAATAATGCCATTTCATTAAATGCGTCGGGAATTTTATTTTAAGCTAACAGCGAAATCCGGCGTTGCTTGGGTTAAAATACATCGCACACGGTTATAAAATCAGTTTATCCATCTTATAAATATGTGTCGTATTTAGTGTACCTATACATTTTACCACCCATATCCACCCTCCTCCAGCTACAACAACCAAACTCAAGTGGAACCACAAGTAGCTGGCAGTGGATGGTCATGGAGAAAAGGCTGGACATACAAACGAACACTCTCTTTTTATATATAATTATATTGGATTGGATTATAGAAAAGTGTATAGAACATTTTTCTCACTGAATGACAGCCATACGAAATTTTGCTTTTAATGCGTGGGGTACTTCATTCGGCTCTTTAGTCAACTGATCCCGCTCTAAACTCATCCCACGGGATGAGTTGACTAAAGAATTAATTTTAATAATTTCGATTGGTCAACTCATCCCGCTTTAAAAAAATATAAAAAGTAATGTACTAATTGAAATATATGTATGTACACATGAGAACAAAAATCTGGGGAAAAAATTACACACTTTTGTTTGAATAAATTGATGTATTAAAAAATCACAGTCGTTTGATTAACGAACAGAAAAATAAATCTAAATAAGTATAACATAACTCTTCAAGTATTATTCTCAATCGTACTTAAGTTACTTTGTTTTACTTTTGGAAATATTATATTTCGATTATCATCAAACTACTGTGAAAAAAATGGTTAAACATTTGAACAGCACTGCCCCCTAGGTACATGTTTGTACTCATATCAGTAGATGAGGATATAAGCTATAATTTAACACAAACAGAACTATGTCTGTAGATCTAGTACCAATCTACAGCCTGGTTTTGTGATATTAATAATAATATGTGTGTGTAGCCCTCGCATAAGATTAAGTCTCATAAAGGGCCTCTGTGATGTTGGCTTCGGCCCTACGCATGCCTCCCAAAGAATCGGGTCACTACCTATATACTCGTGATCATGAAAATGAGAAACATAATAATATCACAGTTCAATAATAAAGAAAATAACAATCAAATAATATAAAGAAATTAAACTAGTATTTACAATTGAAACAATTGAGCTAACTGCAGACTGTTGCAAACAATCTACAGATAGCTCAACTGGTCCATATCAATACCAGTCGGAAGCGTCCCCAAGACGCTGGCTGCATTGCCCCGCTGTATGGCAATGCTAATGCGCTGCGCCAGATACTCACCAGCTCTCGGGTCACGCGTCGCTTCGACCAGGCGCTCAGATAATTTTTTGAAAACCCGGAGAGCCTCGGTACCCCACGGACCTAGGGTCTCGACTCCAAGGGGAGCAAATGCGTAGGCTCTGTCGAGACCTGCATATTTGCGCCTCTTGAGATCCTCGGCCAAATCTGCCGCCGAACCAGCCCTCACGGATGTCCTTGAAAGATGGGAAGGCGCAAGTGTGTCGACACATGTAGCGTCCCACACAATAGGCCTGCCCAGCTCCCAAGGGACTAAAGTCATGCCGTCGGGCCTCTTACCATCGTCACGCAACAGACCATTCGGTTCGAGAATAGCTGGTACGTTAGCGGTGACAAAGGCCCGCCGGATGATGTCGTTAAGGCTGGCATGGCGAGATATCCGACCGGCAGCCCTAGTACACGATAATCCGTGATGACCAAGCTGTTCGACAACAGTACCGCACTGGCATTGATGAGGCGCGCAACACCTTGCACCCAACCGAAGACATGTTGCTATACGGAAATATATTCAATAATAATGATAATGGATAGGTAATAATTATTTCTAAAAGTAAAATCATAGATACATTATAAAAAATACCTAGGTACTGACGTATCTTATTTTACCTACGTTACAAATGACTGCCATTCAATGAGGAAGAGGTTCTGGTCACCTTTTCCAAGATATTCGTCGATTATTTTTGATCTAGTTTTACCCACTATGGTGCAGTATGCAGATATTCGGGGGACAGCCTGTAGGTATAGTCCCTCAGTCCACAGAGGTCAAGTATGTTTTTTATAGTATATAGACCTTCGTTTGACCACAATCTCACCTGATGGAAAGTGATGATGTGGCCGATGTTGTATCACGAAGGTCTAGAAGACACAACCACTCTTGAAGAGACCCAGATTGTAATTCTCCGGAAAAACTGAAGCAGGCAGCGAGTTCCATTCCTTAGCGGTGTGAATAATGAAGGTGGACTAAAACCGCTTTGTACGAGTGGATGGTATATCCACCTGATAAGGATGGTACTGTACCGTCCGTCTGCTTGTCCTGGAGTGGAAGGGAGATGGTGGAATCAGGTCTTGAAGTTCCTGGGAGCATTCTCAAAACCGAATGGCAGCCTAGCTTCGACAAGTTGACTCATTCAAAGAGAATACAATACTGACGAGGACTCATTGTCAGCACAGCGACCATGACAAAGAAACCGTAACCTCCTTGTTATGAATTATCTTCTCTTTAAAATATCTGTCAACACTTTACATGTAATAAAGCTGCCAAACCATAGAGTAACTTTTTGCCAAACCCACAGCTCTACCACGTCTATGGCCAAACCAAAGAGAATACTATACTTAAGAGGCCAAACTACCAAAAACCAAACCAAAAACTGACAGTTGGTCAGTTTGAGGAAAAGTGAGAAATTTTAGGTTTGGTATTTTTTTAGTAAAAAGTTAAATCCAAAAACAGAGAATAAATTTTTAGTAATTTACAATGATCTGATTGTATCGAGATGAGTTTCCTTAGGGGTCTGAGCTCTGTCTCGCTCAAATTGAGCCAGGTGCCTCAAATGCCCAGTATTAACACATCTTTCAAGAGGTTCAGAAAACCTTCTCCTTGCGACGTGTGCTATGAATCTCAGGAAAAACTACCAGTACGTTCCGATCAGTAAAATGAACCAAGAACTCTTGTAAAACAAAGTAAAAGGCCTTCAATATGTTGTTTTGAGCCGTCTCCAGGCGATAAGAACTCTATCGATTTCGTACTGCCGTCTACGATATCCGGGTGGACGCTATAATCTTGAGCATTCATCTAGCATGTCTCGGTTATACTTTTGTTACTCTATTCATATATTTTCCATTTGGCGATGGTTATCACAAAAGGATAACTCACGTAAACTTCTCATCTTTGATATCATTCATCATCATCAACATCATCCACAACCCGACATCACTCACTCCAAACTCATTGGTAATTTGTAGGACCCTAGTCTGATCTAGGTTCGCACTGCGATGTTTTTAATATCGTGTACTCATCTCCCTATCTGTTAATAAGTAACATAGTTGGTACACCGTAATTTTTCTTTCAGTGTTTCGATCCTAAAAAAGTGGTTATTGAACGTGGCACCCAGTGCCATGCAAAGCTCGTCAAGTCTTTCCTATACTCCCAATATTGGCCACGGGAACCCAGTGTTTGCGGATTATGGATGAATCTAAACTCTCCTTACCTAGATACACTCAGCGAGAGATTCTCTCAACAGGGTAAGTAAATAAAACGACAATGAGTAAATTAAATGAATATTTGAACAATATCATTCTTCCGACAGCTTTACTAATTTATTAAAGTTTTTTACGAGGTTTAAAAATAGTCGTCATACTTAAATAGATAAAAAAATATGCTTTATTTTATAACATAGCCTAAGCCTTATAAAACAGCCGGTACACCGGTCACAATAATCAGCTATTTCTTGTCGTTGGCTGAACATAGATTTTACTAACGAGGCTCCGTGAAAAATTGATTAATTCTATCCTCACCGTTTTAGATTTCTCTAAAACTACCTAACCTAACATATGTAATGAAACTAATCACAATGATGACCAATATCTGATCCACACTTTAAAATATCTAATTTTACAATATTTTGTATAGTTTTATAATAAATCACTGTAGAAAATACAAAAAATGAGCATGGGTTTTTTACTCTCACAGGAAACAAAAAACACCAAATGAATAAACAAATATTAAAAGAAAGAAAGAAAGATAATTATGATATTAAAGCTTCAATATCAATATCTTTCCTTTGTATAATATAATTTTTAATAATTACTAGATTCGCTACAATAATAAATAAACACGCAAAAAAAAATTGTAAACCACCTAAGAAAATAATTGGAGTAATTTTTTTTTTCAAATCAATATCAACCATAATGGTCATATTTCGATAATATATTGGTCATATTTAATGATTTGTTTCATTAATAATGTTAGATTCGTTTTAGATAAATATTTTAAACGGTTCGGACAAAATTGGGAATTTTTTCACTGAGCCCCATTAATATTAGGTTCGTAAGGATATAAGTATCGGCTTATGTGGAGATTCATCAATCTCAACTAAAGCTCATTAAAAAGAGCTTCAATAGATTCCTCGACGTTTTTGAGAAATCTGAATTTCATATCTTCGTCTTTAATAAGTGCTAGCTGCTGCCCCTTCGCCTACGTTTTATCGGGATAAAAAAGCCTATATGCTATTCCAGGTTCCAAACTATACCCATACCAAATTTCAGCCTAATCGGTTCAGTAGTTTTTGCGTGAAAGAGTAAGAAATATCCATCTATACATCCATTCTTACAAATTTTGACATTTATAATATTCGTAGGATAGGATTTTTCTTTATTCCTTAACACAATTGACCAGAGTAACTTTTTCATCAACAGGTGATCGTTTCATAGCTTTCGAGCGGATGGAGCGTACCAACGAACTTAAGGTCATTGGCCTTGCTATATCCCACAAGATCTACCCGTGGATGATCAACGAAATGGAGGAATGGGCGCACTACACCACGAGTAAGCCCGAACAGAACCGGATGTACTTTATAGCCCACTGCCAAAAGAGTCCCAATTTTTTCAAGAAATACGACATTGAGTATTTTTATGAAGTGAGTTATCCGGATTGCCTCCTTAATCTTGAATATCTTACCATCATTTAAAACTGCAGGTGAAGGATGGACTTTATTTATTGTAAAATTCCAGGTAATACAGCAATATTTCTGTTAGGTTGATTGACGTCATAATTACCTATCGTTTATAATACCTATAGTATAGGCCTCCTCTCTAATACGCCATTCTATCCAGTCCTGTGCCACCTTCATCCACTCCTTTACGGCTATTCTAATCTAACTATAAGTCTGACCTTCAGTCGGGTGAAAATTAGTTGTACGGAAAGATGAAAAATGCAGCATTAATGCGATGCTCATTAACAAAACAAAATACAGACAACCCGCTCGTTATATCTGGTTTTAAAGCATCATCCAGTTTTGAATATTATCTATTTTCCAGATCCAAGTACTAGGCACGGCAGCGGAAGTAACTGGCCAGGGCGTGGGCACTCGACTGCTGGACAATGTGCTCGCTCACGCAAAGGACAGTCGCCACTCACTCGTGATTATAAACTGTCTCAGCGAATACAGGTAAGTACCTACGGCTCCTATCTACGAGTACCTTCCCCAACTCTTCCCGCGGGTGTCGTAAGAAGCGACTAACTTAGTTGCTCGCCGTTATCTTTCCTTCCTTACCTTTATTACCTACTAACCCCGCCAAACTAATATCTGGTCAACTCTGACAACTATTTTAAGGCTTTTGCATTTAGCAAGAACATTTGCGCGGCTCGCTTAGCTTGCCGTAATTTTTCCTAAGTGTTTTTTGAAGTTTTTCGCCCGATCTATTGAAAAGAGCCTAGAAAGCCGTCTCAAACGTCGTCGTAGACGCACAATCTAACTGGATTCACTTAATCGTGGGTTGTGAAAAGTATTTATATAGGAATTGACACATCGCTCCCTTAGTTTACAAACACAATTATACTACTATTAATACCGGAAAAAGCTGAGGACGATCGTGAAAAATCATAGTTACAATTTCACTGACAAAAAAAAATAAAGTAGGACATTAGGACGTAATTTAGACAAAGTTTTAGCTACCTAGCAGATCTAAGTCTCGTTCAAAGATTCCTCATAAAGATTTTCAGGGAATCTTTACTAGGACCTTACTACTTCCTCTTTACTTAGGAGACTTTTCGTTATACTATGCTAGTACTCTATAGGTACAATGTATATTAAGGCTCGCACGTACCGAACTGTAAACATTATAATTTCAAAATAGTTAGTGGGAATCGATAGGCTGAGTGAATGTTTGAGCGAACGAAAATAGTTCAACACATGCACGACAGAGAAGATCTACCTATCAAATTTCTTTCAAGAATTCAATAAGATTTAACGTTCAATCAACTTTATCAATTCCGCGAACTATTATTATATACTACAAGCTATTATTACTGTTGTCTTTACTTATATTTTCAATTTGAACCTTGCAGCAAAAAGTGCGCCAGGCGTTGCGGCATGAATGAAGAATGGTCAATGGATTACTCCGACTACATAGACGAAGCCGGCCAAAAAGTGTTCTTTCCGCGGCGGCCCCACCTCACCGTTTCTGTCTTCTCCAAGAGATTCGATCTCTCACTGGGTGGCCGATACCCCTGTAAGAAACAGTATCACGAGGGTGTAAAAGTAGACATACCTCCGGGTACGTATTACCCTTGAATATTCAATAAAATGCATGGAGCTTTAAGCTGAAAAATATGTGAAACGCTGTACCTCCTAAGCTGTTTACAATGCCATCTTATGGTTGTGAGCGGCACTATTTCAATGCAGTGCTAGTACAATCTGTCGCTATGCCACACGCTTGACAGCCAACGCCATCTATAGATGCTGAAAGATAATTTATTTTTTGGGCGAATACTATAAAGATCGCAGCGGATCAAAAGAACCTACTTATATTATGTACCTACCTGCATAATCAATAAAATGAAATCCACCGGGCTCGAAGGAAATGACACCCACAAAAATAACAATGTATTTGAGTATCTAATTAATGGTGTCCGAAATTGTAAGAAATAAAACAATCAAACTAACTGAATACTTTTATTAAATGCCATAATAACTTAGATTAAACAATATAATGTAAGTATAAATCATTAAATAACAACATAAATACTGAATTGAACCTAAGTACTTACAATTTACAACTAAAATAAAATAACATTTTCATTTAGCTTCTTCGGAGTATCCAAGAGTATGTAAAATTGCATGCATAAAATCTAAACGCAGAGTAAACTTGGTTTTTACGCAGAGGGCAGAGTTAGCTCTGCTGAGTACAGAGATAAAGCTTCGAAACTATGTGTGTATTTTCACTATAGAAAAAAGACACATAATAACATAGGTAGGTACCCTCCTAGACGATACAAATGAAAACTAAACATAATCTAAAACTACGCTGTAGAAAGTTTCAGACAACGTTAAATAATTCTGTAAGTCCATCTGTAAGATAACGATAAGACTCCAGTGAAAGCATCTGCTTAGAGAGTTTCATCAGATCTATCTTCAGTGGATCTTCTTCTGCAGGGCTGTTCAAAAACTCCATTTTCGGGTCATCTGTGTGGTAAACTACTTTTCTGGTAGTTTTATTCCTTGCAACACGCAAAAATAATTAAAAACCACCAAAATTTGAATTTCGCACGAATCTGTGTCAGATTACGTGTCGAAGACTCGGTAACGGAGTTTCTGAATATCCCTGCTGGTTATGTTAAATGCTAGTGTTTCTTGGCATATGTCCATTGGGAGCCGCCTTCTTTGCCGCCTTTCTTGCCTTGCGAGGATTCGTGTTTATGGTGTTCATCGTGGCCTCGCTTGCCAGTATAGCCTTTATGGTCCGCATCGACGTGACCTTTGTTGCTGGGGAAAGAAAATATTCATGAGCACATTATGTGGTAAGTAGTCACAATAACAAGGAGCTTGAAACGTCCCACTGTTGTCCTGGCAGTGATTCCATATACGGACTCCTGCCTATCCTCCCGTGAATGTCGTAAGAGGCGACTGGAAGGATTACACCAGGGGGCTGGCAGCAGCATTCACCTGAATAGCTAAGTACATCTCACCACACCATTTCTTAGATCACCAACCCGCCTGCTAATCGGGGTGCTTATGGCAGCTTCCTCCAATGCCCTCTTTAGGGGAGGCCCATATCCTGCAGAGGACTTTTGGTGCTGATGGTCCCACTGATTCTAACTAAAAGCTGAATCCAGTTGAAACTTTCAGACTGATATTTAGGTATATGTAGGTAATTTAAATTTGATTGGGAATCTGAACGTTTCAAATACATAGTTTCATACGTTGCGCTGCATGAATATATACTGTATGGTGGTGCTTACAGTATGAAAGCATCTGTACTGTATTTTGGTGCTTTGTTTTCTCGTCAACGACGACTTGCTGATAAGCACGCTCGGGTATAGGCTCCGGCGCTTTTTGTATGAGTTCTTTAAGTATTTTCTACGAATACTGAAGGCGGTGCGTGAAGAATAAAACATGTTTGTTACACAAGGTCTCCACAAATACAGGAGAGATCAAGACAAAATTTGGTGTAGATATAGAACAAACCAACTGCAACAATATACCTTTCATCCGGAAAAAGCGGGTGAGAGGTCTTCTAGGGGTCAGACCGGACATATTTCCTTTGCCCGTCGTTTTAGTCTTTTGGATAAACCTATTATCCAGCACAACACAAAAGACAAAAGGTAATGCTTTACCTGTATCCTTTCCTGCCTTTCTCCATGTAATCATGCCCCGCGTCGACATGATGTGCCTTCTTCTTTCCGCTTTCGTTGGAGGCGTGCTTGGCGTTGAACTTGCCGAAGCGATGGTGCTCGCCGCTCTTGTGGTAGTCGTCGTAAAACTTGTGCTCTTTGTGGAACTCGTCCTTGTGGTATTTGTTGTGGTAGCCTGGAAGCATGTTTTTAATCTTCAACAACAACAAAAACATGAGATATGATGCGGCCGAAATTCGGCCTTGAGAGGCTCGGTCGTAGTCTTACCATGTGCGCGGGTCATATTAGATATAGTGCACAAGTGTGCGTACAAACACACGTGCACTCTTTTCCCTTTCTCGCATAATCCGATGGGATGGACGTAAAAACAAATAAACTTTATGTAGGTACTTAGGTACATGAATGTTATTTGTTTTTCGCTAACAAAGGGGTAGTAAGCTACCCCCGTGGTCTTTCATCTCTATGGTCTTTTTTAACATTATAACATAACTCGATCATAGAAAACTTAATCCATTTAATACTGTCTAGGTTTTAGGCCCTCATTATAAAAGTTTGCTCAGTGATCGACAATTATGTTTGAGTAACGATTTTCTATGGCAGAAGCGTTACTCAAGCAAAGATCGATGACTGAACAGAGTTTCATGATACGTGCCGTAATGTCCATAAATTAGAACAAAATTGATTTTAGAATTCTCAATTATTATTGTTAATAAACAACAATGGACATGATTATTTTTTCTACTGATTTATTACATTTCTTAGCATTATTTGCAAAACAAACTGAGTTAAGTTTTATGGATAAATTTACGATTATGTCAGCAAGTCAAATTCATGTTTTACTCAACTTCTGAAGGGTCACGTTTTTGCTTTCATTCTATTCATTCTAAATGGTCCCTGACCTAAAGACATGGTAACACTAATTTAGCTCACTATGAAAGTTTCAACACAAGCCCACAAAAAATTCATCAAATTACCTGTAGATTGTTTGCAACAGTCTGCAGTTAGCTCAATTGTTTCAATTGTAAATACTAGTTTAATTTCTTTATATTATTTGATTGTTATTTTCTTTGTCCATAAAGACTATGTCAAATTACCTACCCACAAGAACTACTTACCTATAATTACATTCAAGTAATCAGAATGTGGTAAAAAAAAAAACATAAAACCGAATAATTATATAGTACTTATACATAATAGTGTATATAATGTATAGTATAATACATTATAGTATAATAATAATTATCATCGAGTAATCAGAATCCTACTAATATTATAAACGTCAAAGTTTGTAAGGATGGATGTAGGTATGGATGTACCTATGGATATTTGTTACTCTTTCACGCAAAAACTACTGAACCGATAAGGCTGAAATTTGGTATGGGTATAGTTTGGGACATGGAATAACATATAAGCAATTTTTTCTTTTATCCTGATAAAACGCGGGCGAAGGGGCGGGCAGCAGCAAGTGTGGTAAAAAAATACATACAACCTCCTCCTTTTTTTAAGTCAGTTAAAATGAGACTAGGTAATTGAAAATAAATTGCTGACAAGCTAAGAAAACATTCTAGATGGCATTGCATAATGTATCATTTGGACTTTCTCTGACCGCGAAGTGCAGTTTACTAGTGTACCTGACCCCAGAAAAAATAGATTTCTACGTCTAGTCTGCAGAGATAAATTAACGAAATGAATAGTTTTACTCTTTGTCGTCTTAAGGTGGTTCCCTGACCCAAACTAGCGCCGCCGCCACCCATTTTATAGGATTAATACATTAAACAAAGAAATTTTCAAATGCTTTTTCCCGTTTATGATAGTATCTATTATAAGCTATTTTTTTAATCCATCTGTATATTTTTTTATAGCTTGTGTAGAGATACGACGTTGCTTTTTTGACCACCAAATCGGTTTGGCCATCTTTTACTAAACTATAAGAAATAAAACTATTACAGACGCATTAAAAAAAGGTTATGACAGGTATGACAAAAGGGCCAACGGATTTATAAAAAATCCTTTGTTTTACGTAATACTACGATAAACTAGGTGGCGTCACTGATTTGGGTCAGGGAAGCCCCTTAAAATAACCTACACAAAGAATGATGTGACGACCTCAGTGACGTACCGAGCAAAGGTCCGCCTGCGACGCCGGAGGTTGTGGTTTCCATTCCCGGCTCGGGACAAATATTTGAATGTTCTACGTAAAATAAAAAATAACACAAGTTCTGCTTAGCTTGGGGCTAGATAGCTGTGATAACTAGATGTGTGGATTGTCTAACATGATTATATTTTAATTTTATCAGCAATGTTATTTACATATCAGCCCATACACGTCCACTGCTGGACATAGGCCTCCCCCATACGACGCCACAAATAGCGATCCTGAGCCGCCTCCATCCATCGACCCTGCGATCGCTACGATGTCGTCGGTCCATCGAGTGGATGGTCTCCCATGTAGGGGGGGTTTTGCCATAATCACCACGCGTGGCAGGCGGATTGGTGATCGCAGTGTTGTTGTTGAAAAATACTCAGAAGGAAGCTGCTGCCCTTCCTCTGGTAAGTAGGTGATGTTATTTACGCCACCAATTTTCTTTGAAAACACTAAACAAATCAATGACACAAAGTCTAATGTCCGATTAACTTGCGATTGCCTGTGCGTCTGCTACGAACTAAAAGACCATTCTTACCTTTGGTCTTATGCCCTTTCTTGTGTCCCTTCTTCTCATCAAACTTGGCCCCCCTGTGTCCGTGAGCCTCTTCCTCATGGTTACCCTGGTGGCCAGCGTGGTCGTGATGCTTCTTCTTCTTGCCACCAGCTTCCTCGTACTGCTTTTTGTGAACCTCTTCAACCTTCTCGCCTTTACCGCCTTTGTCTACGTAGTGGTCTTTGTTGAAGCTTTCTGTGGACTGAGTTGAAAATTTTGTAAGTTTCCGGTTTAATTCTAATTTTTTTTTTTTTCCAGTGGAATGGCTTAGTCTAAATCAACTATTGTTAAACGAACATGAGTTGGCGAAACAAATATGCGCTCGTATTATCATGTTGTTATAAAATATTGTTGTTAAAGTAAACAACTTGCACTCTCATCTAACAAGTCATGGAACATAACTGTTGTTATTTACATAACATATTCAGTAATGTTCCATGACTATTGAGCTGTTTAATAATAAAAATACATACCAAGTATACTTATACTAGCCAAACTTGATGAATGAATAAATGAAAACTTTATTGTACCTATTAAAATTACAAAAAATCTTATATCTAAAATTTAAATAAATACAGTACAAAAGGCGGCCTTATCGCTGAGAGGGATTTCTCCCAGGCAACCTTTCTTGATGTGAAATGGTTGTAAACCAACCACTACACAAAAAACTAAAACTAGCTTGCTTTGGCGTCGTGTATCAGATATAATTGTTAGCAATATTTATCTCAAATTGGCAAGTAATGTATTGCAAATAAAAAACGCGGCAACTGAATGAATTTTAGATTTAGTGTGTTTTGTTTACACACATTCTATATCGAGTTCGGCTAGTGTATAATGACTTACATTACATGCATACCTTATTTATTAGTGTACCTATACTAGATTCTAGAATCCAAGATATTTTATGTAAAGAAAAGTATGTATGAAAAATAAAAAAAACTCAATGACACAAAACTGCAGCAGCAATTATAACCACTAACTAAAAACGAAGCTTTCAACAAGGCATAATTGCACACGTGCAGCGAGAAAATGGATGAGATGAATTAAATTACTTATGAACGAAAGCTGTATAAAAACCAAATTAAATTGTTTGAAACTCCTGTACCTATTTTGCTCCGAAGATAACAGCGTCGTAAAATATTTTCCACCCAACGTTTCGTTGGTTTTATACCCAACTCCTTTGTTTACAATAAAATTATTATCCAAGATTCTAGAATCGAGTTCAAGTACCTATTGGTACTCGAAAATATTTTATGCAGTGATAGTTTTTATAAGCATAAAAGTAGGTAGTACCTTCTTACACATCTCTAAACCCGAATGGTTTAGAGATGTGTACGTTAGAAAGCAGATTAGGTAACAAAACTAGATTACAAGATTAAATCTCACCTTTCCACCACCTTGCTTATGAAACCTGGCGTGCGCCCCTCGGCCGCCTCCTTGGGAATTTGACTGCGAATGCTTCTGTGGATGATGATGACCCGCAGCCAAAGCCTGGTCATTATTCGGTGCCCTCAGCAACGGAGGCAATACAGGATTTGACACCGATGAGGCAGGATGTAGCGGCGCAAACTGAGATGATTGAGCTGATGGGGCAGGATGTAGCGTAGCGAACTGAGACGCTTGGAGGTACGAAATGGGTTGATACGTTGGCGCATGATTCGGTGCATTTACCCGAGCCAGGTACATGGGTTGATTGATTGGGTGAAACACTTCTTCTGGTATTCCATGTTTGCTTGAAAACTGATTCGGTTGATATGATGGTTGGTTTATTCTATTTTGATACGTGGGTTGGTTTGGCGCGATGGGTTGGTGAGCAGCGAAGATTTGTCTACCGCGAATAATATGTTGTTGTAAAGTTGAAGCTTGATTCAATGGTTCTATTGGTCTTTGATAATGCGGTTGGTTGTATGAAGGTTTATTTGGTTCCGAGTTTTGAGTTTCAATGGGTTGCTGAAATTTACTGTTAGGTTGATCGTCTTTCTCAATTTGGATAATGGGTTGGTTGACATTATGAGGGCGATTGGGCACAGTTTCGGTATCTTTGAGTTGATCTTTTTCGGGACTCACGTGCTCGCGGGTGTATCTTCTACTCTGGGGTTGATAATAATTGCAACGACCCTTGCATTGCTTATCTGTCGGCAGCGGCTCCACCACATCTTCAGGAATAACTTCCGGTGCTACATCGTTTTCCTCTTCCTCATCATAGTACTCATATTCTCTTGCTATGTAACTCCTCCGTACTCGTCCTACCTCTGGATCCGGTTCGTAGTCGAACTCCTTACTAGCGAGCGTGACAGCCAAAAGGCATAGCAGCAGTAGCGACCGCATGGTAATAAACACTCCACTGCTTTGGTTTTTTATGCCACCTTTCTAAGACGTGTCAATAGGCGCGGTTCGAAAGCGATTCCGCCAGCCAGTACGCGTTTTCGTTTTTATACGTCCTATCTCTCCTGTAGCGGGCAGTTATAACTGTAGGTTAGGTGACGAGCGCGCGCGCACGACGGATCCTGCAGTGACACTGTTGAGATTGCACCGGCGCGGACCGAACTAGAAAGCGTTGATAACCACCCGATGCAGATTGAAATACGATTATCTTCGCGAAATTGTCAATGAAAAGGGCCGTGAATATTTTGCTTTCACTCATCTGATTAAATTGCGTAATGAATGGCGCATTTGTGAAGGTAATAGGCAAACCTAATAATATTATAGAAAACGACACCAAAGGTCAAACGTTTGATTGCTACCCGCTTTTTGTGTAAGATTCCATATTTTATCTGTATGCTGCATTCACCAACTAAAATACCTAATTAATAAGTCAAGTAAAAGATGAAAGCTTTTGTCAGATTATTTCTGTAACCCGACTGACCTGCCTCCTTGACCAACATCTGAGTGGTGCAAGTGGTTTTTGTGTGCTCGAATGAATGTCGTTAATTTTGTCGCGTGCCTATTCTGGTATTGTATTGAAAATTAGGTATTCTTGATACGTAACTTACGATATCGAAATTAAAGCTTTGTACTATCTATACTTGATACCAGTAGCTCTATTCAGTAGAATATATGTTTTGCCAAGATTTTGAAAATCAAAATTAAATTCACTCGTCTTTTTACCTGAGATTGAAAATTTTGGCAGGTGCCTACCTAATAGTGTGTCCCAAGCACAAGGTTCTACTTATCTATAACCACCGAAACGAGATACCTACTAACCTAACCAGTAGCTCTATTCAGTAGAATATATGTTTTGCCAAGATTTTGAAAATCAAAATTAAATTCACTCGTCTTTTTACCTGAGATTGAAAATTTTGGCAGGTGCCTACCTAATAGTGTGTCCCAAGCACAAGGTTCTACTTATCTATAACCACCGAAACGAGATACCTACTAACCTAACCAGTAGCTCTATTCAGTAGAATATATGTTTTGCCAAGATTTTGAAAATCAAAATTAAATTCACTCGTCTTTTTACCTGAGATTGAAAATTTTGGCAGGTGCCTACCTAATAGTGTGTCCCAAGCACAAGGTTCTACTTATCTATAACCACCGAAACGAGATACCTACTAAGACGAGAAAAAATATGAATCTTACGGAAAGTACCTACTTATCGACCAGGTATACCTATGCATAAATCAGAAGTCTCCTTTACAGTAAAGATAAAGATCAATTTATTTGCTTCAACATAATGTAGGTTACAGCTGTAGGTCTTAACCTATTCACTGTAACTTTTTAGTTGAAGATCTAAAACTTTGACCATTTATTTAATTTTGTGTACAATTTGCGTACTATAAATATAATTTTAAATATTTGCATGCCTAATTTTAATGTAGAACATAATTAAAGCATATAATATATTTTTATGCTTCAATTATGTTCTACATACAATTAAATAAATGGTCAAAGTTTTAGACCTTCAACTAAAAAGTTACAGTGAATAGGTTTTATCAAAGACAATTCACTAACGAAAGTTCTCGAAGTAAGATTATGCGATATTACTGTGGTCCGTCCAGAATAAGCTGCCGTCACGCACGGTTGAATCCGAAACAGTTTTCAATCAAAACAAATTAGTGCATCGACTCAATATAACAATCAATCCCTATTTTGTAATCTTACGGTAGTGCTTGTAACTTACGACTATAATGCTTAAAAAGGTCAATCTTCCAAAGTTTTTGGCCGTGGCGTTCACGGCGGCGCGTAAGAAGGAACCGACCTCGCCAAAGTGCATGTCGCTAGATTAGCTCTACTTCGTGCACTAAGGGAACCTACCCTACAAGAAGCAGATCAGCAGCTTCCTTATGTGTATTTTAACACCTCCACTGCGATCAGCAATCCTCCTGCTAAGCTTATGACAATTCCCCCTTATTTGGGGAAGGCAAGCATGTGTATGTGAGACGTTATGGGTGCTGATCAGTTGTATGTAATAAGTTATACGCGAGGGTATTTTCACAAGTGGTCATACCCTCGCGTATTACCTACTAACTACTAATCCGCGAAAGTCCGCCTGCGACGCAGGTTGCGGGTTCGATTCCCGTCTTGGGACAAATGTTTGTACGATCTGCAAATATTTGTTCTGGGTATTTTCTATGTATAATAAAAAAAAAAACTATCTATGTAATGTATTGTATTACGTATATCAGTCATCTACATATGTATATAGTAGTACCCATAACACAAGATCGGGACACATTCCACTCAATCGTTTCGGTTTCCTAGCTCACCAAACTGTACAGAATGTGGCGTAGTAGAAGACGTATACCTACCAAATTGTTGTGGATTGTGGTCGGACCGAAGCAGAAAGATTTTATTTTTGTATAAAACACAATATTGATTTATTTTCTATCCGTATAGTCAATTATATTTTAATCGCTCATGGAAGAAGCACTTAAGTTGTTAGAATTTGTTAAATTAGGAATTAAGCGTTAATACTAAGTTAATTAAGTGTACTTTCGAGGGTGACATAATCATTTTTATTAAACCGTCTATCTATACTAATAATAAAACTGTAACAGGTCCAATTCTGTACATTGAAGATATTTTGAATATTTTTTTTGAACGCCTCTCTATTATCGATACTGATGCCAAAAATGATTTTTTTTCTATCATGTCTGTCTGTCTGTCTGTATCTTGGCCGCGCATAACTCCGAAACTACTGAACGTATTGAAATGAAACTTGGCAGGATTTGAGTTCATACTACGAGGAAGGACATTAAATAGTTTTTATCCCGGATTTCAATAGGGTTCCTTTGGAAGAGGGGATGAAAGTAAAACTTGTTGGCTGAGCATAGCGCCGAAACTACTGAATGTATTCAAATGAAACTTGGCAAAATTTGAGTTCATACTATGAGAAAGGACATAGGATACTTTCATCCCGGATTTCAATAGGGTTCCGTTGGGAGAGGGGATGAAAGTAAAATTTGTTGGCTGCGCATAGCGCCGAAACTACTCAATGTATTCAAATGAAACTTGGCTGAATTTGAGTTTGTACTTTGAGAAAGGACATAGAATACTTTTCATCCCGGATTTTAATAGGATTCTCTTGGGATAGGGGATGAAAGTAAAATTCCTTGGCTACGTGTAGCGCCGAAATTACTGAATGTATTCAAATGAAACTTGGCAGGATTTGATTTCATACTAAGAAAAAGGACATAGGATACTTTTTATCCCGGATTTCAATAGGGTTCTCTTGGGAGAGGGGATGAAAGTAAAATTTCTTGACTGCGCATAGCGTCGAAACTACTAAATGTATTCAAATGAAACTTAGCATGATTTAAGTTCATATTACGAGAAAAAGCATAAAATACTTTTTATCCCGAAATTCATCAGGGTTCTCTTGTGAGAGAGGATGGAAGTGAAATTTCTCGGCCTCGCATAGCGCCGAAACTACTGAATGTATTGAAATGAATCTTGGCACAAATTGAGTTCATACTACAAAGAAGGTTAAAGAATACTTTTTATCCCGAAATTCAGTAGGGTTCTATTGGGAGAGGGGGTGGAAGTAAAATTGGAGAGCCCCCTTGCAGTGGGGCCCCCACATTGCCCCGCAGTGGGACCTCAGTAGCCTCCACAGTGGCGGCATTGGCAGTGGGGTCCTGGCAGTGGGCCCCAGCAGTGGGGCTCCCATATTGCCCCGCATTGGAACCCACAGTAGTCCCCCACAGTGGGGGGCACCGGCAGTGGGGCACCGGCAGTGGGTCTCTCGGCAGTGGGCCCCCTCACATTGCCCCTCAGTGGGACCCTCAGTGCCCCACCGCAGTGGGACCCTCAGTGCCCCACCGCAGTGGGGCCCCCATATTGCCCCGCAGTGGGGGCACCGGCAGTGGGGCTCCGGCAGTGGGGCCCTGGCAGTGGGGCCCTAGCAGTGGGGCCCCAGTAGTGGGGCCCCGGCAGTGGGGCCCAGCAGTGGGGCTCCAGCTGTGGGGCCCGGAAGTGAGGGCCCCCTGTAGACCCCCGGAATGCGCCCCCCCCCCCGCAGTAGGGTAAAATTTCTTGGCTGGGCAAAGCGCTGAAACTACTGAATGTATTCAAATGAAACTGATTTAAGTTCATACTACGAAGGACATGTCATACTTTTTATCCTGGAATTCGTTAGTTCCCTTGGGAGTGGGGATGGAAGTGAAATTTCTCGGCCTCGCATAGCGCTAAAACTACTGAATGGATTCGAATGAAACTTAGCATGATTTGAGTTCATACTACGAGGAAGGACATAAAATACGAGTCCATACCCCAAAGCCAATAAAATGATTACAAAATTGTTATTAGTGCCGACCTACTGACCTACTGGATGACTACTGGACAGCATCCGGTCGGTACAAAGCTCTCGCTATCAATGATGCTGCCGTCGTGCTGGTAAATCAGCACTGTGACAGGCGGGGCATTGTGCTGCGTACCCGGGATGACCGCTTGCAACGCATTAGCGAAACTCACCAGGCATTTGATGCTCTTCAGTACTCGCTTATATACCTACTGTCGTGGCGAAGAGTGGTACAACTTTGATCTTCGACATGGGAATCCGACAACTGACGAGACTGTCAACACTAAAAAAGTTTCCGCAATGCAATTCTACGCCTAAATACATTTTACCAATAAGAGAAGTTCGCTTGCTCACTTGCAAAGCGTTGTTCAACCGTTATCTGGTGTAAGCTTACGCCAAAATAAAAACAGAGCGTTTGGTATACATCAGACGTATACATTGGCGTATACATCAGAACAGAACAAATCAGGGAAGACTGCGCGCTGAGGATTATGTAGATCTGCGAGACGCCATGAATCAAGATAGAAATTGTGCTGGAGTTCCAGTTTTAGAACTGGATAATAGATGTGTGCCCTATTCTCCAGTAGGTACTATCAAAAGCTTTTGAAGCGCATCATATACCTAGGTTAATATGGAGCTGTGTGACGTCCAGGCAATAAAATCTAGGTACATATAAATCTATACTATACTACATTAATAAAAATAAGTAAGGTTTGTGAGGTTGTACGGGGTAATCTCTGAATCAACTTAGCCGATTTTGAAAATTCTTTTTCTGAAAACCACGTGAGTGTTATAGGCTATAAACAAAAATTACCGCCCAACGACGTGGGCACGGGTCAGCTAGTAATTTAATAAAGATTTAAAAAAAAATACACAAGCTGTGTTTAGCTTGGGGCTCATGCTGTGTGGATTGTTTAGCATTATTTATTACTAGCTGCTGCCCGCGCCTGCACCCGTGTTTTATGGGGATAAAAAATTGCCTATATGTTATTCCAGGTCCCAAACTATACCCATACCAGATTTCAACCGAATCAGTTAAGTAGTTTTTGCGTGAAAGAGTAATAAATATCCATACATCCATCCTTATAAACTTTGATATTTATAATATAAGTAGGAAGTAGGGTTATTATTCATTCATATACCAAATATTTCGTGGCATATTATATGCAAGATTAGGCATCCACAGATATCTTAGATCGTCTAATCTAAACAAAAGTGTCTTTATTGACAAAGAAAATAACAATCAAATAATGTAAACAAATTAAACTAGTATTTACAATTGAAGCAATTAAGCTAACTTCAGACTGTTGCAAAAAATCTACAGATAGCTCAACTGGTCCATATCGATACCAATAACACAAGTTATCATCTCAGACTAGAAAAAAGTCTGGGTTCGACGAACATAGGGTAGGCTTAAAGCCGCCTTTCGACATTGCCTGCCAGCCTCTTAGTGCTCATCTACACGAGCGGCAAAGTGCCAACGGCAGAGTTAACTGTAGCCGTTGACAGTCGACGGCTACCGTCGTCGGAGCGTGTCGACATCTACAGTTACCTCTGCCGTTGGCACTTTGCCGCTCGTGTATATGAGCACTTCGTTGAGGAAAGTAAACAGATATGTGTACAGATAGAAAATAATATTGACATGATAAAAGGGCTTGAAAAAATGCAATGAGTTAGCAATCATCTAACATTTGTAGAAGCTAACTAAAACTAGGTGGGTTCAATTCAAATGAAATCTTCATAAAATTCAATAATGTTTATTTTGTGTTTGTAAACAAATTGATAAGTACGCCTAAAGCAAAAGGTGCATCTCGGTTTTCATTATTTTTGCAACCACTAACATTGTTCATATTTACAAAATTAATTCTGTAAATTATGTCGATTAACAAGTATTTACATAAACCAACACGTATCTTTATTTTTTTATACTTAGGAAAATCCGCGCCGTGTGGCCGCGGCTTACGAATATCGACCCCTCCAACTCAACCCGTAGATGTCGTAAGAGCCGACTAAGGGAACCTACCAGAGCAAGGGCAGCAGCTTCCTTCTGAGTATTTTTCAACACCAACACTGCGATCACCAATCCGCCTGCCAAGCGTGGTGATTATGGCAAATCCCCCCCTACATGGGAGACCATCCACTCGATGGACCGACGACATTGTAGCGGTCGCAGGGAGTCGATGGAGCCGCCTCCAAGCTCAGGACCGCTATTTATGGCGTCGTATGGGGTAGGCCTATGTCCAGCAGTGGACGTGTATGGGTTGATATGATGACTTAGGAAAAAAACATGGCTGTTTTATCATAAACAACAATGTTTACCTTAGCCTCAGAAATATTATACAAGGACAATTGTATGAATGTAATGTACACTTGAAATTATCATCAGATATGGATATTATGGCACATTTTAATACATAGGAACAATTATTAAATCAACTTAATCATTTATTTACAATTTCTATTTGCTTAGGTACCTATCCTATTTAATTGTAACATTTTCTTTCAATTACCGAAAACCTAAAACAATTCACAAACATTTTCTCGATGTCTCATTAGCTTTAGTATTTAATTGGTTTAAAATAAATTTCGTTTCACCTTTCAAGTACTACTGTAAAATTCACGTATAAAATACACAAATATCCTAGTAAGTCTTTATAAAATGGTCTGCAAGCGGCGGAAAAGCCTCGGGATCTTTGATCTTCTTCTTCTTGTGGAGAGGACAGCTCTTCTGCTTGTGTCCACTCTCTGACTTATTATGCGTGTGCTTATATTGAGCAGATATTGATATACTTTTTTTGTTAAAGTTTTTTTGGCAACTAATTTTGTTCACTCTATCAGTGTGGATCACGTCATTCTTTATTGTCTTTGCTGCGGTGTTTTGGTTTACGGCGGCTGTGTAGGACTCCGGGGAGACTTCTAGCTGGCTGTGGTGCAGGCAGGTCGATGTCGACTGGAAAGATAAATTATGTATTACACTACCTATTTTATAAAAGAACATCTAAGACACAGAAACCGTATTTATAGCCATTTAGTTACAAGAAGAAGAAATATATTTATTTATTACCTTATACAGTTAAAAACAAGACACACTTATAAAATAGGTACATATATAGAATTGTTATAGAAGGGTCCTAACTAAGCTTAAATGCTACCGTAGGAGGCCAAGTCAGCGCTGGTCTTCCGTTAGAACCCGTACCGGTGACGTCACGAACAAGCCTACGCAAGTTAGCTGGTAAGTGTCAAATTTAAGGCACTATAGCTTCAAGTTTGTAATGGTCCATCGTCGTCGTAAGTAGGTTTTTGTCCTACTGACACAGTTTGGAATTGTTGGCCGTAGGGAGATTCAAACTAGAATACTAGAACGTAGTAGGTTTACCTCTACATGACGGGCTGTTCATGCCAATAGAACATTTTCCACCTAGGCACCTACCAGGATGGTCACGATAGCAATCAAACAATAAAGGATCGGTCCTCCATATACACAAAGTTGACTGTTGTCTTCTCATAGGCGCTGCTACAATAGCTCGCGTCTCAGTGCTGGCTGACCGTTGCCTTCCACTACGTGTGAACTGTATTGTCAGTTTCGTGACAGCGTCTGTTTCAAGACTTACCGCAGGGTCCCTGGCAGACTTGGCGTAGAGTGCGGCGCGCTCTGCGAGTTCCGAGCGCAGTCGCCAAGCGCGCGCCGCCAGCTCGCGTCTCAGTGCTGGCTGACCGTTGTCTCGCACCACGTGCCATCTGAAAGTCACAATTTACGTTTCAGATCCTTAATTCCTAATACAGTGACGCATGTAAGTGTTCGGCTTATATTTCTCTTCTTCTGAACCGTTATATATAGAGAAACCAAATAGATCCGGGATCCTGACACCTCCACTGGATAGTGTTTTTGCTTTGTTGGCAGAGTTTTAACTTCAAGTCATGTAGATACTTATAATGCAGGATTTTCTAATTTATTTACTGTAGAGAACATATAACAAAGTACTTTGTTATATGTTCTCTACAATTCTTTTGTATACGTAATCTACGCTGGCGCTTTTTATAGGCCTAGATATTGTCTAATATCTGGGTAGTTTTTTCGACACATCCAATGAAGAACAAAATGAATACCTAATGTAACTTACCGTGTGAGCAATTGTAGTATTCTAGCTTGTTGACCAGCAGATCTCAAAGCGAGAGAGGCCGCTCGCAGCGACACGACCCCGCCACGATCCGACCCACGGGCAAACGCTAGTCGCATCCCTGTTGTGTAGTACTGAAGTGCTATTGGTTGTAAACCTGGAATCAACAAGATTTGTTTTGTAAGAAACTTTTCGACTTCGACGGGACTTGAACCCGCAACCCTCCCTCAGTACAGGATGCGCTACCAATTGCGCCACGTGGTCAAGTGACGTAGGAGTCGAAAAACTCTGGGACTTCCTTCGAACTCCAGTGCCGTTAGCGCTAAGCACTATAATAGCAAAAACCTTACGATTTGATTTTGATAAATCAAAATCATTGCCATTGCACATGCTGAGACAACAACGTCTAGTTTAACACAGGATCAGGCATAATAGGTAATTTATAGATACCCAATATGTCCTAGTTTGTTTTTAGGTTCACCTACAGCGGGTTAGATTGACCTACTTCCATGACATTACGTAGTAAGACTAGTAAGTAATATTTACCTAATAAATAATGCTGGACAATCCGCACAACATCATCTAGCCCCAAGCTAAGCAGAGTTTGTGTTATGGGTACTATACAATACAGATGACTGATACAATAGAGGGTGGAAAAAATCTATGGGTCCAGAAGGGAAACAACAGTTTGTTTTCTTTATTTTTAAAAATAATCAAAAATGCATATATTTGTTTAAATTCGCTTGCCTCACCCGGGAATCAAGCAAACTGAAAATTCAAAAAATAAACGTTTGCTATTTTATTCTACTAATCGATAGGGAAAATGTTGAAGATAAGACCTCTAATAAACATTTGGTCTTAGAAATAAAAAAGATCATGAAATCAACGAATTCAATGAAATCGAAAGAAACATGGTAGATATTTTTATTGTACATAGAAAATACCCAGGACACCCGAGAAAAAAAAAAATTTCTCAGGTGTCCTGGTAAAATGGTAGTGAGCTACCATTTTTTATCTACGCGTGAATAAAAATCGGGTTTTTACTATTTTATAGGTTCTACAATTAATTTAGATAGCAGAAAAGAAAAAATAAATATATTGCTATCAATTGCTTTTCATCGACATAATGTTGATTTTAGTCATAAATCTCAATAGACTCCAGAATCAGAATCAATAACTTTATTTCTTTACGCTTACAAAATAAGCACTTATACTAGTCAAATTTTATTCCATAAACAGGAATAAACATAGTTATTATTATCAAATAAGAAGTAAGGTGTTATTGATTTTCTCTTCACTTCAATTTGCCAACCATCCTCCAAAATTACAGTTGATTCGTAGTTTGTTTTAGCGTGGGTTCATATAGCCAAGCAAGCTTGAAAAAGCAAAAGTCACAAAAAACCTGATTTAGTGTTTAAATACCGTCACTTTCCTCTCTTACTTTCCACCTTAAGGCGAAATTGTTGTAATTGTGTTTTTATTTTCTATTTTCATTCTATTCATTATAAACTTTTGCTACTCGGTAGAAAGTTTGTCTTACCTCTTTCTTTCATCCAATTGCCATACAGCACGTAATGCTCCCAGTTCCCTGGGTCAAGGTCAAGCAGTTTGTTGAGGATCCACCTTTTGTCTTCAGGCTTGATCAGCAGCAACTCCAAGTAGGCTTGAACGAAGCGCGGCTCTAGTGTTATGCAGCGTTCCAGCATTTTGAGGGCTTCATGAACGCGATTTTTCTTTCTGAAATATCACCATATTTTGATTAGATCAATGTTATTATAGTGTGGGTGGATGGATTTAGATGCGGAGGCTGAAAAGATGGGTAAATTCTATGTAAGATGACATGATTAAGAAAGGAGCGAATCATGAGATGACGACTGATATAACTATCAACGTCTGGCAACCACCCGTGATGGAGTGATTATGTTTATCAATATCACTCCATAAAGGGTGTTATTCTCCGATTGCAGTGCCTATACAAATAGCCTGATCTGTTTAGTAGTTTTTAAGAAAGAATATAATAAAAATAATGCTGGAAAATCCACAATCTAGCACCAAGCTAAGAGCTTGTGCAGAGCTTGTGTTCTAGGTTTGTGCTTTATGAGATGACTGATTACGATAAATTACATAAATATATATATTTTTTATCATACATAGAAAATACCCAGATAATAATATTACTTTATTGCACCATCAATACATACAGAAAATAATTAAACAAGAACTTAATACTAACTACCCGTTAACTAGTGTGGCGCAATCCGTGTCCTTATCGTTAACAGCGAATTATAAATATTAAATATTTTTACGACATAAAAGTTCTAAAATAAAAACAGAAACTACAATAATTATATTAAAAAGATGATCAAAAACTCAAAATAAACATCAGGAAGATTTATCAAGAGTTCACAGATAATGTTGATAAAGCATACTTGAAGATAGGAAGAGATTTAGCTTGTCGAATAGAAACAGGAATGGCGTTCCAGGTATGGCGGCTTGCAATGTGAAGGAATCACCATAGAACTGGAAAATGTGCGAAGGAATTTTTAAAAGAAGAGTTTTGGAGGCGAGAAGATTTCGTTAATAATACATATAGAGAAACTCAAAGTGGTCTTTTATTATAATATAAGACGGTGTTGATGGAAGGAAAACAGGGTAAGAACCATCAACATAAACAAACATCCAAACTTTCCCATTAACCCGGGTACTGGGCCGTTATATACTTATGTATCATTCGCAGCGAGCATAAAACGTCAAAAATCCGTGTCGTTGCTCGTGCTTCATTCATGACTAAATCTTATTAATTAACTAAATTGTATTACTGAGACTGGAAATGTGGAACACAAACCTATGGTGTGAAAAAAAGGAATAGCTACACGTAAGATTACAGGGTACATATTTTTAACTTGAAATTGATACAGGGAGGATCATTTGACTAGTTTGAACACGAGGAAACATAATTCTTCGTGGTCAAAGCCAGTTGAACCAAATACATTGACTACGTGTAAGATCCGCCTCTTTTGGTTTATAAGTATGAAATATAGTATATTGTACACCTAGGCGAGAACGTGGCTAATTCCTATCGAGTGTGTCATTTGAGGCACGAGGCGCAGCCGAGGGCCTTAAAACACACGAGGTAAGAATCGGACTTTCTGCCGAGTGATACAGTGCTTTATACTACACATTCGAAGAAAATAAAAAGCAGAATAAATATTTTATTTCTGGCGGTGTCATAAAACTTCACTATCACTCGACGACATTCTGTAGAATTAATAAAATTGCCTACACTAAATTCAAAATTGGAAGAACTTTTCGCGCCAGCCTTTATCACTTTGGTTCTTTTTTCAAAATATTGTTCGGAAATCGGAAGAGGCAAGCGGACTTGGAGTAAAAACTTTTTGTCGTTTGACCTATAATGAAAATAACCATAGCTACCGGCCGATCTATTATGAAATAAAAAAAAATAACACGTTAGAAATGGATTTCCATACAGTTTTCCCTCCCGCTAAAACGCGTGAGAAATGAAATTCCATAGTTTTTCCTCCCGGATTCCTATACGCCTGCAATGACTTACTTTCTATCTTATATTTGGAAAAGGAATAGGCAACTGTCCGAGCAGGTGTAGTATAAAGCATATTTACCTGTACAGCTTAGCGAGGTTGTAATGGGCATTGACGTGGTCTCGGTTGTACTTCAAGGCTAGTAGGAAGTGGTGCTCGGCGCCTCCTGATGCTAGCACAAGAGTTCCGAGGTTGTTGTGAGCACTCGCGTAGCTTGGCCATAAGCTGGAATTATCGAAAAACAGGGTCATATTTGGAGGGCGACTGGTCGACGAGTGTCGTAAAAGGTGACTTAGAGATATCCACAGGGGGCAAACAGCAGAGCCTCCTGGAGGGCTATTTTGGCAATATATCTATTCGATAAATATGGCAAGAACTGTCAAAATATCGAGTGATTGCTTCCTAGCAAAGAAGTGTATTCTCAAAATCTGTGATTCGATATTTATCGAGGAGTTTCAACCCCAACCCCAGCGTGGATATTATGGACAATACCCTCCCATGATTTATATCATAGTATGCCTTATGAGCTTATACCATAATTGCATTATCCGCAAAATTTTCGTATCCGGATTTTTCGGATAGTAGAGAACCTTACTATTCGGATATCCAGATATTTCGGAAAATTTATAAAAGCACATGAAATTTAAATTATAACAAAAAATGTGCTCTTAAAGTATCAGTCAGTATTAGAAATGGGTTTATGCTGGCATTTACAGGGCGTATTGAGTAAATTTCCAATATACATATGTACTTATATGCCCGAAAAATGGCATTTACTCAATACGCCCAGTAAATGCCCGGCATAAACCATCTCTAAGTCAGTATTTATTAATTCATAATCAAAAAGTAACAATGAATAACAAAGGTATTCACATAGTAACTGGACAATATTACATAGATGTATCGATTTAATGGGTTGAAAAACTAAAATTTACGAAATAAAAACGGTTACCTCCTTTCCATAGAACTTATTTTATAACATAAATAGGAATCCTTCCTCTAAAATGATTTTAACAAAGAAACAACAGTCATACATACGTTCAAACTTAGTGACACACACGTTTATGTATGTATCAAATCAATCATATTAAATATAAAAAATCAAAACAACATAATATATATAATGTATACTAACAAATAACATAATAATACTCAGTAAAGTGTGAGCCCTTGCGGTATGCGAGGCTGCGCTGCCTGGAGACGGGTCGGTGTCGGCGTCTGATCACTGACCAACCAGTGTCAACGCTGGTGATGCGATTGCGTGCTAGTAGGTCTTACTTGCTTATAAGTTCAGACACGCACGAATCAATATATGTATATTTTTAAATTCACAAAAATTTGGTGCTCAATTTTGAGGTACTTATGAAATTCCCGTTTTTTGTGAAATAAGTTTACGTTATTTTTATTCTATATATTATTTTATTAATCACCGTAATGACCCATGTAATCGATGCAGCTTTGCCAACTAATTGGCAGTTTATGGATCCCCTTCTTAAAGAAATCAGCTAAAAGGGAGGCAAAAAAATCTTCAAAGACATTTTCTACTGGCTCTCTGGTATTTAATTTTTTTCTTGCCAAAAAGTAGAAGTCTGTAGGCGCAAGGTCTGGTGAGTATGGCGGATGACGGAGAGCTTCCAACCACAGTTTTTTTTAACTTAGAAACCGTCTGTTGTGCAGTATGAGGTCGCGTTGTCGTGCAAGAGCAGTGGGGACGATCGTGGGGTACTCATTTCTCAAGCTTTTTTACATTGCCAATTTGACGAAAATGGACTAATATTGTTTTGATACAAAAGTCGAAATCTGCTGCTAATTCAACCGTAGAATTTGTATCTTCCTGTAAGCTTCCAAAATTGCCTTTAATGAGATCAGAATGGAGCGGGCAAACCAATAACATGTGGCGCGTTCGTTTGGTATTCGCTCCGTAAACGCTGTTGATGTTGTGTGCTGCTTGTGCCGCGTTGCTGCCACAATGGTACTCATATTCCATAATTACTCCAATCTTTTACGTATCCATTGTGAAGAAAAAGATTTAAATGCTATGAAAACATAACGCCAATCAATAAACAATTCAGAAGATTTATCAGGTCATTCAGTATCATATTTGTCAATTCAAAAGATTTATCAGAAATCTAGGAGTTGTGCGTTGACACTACCACACAGTTTGTTAAGCTTCGGTAGTGTCATCGTTTCTATTTATATACTTTACTAAAAAAAAATGAATTCTTTTGAAAAAAAAAAAAAAATTTGTTTATAAACAAAGATGTTTATAAACAAAAATGATGTGAAACTGAAATTCTTAGCCAAACAACTTTTTTTCATTTGAAATGGCCATTACTGCAGAAATCCAAGTTCATAGGTAAAACCTAAAATAACATTTCTAATAGGCCTGCTATGCTCCTCGCGCTGCTCATTGCCATGCTTCTCCAGCTGCCGCGATGTTGCCTTCACTGCCCACACACTGCTCTACTCGCGCGATTAATTGCGACGCTCCTCACTTGTTATTTTCCTGTGCTCGCTCCCATTGCCGGCCCTTTGACTCGCGATGAAAAACCGACAAAATAAGGAGCGATGGGCAGCACGAGGAGCATCACATGCGGCATGACGAGTAACGTGGCCACACTACGTCTCTGCCTCCTTTCCTTGTTATTTCCAATGCCATCGTCATCGTCGGTCTTGTGTGTGGCCGTCCCATAAAATGCTGTGCTGAATAAGTGTGAATTAGAAAAATGTACTCGGTATCCGTATTATCCGTATAGAGGTGCTCCTATTATTCGGATATGAAAATTAGCGGATATCCGGATTGCAATCCCTACGTGTACCTCGTTATCATAATAACACAGTAATTTTCTAAAGGTTACAAAGGTTGCCGTCGTCGGTTTTCTGTGTCTTATCTATCTACTATAAAATGGATTCAAATAATTATCCGCAGTTTTCCTATTTTAAATCACAGATGGATACTTACCTAAAGTATTATATTATAAAATCTGTGCATAAAGGTAACATAGGAAGGTGCCTAATTGACTGGTTGTTTCGGCTCTAGTTCCAAAACCATTTTAAAACCTTAGATACTTTAATTGATAAAACCTTACCTCAAAGCTTCCTTGTAATGTTTGATAGCGTTCTCAGGCTGGTCTACGTCTTTCAGGAAGTTGGCAAAGTTATAGTGCAGTTTTGCGTTGTGCGGCAAAACTGAAAGGTCGGCTCTGAAACAAGGAGGTTAGTTTCAACAAGTTTTTTAAATTCTTATTTTAACTCTGCAAGGATCTCGCCTCAGGATAAAGTTTCACCTTAAAAATTGCTGGCGTTGGATTTTAGTTGTTGCGTATTTTCTACGAATTTAAGGAAAGAAGTAAAACGGGCTGATGAGTACAAACAAACGTCTATCATATTTACGTACCTACATTCTTAGCCTAGACAGACATACCTACCCTGGACCATATTATATAAGTAGGTCCCTCATAATTAGCACCTTCAGGCAATTTCGCAAAATCCGTAGCATGCATTCCCGCTAGCCTACTAGCTAGACCGTCTACGCGTCTAACCAAACTTGCTAACAACGGACGAGGGTTATGTTATAAGGTTAGCACCCTATCTATGCTGATGTTTCTATGTAGGTCTATGTTCTATTAGTAGACTATAATCGAAGTAAAGTTTAATTATATACAAAAGTGTTATATATAATAATTTACTTTCAAATTTAGTCTTATAGTTAACTTAGTAGGTACCTAAAACTACAATATTAGTACCTACCAAAAACTGAAGTAATACTTTCCTTTATAGTTACGTTTTAAATAAAATCTATGTGATATTAAAGAAATATTATATTCGTTTAATTTATAGGAATGCAATAAATATCGTGCCTACCTATATAATAGTTACCTATAAATTAAACGTGTGGTCTAAAAAACTACATCGAACCTAACCGCATATCCATGTCGATTATTACCTACCTCTTTATACATATAACTTACTGACACTATAGTATTTTTCACTTAGGAAGCGTTCCGTGACACTGACAGTAAAATGGACTGCGTTTCATTTCAATTGACTAGGATTTTGTCAAATAAATATTTCGAAAATTCAAATAATTTTTAATTTCATTTCAACATACTAATTAACCTATATCATTTCAGTACGCTACTCAAATTCATCAAAAACTAAATTCCTCCACACGTAATAAAAAATAGAAATTATTTTCTTTATAAAGTCAGAGTTATTTACTTTTGCGTAAAACGGAACGTAATAGAGATGACCAAAAATGAAACGAATCGGCAAAAAATCGTTGAATCTATTATTGCAAATAAAAATCGTAACTTACTACCTCATCATTTTTGATTATTGAACAACTTGTTTATTTTTGATTTTACGCAAAAAAATGTTACAAGCAAAGTTGCTTGAAATTAAATTTCCTACAATTTTGATTCTTATACATTTTTTTCCAGGAACCATATTTTATGACTTGTACCCGAAAAGAGGGGGTGAATTTTTGGTTATTGAAGCACTCGCTTATTTTAAATTTTACACGAAAAATTGTTACAAATAAAGTTGTTTAAAATCAAATTCGCTGCAATTTTTGTCCATTATATTTTTTTTTCGTAGGTTCGATATTTTTTTGTTTTATACCTGAGAAGAGACACATAAAAATCGATATTTTATAAGTCAATCATGTCCCCAAAATCGAATTAAATTATTTCGAGCACACCTTAGGTCATCTCTATAATTGTCTACCAAATGTCAAAGCGAAACGTTACGGAACGCTTCCTAAGTGAAAAATACTATAGTGAGTTTGACCCCACTCCGTTTTTGGCGCCTGATCCAGTTCATATGAAACTTGAAGAATCTCACTTTTGAACCCCGATGTGCTAGTAGGTATTAGAGATGTCTGTATCATTAAATTTGTTAATCTAATACCTGAGCAATGTCTCTCGAGTTCTCCAATCTCTATTCCTAAGATGAGTCCTGGCAGCACCAGCAGCGACTAAAACCATAGCCCCGATCACAGCCAGCCGTCTGGTGCTTGGTCTTCTCCAGAGTAGCTGGATGCCGTACACAGTGAGGAACACTGAGCCCACACTGAAACATATGAAGGGAATAATGAAGTTCTTAGGTTATTTTAACGTCTTCTACCGCTCAGTGGACGGCAGGTCCCTTTAGATGCGGACGGTGTCCATTATGAATCTAGGAACCTAGTTTAGTTGGAAGAACACTAACTTTTTGAACTTGATTTCTGCTGGGATTTTACAAGCTTTAATTCTAATTGCTCTATTAGTTGTGTGGGACAAATCTTGCGACAGAATTTTAAACCAGGTTATCCTTAACTTGAGCTGGTCTGATCATGATGCAGTCCGAAGGTGGCCATAAGAACTCCTAAACGAAACGACTTAACTACGTCGAGTTTGGGTTCGTTGGATTTATCTTCCCGAGCACTTTGCAAAAATGTGTCCTGGGTCTGGGTAATTTCTATTTATAACTTTTTCAGTGCTCACGACGCACAATTTGAAAATCAACAGCACGTGCAAGGAAACTGGGCAGCAAAAATACCTATTTAGATCATTCATCTAGTGCTATGCATATAGCTGCCCAAGATTATAGGAATTGCTTTTTTGCGTATATTCTTTCGTCTCGTGCTTTGTTGACTACAGCGACAAGGATACCTACAATCTTAAAAAAAAATAGAGATAGCTTTTTGAAAAAGTGTGATGTTCACAATAGAAATACAAGAAACAAGAACAAATTACACATCCCAGCATATAGATTACGAAAGGTAGGGAAATCATTTATGGGCAATTGCGTGCGCTTCTATAATAAGCTTCCATCTGAAGCAACTGAACTCCCTCTTCGTAAATTTAAACAGTACATTAAACAAAATCTTATCAGGAAGGCCTTTTACTCCATAGATGATTACATCAATGATGTTAATGCTTGGCCAGATGTCGCTCCGTTCCGCACTGTCATTAGTATGTAAGAAATTCAATGTTCTGTTTAGCTTTAAATAAATATTGACATGTATCTAAATTGCATTAAATTTATATTTAGATAGGCAAAATAAACATGTATTAGACACATAAGTGATATTATAATTTGCTAGTGGTTTCTTTTTCACCTCTTCCACTAGTGGACAAAAAATTTAAGTGAAGAGCATATCAATAACATCTTATTTCTTATTTGATAATAATAACTATGTTTATAGTATACAATTTGATTTGTCTAAGTGCTTATTTTGTAAGCCTAAAGAAATAAAGTTATTGATTCTGATTCTGATTCTTACCTAGGAATGTAAAGAACTCGCTCCGCTACCACGAACCCCACGGTGACGAGTAGATTGGACGCCGGAAGATAAGGAATCACCAGAAGCATGAGTCCTGCTACTGCTGGAGTGTGTTTCTGCAGCTGAAATTATACAGGAGCAAATCAGAATTACTTATATGTTTTAGAAAAATGTTATTGAAAATTACGAGCCAAATCTAATTTCAATTATCTGCCTAAAAAATGAAATGTACTTCGACGAGCCACAGTACTGCCCGTGAAGGTACCAAACGGCACAAAACGGGGTAAACAGGAGAGGTAACAACATTTAGAGACAACATTGCAGCATAATTTCTTTCAATTCGCTGCGTAGCATGGCGGCCAATAACCCTGAGCGGCCGCGAGCGCTGGACGTTCAAGTGGTTAGGACTAGGTACAGGTATGTATTGCATCAAATTGTAAAGTTACCTCCAAGTCTGCTATACAGCGGTAAGACAGTGCCAGTAGTGCCAACAAAGCAGCACAAGTGAGCAGGTTCCTCGGATCCCAGCCACTGGTGACGAGAGGCACTGACCCCATTTGCCAATCGTGACTCAACGTCCAAGGGCAGAGCAGCAGCCACCAGTTAAACGCCGCCAGGTAGCAGAATGTCATGATCCTGGAATTGTTGGACAGAGCCTTACATAACACAAGTCAGAGGAAATAAATTAACTACAGACAGCAGCGTATGAAGGCCTATCTTCTGCCCGCGGCTTCACGCGTTGTTTTATGAAATACAAAGAAGCCTAAGTTTTATTCCAGACCTGCAACTACTTGTATGAAAAATTTCAGCCCGATCCGTTCAGTAGTTTTGGCGTGAAAAGGTAACAAACATCTAAACATCCAAACTTTCGCATTTATAGTATAAGTGTGCTGAAGAGTTTTACCTGTTGATTGGATCTACCTATATAAACCATCACCGGCTTTTCTAAAGATGAGGAATTAACTTCAAACGAAAACTTACCGTCACTTTTCTATTGGACACGTTCAGATCCCAGCTAAAGATTAGATTCGAAAAACTGCTACTAGCCAAAGTATGTATAATATATCCCACGAAGGAAATGTTTTCTTCCATTCGCTTTAGTTAAGAAAGTGATTGAAGATTGATTGAACAATCTGCACAAAATCATTCCGATTTACGCCTGCAGCGTGGTGTGTCTGTGTGAGGTTATTATATGCATAGGCTTACGCATTGTTTGAGCTACTCGGTGGTTATCTTGAAAATAATAGGTAGACCCAAATCACATAGTAACACGTACCTCACAACAACAGAAGGATGAAACGCTGGAGGATTGTCTTGTGGCGAAAAGGCAGGAAGCGATCCCTGCAGAAGCGCCAGCCTGACTCCAACAAGCAAGACCAGTGCTGCCAGAGCTTTGCCGATACGCCCGAACAAACTGTTGGATTTCCACTGCCACTTCACTGTTGAGGGGCTCCTTAAAACATTTAAGAGCAAGGTTAAGCATTGCTGGGAAACGTTTAAATTGTTTGTATTTCTACGTAAAATATATAAGTAAGCTTTTGCGTAAGAAAATAGACGGAAACGTAAACAACCAATGAATAAAATCAATTTAATCGTTTTATTGGCACCCCTGAGCTTAGGTACAGGCAAGTATCACATCAAATTGTAAATTATATCCACCATAACAGCCCCTACACGTCCACTGCTGGACATAGGTCTCCACCATACGACGCCACAAATGGCGGTCCTGAGCCGCCTCCGTCCATCGACTCCCTGCGCTGCGATCGCTACGATGTCATGGGTCCATCGAGTGGATGGTCTCCCATGTAGGGGGGGATTTGCCATAGTCACCACGCTTGGCAGGCGCATTGGTGATCGGAGTGTTGATGTTGAAAAATACTCAGAAGGAAGCTGCTGCCCTTCCTCTGGTAGGTTCCCTTAGTCGGCTCTTACGACATCCACGGGTTAAGTTGGAGGGGTCGATATTCCTACGCCGCGGCCCCGCGGATGTAAATTATATACCTACTCAATAATTGAAGGTAAAACTGAAGCTTGCCACCCCAAATACTATCTGTTATTTAAGTAAAGAATTAAGTTTGGTTTCTTAAAATCAGCATTTCTTGCCTCGATAATTGAGTCCAGCACCGGTACAAGTCAAAGGCGATGTTGAAAAGCAGCACCGTCAAGCCGGTCTCCTTTGCCAGCATGCTGAGTGCTGCTAGGACCACGCTAGACCACACTCTGTGCCGCTCTGATGCCCTGGAAAGTATACTTGATAGTTAGCAAAGTGATGATGATGGCTGTGCCCGATTCCTTGGATTTATGATATTCATTGATGAGATTCGTAGCATTGAAATAAAAAATGTTAACAACTTCGAAAAATTATCAATGACCCGATGTTGGTATTTGGTTTTTTCCAAAAATCTAATTTTTAAATACAACATCCAAAAAAAAAGTACCTATGTATATTTTAATAAATAGCTAAGCCCTATCATTGAAAGCGTTTTTTTTCTATTCCTGTTGTTAATACTTTGCCTGCAGTATTAACAAAAGGAATAGAAAAAAAACGCTTGAGAATATTTTATTGAATAATAGGTAAAAGTTCATATTTAGGGTTCTGTACCACTTAAGGAAAAACAGAATCCTTATAGGATCACTTTGTTGTCCGTCTGTCCGTGGTGTCAACCCTCTTTTCTTAGGAATGCGTGGATCTACCGAGTTGAAATTAACATCAAATACTCAGGTCCGTAACCTCTTAGAGCCGCAATATATGTAAATCAAAGTTCTACGTTAACGCAATCAAAATTTACAGCCGTTTATGCCCATTTTTTTCATTTCATTCACACAAAACCTATAGGGAACTTCCCGCTGAGCTAGAATCATGAAATTTGGCAAGAAGCAAGGTCTTATAGCACAACTAAAGGGAAATATCCAAAAACCGTGAATTTGTAGTTTATTAACATATAAAATAATATTTGATTCTCACCATGGACCGAAAACCTATAGGATACTTCCCATTGACCTAGAATCATGAAATTTGGCAAGAAGCAATATCATAATTACAGAACCCTAGCTGCACGAGTCACCTTTCACTTGACGTTTTTATTTGGATATAATAACAAAATCTTTGTACAGGGCAACCGACAAGTTGATTTTGAAGATAACGCCCAATTTTCCTTATTAAATAAATGCGCACAACAACGTTGGTAATATCGGTAATGAATCCATACTCAAGTTTATCCTCGTACGATGCCGGAAGCAAATAAATAACAGAAATGAACGTTCATATCCAACACAAAAGGCTCCTAATTGATTATACTTCAGCGTTACGATCGGGGCTGTTCCTTGCCAGATAGGCATGTCTACGTCCACCATCTATCATATCGCGTATTTACGACAACTCCAGTACCATGATGTTCGCTAAAAACCCTCACAGTTGTTACCTTCTTCAGTCAGTTGCCAAGAAAAGCCACGCAATGGTATTATTAATGAAGTTTTGTTTCGTCGCACGCGACTGTACTGGCTTTTGAGCTTCATGTTTTTGCGCTTATTGTGGTATCGCATCTGTTATATCACTCTCAACCTCGGGCTGAGAATACTGTAGTTATGAAATGTTGTGTAGGTGTTTGTAATTTTTAACCGACTTCAAAAGAGGAGGTTATCGTTTTTTTTTTATAACACGTTACGAGATATCTCCGCCAATTATGGACCGATTTTGAAAATTCTTTCACTATTGTATAGAAAACGATCCCGAAGGGGGCGTTTTTATCCCCAGGGGTGTAGTATTTATCCCGAAAAAAATTAAGTGTAAAAGTAAGGTATGTACGGTAGGTTTTAAGTCAGTTTAGCGTTTTTTAAAACACGCCAAATTATTATAGTTCGGGTTTGATGTTTGTTCACTGTGTTTGTTTAGAACGTGTTGTTTGTGTTTTTTTTTGTATTTTGTATTCATAAGCCGCATGACGACGGATGTAGTGTGGCGGGTGATGGTCCGCCTGCGACTCAGGAGGTTGCGGGTTCTATTCCCGCCTTGAGACAAAATGTTTGTACGATCTTGTCTCGGGTGTTCTGGGTATTATCTATGTAAAATAAAAATATCTACATAAATACATAACACAAGCTCTGCTTCGCTTGGGGCTAGATACCTATGATGTGTGGATTGTCCAGCATTCATTTAATTTTATAAATTCAGAGCCCCATGAAAGGCAGTACCTGATTATGTTAAGTCGGTAAGAGCTCGTCGTCTATGGGATATACAAACTGCGGGGCCTAGCCTCTTCAAATTTAAGACGCAAAGATTTCAAATCTTTGGGCACTCATATCAATGAAGTAGCTATTACTTAAATCTTTATCTTATCATCGAGCCATATCAATATTTAATATCTTCTTTGGTAATTCATCAATATGGGATGCCAAGAAAAAGATCCGAGTGTTTTATACTTCCTTAATATCTCCTACCCGCGGCTGCGCACGCGTTTTTCAAGTATGTCCGTCGCGGGATACCGTTTTCCTCCATGTCAAATTTAATCAGGATCCGTTCTGATCTTTAGACGTGAAAACGTAACAGACAGAGTTTTGAATTTATAAAATTAGCATGGATATGTACGTAAGGATAAAGATAATGAATCAAGGCTGTTAACATTTGATTCGCTATACAATCGACCACACCAAAGACATTACTGTTCCCGATAACAACCAGCCGGCATTCAATCGATCTCTCGGTCCAATTTGTCATTATTCGGGTCAATAGAATACACAGTAACATGTGGTGCGGCAATTGTGGCCACCCCTTGATATTTTCTATATCGTCGCTGTGGAGGGAAAATTAAACATTTTACGAAAACGACTTTATTGCATTTTATAAAGTCCGATTCAAGTTGCATCTTTCTATGTTACTAAAGTTTCGATATCATAATTTATCAAAAAGATATACGTTAATGTATTCTACAAGTCGTCAAATATATTCCTGCCTATACGAAAACCAGTGATAGATAAGATCGGCACAGTATGAATTTAACGAACCTCCTTAATTCTCAGTGACATAAGATAACAAACCTAAAGCTATATAAATTGGGTCGATAATTAAACAACTACAGATTGTCCTAAACCCTCAACAAAACCGCTTAACTGCGCGGTATGTCTTCAATATATACGTACATAGCTGAGAGGAACTTTAGGCAACTATTGGTCTAACTGAGATACCATAAGTAAGATCAAATAGGGTGGATACGCCATCATACACTGTAGAGGTTTGCAGGTTTTTTTTATCCTACATTATTTAAGGGACTTTGAGTCATGTCATTTATTTATCTTAATAAAGTACTTCCTACTCAAAACTGAATTATATCATAAAATAAATTAGTATGGTGGAAACTTTAAAAAAAGGTTTTTCGTTTTTTTTTGTGATTATCGTATTTTTTTTAAAAATATATTCATATAATGCTGGACAATTCACAGCATCATGTAGCCCCAAGATAAGCAGAGCTTATTTTTTTGATACTTGATAACTGACATAAAACTAAATCGTACTAGATTAATGTATTAAGCATATAGAAACGGATGCGTTAAGTATGCAACAATGATTTGTCAAGAGAATTTCAAAACGCCACCATTTGATATGTCATACCTACACAACAATAAAACCTACTAGCTTTACCTGTTTTATACTTGTCGAGGTGGCTCCGCTTTGAAATAGGTATTATGCATGCTGTGTCAGAGAGCTACTGGCACGTGTTACAAAGCCAAAAGCCGCGAAACTGCCCCCTAACTCCTCCACAAACTATGCGTACCAAACTGTCGAGGCTCGCAACAATTTGATGTGTCATACAAAACTAGGTTGCGTGAGACAGCGCCGCCATATTGCTTTGGGTTGTTTACTTGTTGTTTAGTTTCTTTACTTTGTGTTTGGGCTAACTAGAATAACTAGTCGAGGGATGTGCTTAACTGTTCGGGTTATTCTGAAAGTATGTGACTAGCGAGAAAGTTATGACTCCCGGGCTCGTTGAATCCGTGAGGTCCATGCTGACATCTGTTGTTTTGTCTTTCTGTTTTGTTATTTCTTCGGCTGTAATGTTTTTGTCCTCGTGATAAAAAGGGTTACGCACACGCTTATAAACGTATTACTATGTTTGTTCATAAGGATATTGTTTTGATTCTTTCTTACTGAAAACGTGGTACTTGACCTAGCATACTAAATAACACTAGTTTACAATGAATTTGTTGCCGGGAAAATGTTTACTGTTGTTGGCTACACATAACATGCTAAGCTCAAATATATAATTAGAATTTTTCGATCAGAACACATAAAATTATCAATACCTACATATATGATATGATATACATGTATAATATGACGGCCATTATTTATAACCAATGACTAACTGCGTAATTATTACATAGGGCTATGCCTAGAGGGGTTTATAAACTACCAGACTCCGTCACAGCTGAAGGCAGTCTACATTGCTTCAAAATCAAACTAAACGTTAGCTTATCGAGCAGAATTTTTATTCTGTAAATGAATTACTAGAACAGTGAATTTATAATTAATTGTAGGTACTTATATTTTATGACTTTTGATGTTAATTTATTTCTGTTATCTATTTTACTTAATCTTATTTATTTTATTCAATGTGATCAGTACAATTTGTATTTGAACTATCTATTTATAAGAAAATCTGATATTTAAATTGATTTTACCAATAAATTGTATCTCTGTACATCTATGCCGGGCATTTACACGGCATATTGAGTAAATGCCGAATACAATCCTGCGGTGTTTGGTAATTACATGATAATTTCATAAGAACGGCTTATGAACTTATCATTTAAATAGGTTAGGTTTAAAGAAATTTATTCTCATACAAACAGTTCACTTACACACACTACAGTAGGTACATGGAATTTGCCTGGTAGGTAGGTAGGTGCCTACATATTTGAGTTTTGATTTGGTTAGAATTGATTTTCAATCAAGCAATCAAATCACAACTCGCGAATATTCAGGCGGAATGCGGAGCCGGTTTTGTACCTACTCAGACTCACCCATGATATAGTAGAACTGAAGAAAGGAAGAAGACACAAGCTAGCACGTCAGCCCGGCCTACCACTCCAGCAACCTGAAAAAAAGAAAAGCAGCTTTATTAACTAAGTACAAGTTTCTGCTTGCGGCTTCGAAACGTTGTTTCTAACGTTTTAAAGTTATTTTATTTCTATTCCATGGTAACTGGTATAGGATAAAGGTATGTAGGTGTCTATAAGATACGTGAATGTAAGTAAAACTTGTTGTCCACTCATAGAAATATCGATCGGTTCCCTAAAAATTGCGACATACATAATGTAAATACTAGAAATAAGAATAAACTCGCTGTGCCCAAAACTAGCTACACAAGATTAATGTATCTTTTAAAGGGCAATGCAAAAATTTTCAATAAATAAATTCAAACAAATTGTCAAACATATCTTTTGTAAAAAGGCTTATTACAAAATATCAGACTATCTAGAAGATAAAAAAGCTTGGTACGGATTTTGCTCCAACTCGAAAAATAACACCTAACAGGCGAAAGGTTTCTTCGTCGTTTCTTTAGTTTATTCTACGTACCGAAGCGACCAAAATCAAAATATCACTTTATTTCCATGTCAGTGTTTAATTTTAAGAATTTGACCTTTTCTAAGTGTACTTACATTTAACTGAAAATTTAATTAAAATCAGATGAAAATCAGAAGTGCATTTATAACACACATACACGCTTAGACACGGTTACCCCCTGTGGCCTGGACTGCTAAGTCTGGGGGCCCCAGGAACTCCACACACACAGACGCACACATATACTCACACACACACGCAATCACTGAAAGCTGTTGCCCGGACTCTTATGAGATCGGTGTCCTCGTGGGCTTCACACACAAATACGCGCTCATACACTTACACACACACAACACTGGTAGCTCCTGTTGCCCGGACTCTTATGAGATCGGTGTCCTCAGGAGCTCCACATATACACACATACATTTTGGTTATAAATTTTGTTTAAATTTTTTCTTATCGTTGTTTAATAATAGATTAAGTAATATTGTTTTATATGAACGTCAGATCTCCTAGAGCCCGATTTCACCAAACAAAAATATTATATTCACTTACCCATTGTATTAAAATAATAGTAAACTATGCTTTCCGTTTGGTGATATTGGCCCGTATCCCGAGTTTGGGCGCTGGGAGGTGCGACACAGTTTTAAACTTATGCGCTTTTCCAGTGTTCCATTGTATCTTAGCTGTATATGTTTTTGTTCATTCCAAATAAATAAATTACAAATTACAAAATTTATTGTAATTACAGAAATAAGTAATTTTTGACTTTTGAATTTGAATGCCGCGTAAAGATCCAGTTGAAAGGGCTGTTTAGGTATTCGTGATGAATTTTTACATTTTGATTCATAACATAAACAGTGCTATTTGTTTTACCGTCCTTTCTGTTGTTTGGTAAAACCTTCTTTTTGTTAATTTATTTAGCTCGGTTTCAGGTAATTAATGAACGTTCGGTCGAGTCGGGTATTAATTTAGTAACGAATAGTTTGTGAATGAATGAATACATTTGAATATTTAGTTCGGGTAAAACTAATGTTTTATTATTTATCGGTGTGCGTGAACTACCCAAGTCATTAGTTTATTATACAAAAATAAATACAACTACAAAATAATTTATTCAGAATAAGGTACTATTAAATGGTTTCTTTTTCACTTCCTCCACAAAAAATTGAAGTGAAGACAATATCAACAACACCTTATTTATTATTTGATAATAATAACTATGTTTATAGTATACAATTTGACTTGTCTAAGTGCTTATTTTGTATGCCTAAAGAAATAAAGTTATTGATTCTGATTCTGAAATACATAAGTTACAAATAAACGATGAGGCAGCAAAAGTTAAAAACTGTGCAGCAGCCTCATCGCCCGCCTCCTTGGCACATCATAAATAGATTAGATGGGTACATGTTTCTTAATCTTAAATTATGTTTAAGTTAAAAACATAATAATGAAGTTAGTAAAATTAGTAGTAGGTACGCTGTTAAGCAGGTAATAATAATTAAATACATATCTATATAAGAATACAAACTGAGTGAGTGGGGGAGGAGGAGGATTATAATAACAGATATCTGTAAAAAGTTAGCTCAGCTAATGAATAACTTACTTAACTTCATTATGAATGTAAGCGGGTTAACTACGAACCTAGTTTGTGTTGGAAGAACACCAACGCTTCAACCCTTGAGGACTTCATCAGGATTCTAGGTTCGTAGTTAACCCGCTTACATTCATAATGAATTCGTCAAACTACGAAAGTTTTTATGGTTAAAATTACTTAACATTTACAAATATAATAATTACTTATAGATGATTTATTTTTAATAAAGCTTTATTTCGATTCCAACCTAAGGAGTTAAAAGATTTTTGTATGGATTATTTTCAAAATCGCGTTCTTCATTGTAGTTTGTGTTATAAGATAGAGGAAACGTATAAAATTAAAAAAATCATGTGTAGAGTTTCTAAGATATTCACAGATGAAAAGAAGGAATTGCTCTATTTTTTTTTCTTAAGTTTATCATATCTCAGAAACCTGACGACGTAGGAAATTATGTTAATATAGGATTTTTTATTTGTAGTATAAGTGTCCTCGATCCAAATATACTTTTATAATATTCAATGTGCGCCGCCATTTTGAAAAATAAGCAGTGTTGTAAACACTGTTTTTTCTTCATTCATACCATTTTATACATTGAATAGTAATAATCCAATTTTTACGCATCGGCCGGTAATGAGTTCGGTGGGTAGGTAGCTCAAACGGTGTTTACGGGACTCACGGAATCTTAGTGTGTAAGGTTACTTCGTAAGTGTTGCTGCCAATAAATGAGAAAACTTTCAAATCTGTGATAGGTTTGTATCACAGAAAGTAGGTTAAGTGCCTACAACATAAAATAACACTTACCTACCTAGGCTCCAATCAGCTACAATATTTTTTCAAAGACGTTGGCAGGACTAAAAGAGCTATTGGAAAGCAATAATCTTGAACTTTTCCTATTAGCCGGCTGATTGCAGGAGTTGTCTCAGCCGAGTTTTTAATTTGAAAAGTTGTCCTATGCAATTTATATCGCTAAAGTTCCTTCGTTCCTCGTTTTTACCGAAACCGTATACAGATTCATCCAAGGTCGGGGGACTCATTAGTAGAAAATGTGGTCGGATGTTAGTTTGAAATTATTTATACTGTGTCATTAAAACAAACTTTCGTTACGATAATTATTATGGTGGATATGAAAGGATCATTTTCATGGTGTAGCAAGCAATACATACAATGTAAACCTACCCTCAGGGACGAGGGAAAATTCTTTTACCTCGTCCCTGCGTACCCTATCAAGTAAATTTTTACGCGTTTTTAATTCTTTATCTATTAAGATAGGTATCATTAAGAACGCACCCGTACACAGAAAATTTTATTGGTTAGGTTGGGTGGTAGTACCCAGCCCACCTAGTAATCGTACCAACCTACCTAGTAATTTTATTTTCTTGGAAAGGTACCTAAAAGGTACCTACTAGATACTAAGAGGTAAAAACTATCCCGTTTGTACAAACTACTTAAATGGACATTTCGTAGCTCAAAGGAAAGTCTAAACCTGAAGTCGAAGTGCCTCGGTTTATTTTACTCGAAGTAATCCTAAGTAGTGCCGGAGAGAGCCGGTCCGGGTAATCTTCTCCCGATATTGGAAATTGGTTGCAAAAACATTTTCATAATCTGTTTGTTGGCTGTTTTCTTCAAAAGCTTTCATAGCTTATTAAAAGTTAAGAGATTGTAGCTGGTCGGTATATTTATTTTTTGGGATCCTAAAAGACGTGATAAACTCGCCATTTATAAGGTTTATCTCCCAATGGGTAAACATACCTATAGACCTTTTAATTTTATTTTTGTTTATTATTTTCTCTTTTACAAAATATGTGTAGGTACGTATAATGTCGATTTGGGATGAACCATATTGGTTGGGTGTGATTTCAATTGCTACGTACAAGCCTTTTTGCTTCTTTTCTTTCTGTCCCCAAAAGCTTAAAGGCTTTATACAGCAATAAAAATTGTACAATAAATGAAACGTCGATCACAAAAAGCAGTAAAATATTTGAATGTCGCGATATAATCCCAGCATCGCATATTCCCCGAAATAAAATTAAACATGTTTCGGCTCTCAAAGATATAAACTATTTATTCGGGCGTCTCATTTTATTGGATTTCATGAACTACAGTGCCATGTTCGCGTCATAAAAATTTGATGGCAGTTGGAAGATGGGCTGCCTATCTTGTTCCTCTTATTATTCCAGAGGCTTCTGAAGGAATCGATACGGATTTATTGCCTTAGACGGTGAAAGGTAAAAGCAAAGTTGTGTCACGTCCCCTCTAAAAATATCTTAGAACGTAACGAAGGGAGTATTCCATACTTTGTCATAGAAATCTGATTTACCTGATGTTAATTCTGCCCGGCTTGCGAGACCCTTCTGTTTTATTCAGTGAAAAATAGGATTGGCAATATTGAGTTATTGGGAAAAGTTCTTCAGGTGCCTAAATCAGGGTTTCTAATGTATTGTTTTATTAAAGACTGACGCGAAGAATGCCAGATATGAAGGCAATGATGATGATTCTAAGCCAAGTCTAGCAGACAGGCCAAGATACTGGTAACACTGGTAGACTGATCTGATCAACAACACAAATAACAAAATGAACACGACGAGATAAGCGAACAGACAGAAAACTCAATTAACTTATTTGATCATTGTTCCAAAACAAAACAGTGACAGTTGAATTTCAAATTCAATTAGATCAGGACGGCTGTGCTATAAACGATGGGATTTTGTTAATTATGGCGTCGGAGTTTGGCCAACAATGGAGACACTAATCCTGTTTACTACAAATTTGCTGGCACGAACTTCCTTCCATGCAAATTTTTGGTACAAGAAGCATGCGAATAGCGGATGGTACTTGTGATGGTAGACCTAAGTGTGGCCTAACGAAGACCTCGAAAGAAAAGTCATCTATATGTCGCCACAGTAGAATCAGCCCGTTTGTAGAATATAGACTAGGCCGATTAAAAAACGAAGGCTGATTTCCATAAAATCTAAAATATAATAATATTTTCCGTAAATACAAGACTTCTGCACGGAGTACGTGATCCGTTCGTCCCACCAGCTTCGTCCTACCAGTGGGACGAATGGGAGAGTGAGAATTAAAATATGTTCGTCCCACCAATATACCTAGGCAGTGGGACGAACGGGACATCAAAGACTTTAAAATACCTATTATTCTCCCATTGGTCCCACCATTACGCTTAGGCACCATTACAATCAAGAAGGTCAAATTCTTAAAATTAAACATGGATATGAAAATAAAGTGATTTTTTTATTTCTGTCGCTTCGGTATGTAGAATAAAATAAATAAACGACGAAGAAACCAATAGTCGTTATTTTTTGAGTTGAAGCAAAATTCGTAAGGAAATAATTTATTTCCTCTATGGGTTGCAAATACTTAAGAGGACTCCGTAAAAATTGCCCAAATTTGTCCTCACCGTTTTAAAGATTTCTCTAAATCTAATTTATGTAATAAAAGTAATCACAAAATATGACCAATATCTGATCTACACCATAAAATATTTAATTTTAAAAAATTTGGAACTTTTAATTATGATCCAACGGATCGAGTACCGCGGAAAACAAAATTTTTACTGCCAGTGACCCCTCTCAAAGAAAACGGAAGGAAAATTGCCACCTAAAATTTTTTCCTAGTCAAATCCTAATTCGATTGAGCTATGACCAACTACTTATTCCGAATAACAATAATTTTTAATGTACTTAAGTAATATCCCGAATCTTGGTGCAGCTAATGTCCCGAAAAAAAATATTGATGAAGGAAGTCTACGATTCTTGTCTCTGCTCCTATATGTTTAGGTAAATTATTCCTGTCATATCATAAATGATGTGATACGATGATATGATAGTGACGCATCCGCGCGCAACTTGATTCATAAGATTACCAGATTTCCTACTCTAAACAAAGCCTGTGTAAAACATTTCCTAAATCAATAAGTACCTGCCAACCCCTTGCAAACTATCAACAAAGCTTGTAATGTAATGTGTTGATACTTCCCTACAACTAATAAAGCTGCAACACCGCTCACCTCCGACATGACTAATACTTTGTTTACAGACAGAGTTGCCAACTTTCCTGAACTTTCGCCTACAACTTAGGACGGCCCAGTTCCAAGTGTTCCAACTAAGCACGTACGGTGTCAATACGATTTTGCCGAACTCGCTAACTATTTTATGCAGTGTTGCACTGCGAAGCTTGCAGATAAAATCTGTCGGGGCTGGAAGCGAGAACTTTTTGGTGAAATTAGATGGAGCGGAACTTGGAACTTAAGGCCCGAACAGTCATACAATAAAATGTGGTTTAATATGTAGACAAACGGTTAAGGTATAAAAAAAAAACTGGACATTTTTATATAATTCTAAATCTAGTGAATTTTGCGCCTATAGCTTAGGTATTCTATAGGAGCTTTTCTAAACCATAAAACTCAATAATATGCATAAAACCCTGTTTTTTTTTTAACATGTTAGGCATATCAATGTGTGTCACCTCCGTCGCTATTTAGGCATTATGTTTAATTGTCTAGTTACAGTGCACGGAACAGAACAATACTACTTAATCGTTCTATGTAAACGAATCTACTCAATATACAGGGATTTTTGGACGGGACAGTAAGGAGAGGTACCTTAACGGGGGTACAATAGCTGCAGCGAAATGGTCTTAGGAGGCTATCCATTTGTATGAGGAATTTTCATTTCCATCCTCAGTTTAAAAAAAAATTTGTATGTAGCAAAAAATTTTCCTTATTCACGTAAACTTTTTTGATGCCATGTTTCATAAACTGAACAAATACTTCTAACGGATCATTTGAGGTTGCTGTATTAAAAAAGTCAGGAATCGCTAAATCTTTTCTTATAGGTACCTACATTTTGTAGGAAATCATCGCAACTTCAAAAACCTTGTGAACCTAAAATACTAAACAAACAATCCACTCTATTATCCTAGTGTTTCTTGTTTATACAGAGCTTGCCAAAACACTTTATAGGAAAATTACTAAAACATGGCGCGATCCCCTTTTGTTTTTCTTATACTGGATGCCTACTTTCATTACAAATTTTCGTTTTGTTTCGTTCGATCGGTACTCTTATCGAACAAGGAGACTTAACACTGAAATTGGTTTGTATAATGCTTCATATGTAAAAAAATCAGATTCATACAACTCGTTCGAAAACGACCCTTTCGTAAGTAAGCGAGAGTACCTTCACGTTGAGTTTTGCGGCTGTACTTCGTAACTACGGATATATGACGATCTAGAATGTGTAGTGATATTGATGAACTGGAGTAGGACTCCAGTATCGACAGATTTCTGACGTCCAGCAGCGTGGTTAATTGTACCAAAAAAATACCATCGTGCCAGCTTTTAAAAATTTACCTATACCTAACAACCTTACTACCTACCTATACTATTACTATTAGTTAGTTGCGGCATAGCTATGTACTTGAGAGAGCTTGCGTTTCAGCGACTTTTAATTAAAGTAAGTAAATATCTTTTTAAAAACTGATTAGAAATTGCAATGGAGTTTGTTTGATTTTGCTTTGTAGGGAATTTCCTATTTTTATTCGTTTTCACAGAAGAGCATTGCTTTCATTTCATATAATGTCAACTATAAATAATAATAAATAAATAACACTGGACAATCCACATAGCATTGTTCGCTTTAGTGCTCCCTATCATGTTATTCACAAAATAATTGTTTTATCATAGTTTTCTAGTGCCTTTCCGATTTCATCGTATAATTATAACGTAAAATAAGTGTACAAATAGTAATAAGCGTAAAAAGTTGTGTAACTAATGTGTTTGGCCCTCGGAAAATCGGCTTTCTAACGGTTATCTTTCATGAGAAATTTGGCGGGTTTGTGTGTTCTGAAGAATCTTGAGCTTATGTGAGTGCAGTCTTATACGTAGGAATACAATTTCCAACAAAGTTTACATCTTTTAGTGTCACGTAAGTACTCAGCATATTTTTGGACACCTAACCTTGACATTGTACCGTCTGTCTTGAGCTCGTTGCGGTAAACAGTTCATTCATTTGAAATGAATACAAGAAGCGCCTCATTTCGCCAGGCTGAAGCCAACAAATTAAACCAAGTTTTACTAGAACTCAAGTCAGCAAAGAGACAGATTGCACAATTAGAATTAGAACGAGATGACAATGAAATTATTCTCTTAGAAGCGCTAGACAAAAACAAGAAATTAAAGCATGAGATGTCCACGCTATACTGCCAAAACAATTCAGTCATTGAAGAACGGGATAGGCTTCAGACAATAATAGATAGGTTCGATGAACAATGTGGCATTGAGTTTGAATCCGCTCTACACAGAACTTCAATCTTGGAGAAGGAATTATGTGATGCACAACACCACATCACCCAGCTAGAAGAAGCGGCCCTGAGCTCTGCCACCGCGATATCTCAAAGTTTATTCGATGAACTAGTAACGGCTAACTTACCATCGGGCCATGTTTCTGTTGCAGGCTGCAGCATGCACACTATGCATACTATTGACTTGGAAAAAGATGACTCTGTGTGTAATGTGGCAGCTAGCAGCAAAAACAGTAAACACAAACTAAAAGGCATAAGCAAAAATAAAATGAAAAAAATTGTAAAAATCAACAAATTCATACAAAAATAACTTTTTTAAAAGATCAAAAACATTTAGTTGCCAAGGTAAAAAGCAAAAGAGTAGTTTTAGATAAACAAGAGCTCTGTAATGTAAAGTTTAATTACAATCAGATCCAGTATGAGACTGAAATGAAGGAGCTGAGGTGGAAACTTGGCCAGGCGGAGCACTTCTTGGGGCACTACATCAGCCTTTATGAACGTACAACTGAACAGACAAGGGAACTCAATCTGGCCATGGATGCACTTCTCACAAGCCAGGTGAGTCTGGAGGGCAGGATTCTGGAGGGCTGCTGCTGCTGTGGTCCTGACTTGGTTGGTGACAACTCTAGTCCGGACAGTACTGTCTCAGCTGCATCCCATCTGGATCTTAGTCCTTCATGCTCAGGTAAAAAAACCGTAATGTACTGCGATGAAATTGGAATAAATATGGGCCAGTTTTTAAACATGAATATGGAGCACATATTAAATAATTGCTTACCTAACTGCAATCTCCATGACATTATGCATAAAATTGATACTGAAAGATTTCACAATAACTCAAATTTGAAAATATTACTTGGAAATAGGGGTAATGTGAACAAATCAGACTTAATTAAATATATGGACAAATTATCTTCGCTAAAATTAAACCAAATTGTAATGTTCACATTCCCCTACAGCGACAGCTTGCCAAATATAGAAAATAATATTAGATATAAGCTAAATATGGCATTGCATACTATTTCATGCAATAACAATGTACATGTGATTGACACTAACAGTATTGTTAGTAAAAAATATTACTTGACTAAAAAAGGTAATTACTACCTTTCTAATTATTACAAAAAACAAATAGCTGTTTCGCTATCCTATTATTTTAATATTACAGCCAAAAATTTGGCTAAACAAGATGCTTCTTTTGAGCATTGTAATAAACTTACAACGCAGACCTTGGAAGTTCTTCCAAGCCATTTAAATTACTTAAAAAGACAATAGAGGACGTCTCTAGCCCTAAAAAGTCAAATAATATTAGTCACATAAAAAGTCAAATAAACCAAAAGTGTAAAACAAATGCAAAGTTTACTAACTTGGTGCATCAAAATATTCAAGGATTAAAAAGTAAATTATTAGAGTTGGAATTGTACATGAACTCTTTCAATATTAACATCATCTGCTTAACAGAACACTGGCTGAAAAGCTATGAGCTCATGTTCAATTTCAGTAACCACCAAGTTGGTAGCTCCTATTGCAGATCACATGCGTGGAGGCTCATTAATACTATTAAATAAATTCATAAAATTCAAAGAACGTAAGGACATAATATGCTTATCCGTTGAAGGCCACATAAAAGTAGCATGTGTTGTAAGGAGCAAAGTATTGTAGTAAGCGTATACAGCCCACCATCAGCTTCTTTTGAAATATTTGAAAAAAATATGGATGATATCTTATTCAAAATATCAAAATCAAATAAAAACCTCATGGTATGTGGAGACTTTAATATTGATCTTTTAGAAGTCTACTCCCTTAGTAGTAGATTAACTAATTTATTTAATTCTTACAATTTAAAGCCACTTTTTATGGAACCTACTAGAATAACGGAAACCTCAGCAAAATGTATAGATAATATATTTGTTTGCCTAAATAATAAAATTATTAATAAAAATGTAATAAGCAATTTAAAATCAGACCACTTAGGTCAACTAATAAAATTAGAAATTCAAGTAAAAAATAATAACTGTAAAAAGAGAATAACATACATACCTGTGACCACAAGTCGATTTGAACGATTGAAATTAGATTGGGATTGTAAACCTCCACCTAATTACTCTCTTAACAACCCAAATGAGTCCTATTGCAGTTTTTTTAACAAATTCACCAATGCATTTAATTCTATATTCACACCCAAATCGACCATGGTCTCAGATAATCTTAACTTTAGTGAATGGGCAACAGTGGGTATACATAAGAGTAGAAATAAATTGTATGAACTGTATAGTGAAAAACAATACAATTTTAGCCAGGAGTTCAAAGACAAAGTAAAAAATTATTCAAAAATATTTAGAAAAGTTTGTCAAATAGCAAAATCAAATTATATTAGCTCTAAAATTAGAAACAGTGAAAATGTAATAAAATCAACATGGAAAATAATAAACAGCGAGACTGGAAAGGTCAGTACCTACATTAATGATTACAATTTAAAGATTAACGATTGCTCAGTTAAAATTGATGTTGAAGTAGCCCAAGCATTTGAAAACTTTTTTACTGACATTCCAATCTCTACTACAAAGTGTCTGAACTCTTCTCAATTAATCGCTGAGTCATTACTGAAAGAAAATGTACCTGCATGCGAAAATAAATTTAATTTCCAACATGTCGATGAAAACGATATTAAAAAAGCCTTTAAACTTTTAAATATAAAGAAAACTGCAGATCTCTGGGGCATTTCCGTTAGAATCATTAAACCATTGATTGATACTATTGCACCAGATCTAGCTTTTATATTTAATGAATCTATTGATTGTGGCGTTTTTCCTGATCTGATGAAACATAGTAAAATAATACCACTGTTTAAATCGGGTAGTAGGTCTGACCCCACTAACTTTAGACCGATATCAGTACTGCCTACATTCAGCAAAGTTTTTGAAAAACTTATATTACATCAATTGCTTAGGCATTTCAATAGCAATGACCTGCTACATTGTAAGCAATTCGGGTTTACTCGCGGCAGGTCAACTACTGATGCCGGTGTAGAGTTGGTATCGCATATTTTCGATGCTTGGGAGAAGTCGCAAGATGCTTTAGGCGTTTTTTGTGACTTGTCAAAAGCATTTGATTGTGTACACCATGGAACATTAATCAGGAAATTACATCACTATGGAATAAAGGACAACTCTTTGGATCTTCTTACTTCTTACTTGAGTGACAGGATACAAAGAGTTGACGTAAATGGGAAACGGTCTTCGGGATCTGTAGTTGCAATGGGTGTACCGCAGGGATCAATCCTCGGTCCTTTCCTATTTTTGGTTTATATTAACGACCTGCCTCATCTCGTTAAAAATAATCACGAGATTGTATTGATTGCTGATGATACTTCTTTAATTTTTAAGATGATTAGACAAAACACAAATTTTGACGAGGTAAACAATGCAATATCAAAAGTAGTCCACTGGTTTGGTGTTAATAATCTTTTGCTTAACGAAACTAAAACTAAATGTCTTAGATTTATTCTACCAAATGTAAAACAAGTTAAGGCTGATGTAAACGTAAAAGCAGAAACGTTAGAAATTGTAGACACTATCGTATTCTTAGGAATAACCTTAGATAGTAAACTTCAATGGGGCCCACACATACTCGTAGATAAGCTATCGAAGAGACTTAGTTCTGCAGCGTATGCAGTAAAAAAAAAACCGTCTTCTTACAGACGTTGATACTTCCAGACTGGTCTATTTCAGCTACTTCCATAGTATTATGTCGTATGGTATATTGCTGTGGGGGAACGCTGCAGATATTAACACCGTATTTGTGCTGCAGAAGAGGGCTGTTCGTGCAATCTATAACATGGGTCCTAGAGAATCCCTACATGATAAATTCAAAGAAATAAATATAATGACAGTACCATGTCAATATATTTATGAAAACTTATTGTACACTCATAAAAATATCGATCGGTTCCCTAAAAATTGCGACATAATGTAAATACTAGAAATAAGAATAAACTCGCTGTGCCCAAAACTAGGTTACACAAGGTTAATGTATCTTTTAGAGGGCAATGTATACGCTTCTACAACAAAACCCCTAGCGAGTTGCAAAAACTTTCTATAAATAAATTCAAACAAATTGTCAAACATATCCTTTGTAAAAAGGCTTATTACAAAATTTCAGACTACCTAGAAGATAAAAAAGCTTGGGACGGATTTTGCTCCAACTCGAAAAATAACACCTAACAGGCTAAATGTTTCTTCGTCGCTTCTTTACTTTAGTCTACATACCGAAGCGACCGAAATCAAAATATCACTTTATTTCCAAATCAGTGTTTAATTTTAAGAATTTGACCTGTTCTAAGTGTACATTTATTGTATTTACGGAAATAAAGAAACTTTGACTTTGACTTGACTTTGACTTTGACATTATCTAGTCCCAAGTTAAACAGATTTTGTGTTATGGGTACTAGATTACTTATATACATAATACGAATTCGATGACCGATGTGGCGCGGCGGGCGAAGGTCCGCCTGCGACGCATAAGGTTGCGGGTTCGATTCCCGCCTTGGGACGAATGTTTGTACGATCTGCAAATATTTGTTTCGGGTGTTCTGGGTATTTTGACCGATGTGGCGCGGCAGGCGAAGGTCCGCGGTTTTCGCATCTCCTCCTAAGCTATACAATATAAAACTATTACAGACGCATTAAAAATAAGCTTATGATAGGTATCACAAACGGGACAAGGGTTTTTTGAAAATTCCTTTGTTTAATAATACGATATAATATGGCGTGTTTTAAAAAAGATAAAGCGACTTCAAATACCCTTACTTTTTCACTTATTTAAAGTTTTGCGGGATAAATACTTCCCCTGGGGATAAAATGGGGATAAATGTTATGGGACCCCTTCGGGATCGTTTTCTATACAATAATGAAAGAATTTTCAAAATCGGTCCATAATTGGCGGAGATATCGCGTAACTTACATACCTACAAAAAAAAAACATAGGTACAGACGAATTGATAACCTCCGTCTTTTGAAGTCTGTTAAAAATAGGTGGTGGCGATGATTTGGGTCACGGTAGCCCCTTAAGTAGCTTCCTTATGCCAGCAATCATATATCAGAGTTTTTATGCGCAAAAAAATTGCCTATAACCACCCGGTAACAATAATAAGACTAATAATCTACCCCAGATTCCTATTATTATTTGCAGTAAAACTACCCAGCCCAGCGAACCAATAATATCTTCTAAATATAAGTAATAAGAAGCTAGTAAAACATTTACGATTTGTATCGGGTACGCCTATCATAAAGATTTGATGAGATCCATTATGGAATAAGAAACACCATGGGAAATGATTAGGAACCAGAACAGCGGAATGAGCCTTATTGCAACCATTTAAAGCCCATCACAGACGTAGCTATAATAAATATTAATCAGAATCAATAACTTTCTTTCTTTAGGCTTACAAAATAAGCACTTAGACAAGTCAAATTTTATACTATAAACATAGTTATTAATATCAAATAAGAAATAAGGTGTTATTGATATTCTCTTCACTTCAATTTTTTGTCCACTAGTGGAAGAAAAAAAAAAAGAAACCACTAGCACATTATAATATCACTTATGTGTCTAATACATGTTTATTTTGCCTATCCTTTATAGCACTATATATAATAAATAGTGCTAATAAAGCAAGAAATATAAGCAATGACAGTATAGCTTGGTGACCTCATAGAAAATAAATTGTAGCTGCGTGTGCGGTTACTCAAAAATTTGTATAGAAATATCGCGCTATGCCTTGCTATGATTTATATGTATTACTATATATTATAGCTACGTCTGTGATGTGCTGTATGTGTAATTTGTCTGTTAGCTTTATCATTTTAGTAAGGTTTCTAAATAACTTTCAGGCACCAGTTTCTCATAAAACAGAGTATTTATAAAGATATTGTAAACACATAGATGAAAGTAAAAACCTATTATAAGAAGTTACTACCAATGACCTTTTTTGAAAGATCAAAATAAATTTTCAAAAAATTAATCCTAATAATATTTTAAATGTATATAGTTTGGGACCTGGAATAACATATAGGCTTTATCCCGATAAAACGCGGGCGAAGACGCGGGCAGCAGCTGAGCAGCATGAGATAAAACGTATTCGTCGACCTCATCAACTTAAAAGTTACCATTCTTGTATGTTCCTCAGTTTGGTTGGTTTATTTCAGGACTCGTTCGGTAGACGATAGACGATAAGGGATTTTTTATCCCGATAAAATGCAGGCGAAGGCGCGGGCAGCGTCTAGTAGAATGTAAATTGCTAGCTTCTGCAAACAAATTTTCACGGTGTTTTTTTAAAATAAAAATATACTGTTTGATATTCCAGGTCCAGATCATTATGTGTGCAACAGCCCGATCCATCCAGTAGTGTTGGTTTTTGGCCAAAAATCTACACAATGGCACAAACTTTCGCATTTATAATATAGGATTTATAAATGATAACATATAAACATTATTGTGTTTAACTTCAGTACAATAGACACCTAATGGTTCGTTAATAAGACTACTACTAACTTTGAGACCTTTAAGGTCAAGGCACACCTTATCATGAAAGGAATACTTTGTTTATGGTATACGATTCGAATTGCTTTCAAAATATTTAGAAATTTCCATCAATTCCCTTTCAATCTGACTTGACCCGCTAATACACGGTTTCCCTTTACAGCTTGGTTTATGTACGTTTTCACGTACGTTCAAATAAGTTCATTTTATGTATTGAATTATATTAGAAGTAAACCGACCGGTTGAAAGTAGAATGAACTGCTTTCCCTCAGAAACGTTGGTTTTCCCACAGAAATAGTGGTTTTCCCTAATTAATCAGATTAGTGTCGAAATCTTCAAAATGAATGTAAGCTCCATAAGGGAAAACGCGCTTCATCTGATGCCACATCTTCATTAACTTAAGTGAGATTGTTGCCAAACGATTTGGCATCACCAATAAATAACTTATTACGTAATGTGTCGTTATGTTTATAACCATTCTTATGTCCAGCTAGATCATCACTTCACATCTTCACTTTAGCAAATGTGATGGTGGTCAAACGATTTACCGTAACTAATAAAAACAAACAAAAAAGATGATGGCCGGGATTACTTCGTCTGCAACATGTCTGTGACAAAAATGTGTTTGATATTGCCGGGAAATGTCCAGCCTATAAACCTATAACCCGAAAACTATTCCCCCTTTGGGTCTTAAATACTCTATCGCTATACTAAGTACCACACGAACACACACACTAATATTCTAGCAATACCTAACTCTCGTTAGGGTGTATTTCATCATGTCGTCTGTATACGCCTTACCGATTTGAACCCATTTACTGTCAAAAATAGCTGAGCAACGATCACTGGGTAAACTGATACAAATATGTACACATAATAACAATATCTCTTTGAATGAGTTTTACAGGAGGGTGATCTTTAGTAGAGTTAATAAAAACTGAATTATAAAAACTCTACATAAATAAATAAGAACATTATTCTCTTCCTATTTACATATCATTTTATATCCTTTAATTTATTATCCTTCGACCCCTCCGTAGAAAAAGGTCCGCTCTGTAGCATATCGACTTTACTGATCGAATTTTATTCTACGTAGTAGTCGCTTTAAGAAGCGTGTGTTATATTTTTTGAAGGACACAAAATGTATTTACGTGGGTGAAGCCACTGACTCCTGAAATACAATTTATACTATTTCGGGAGTCTATGAATTCATCTGGATAATGTATATTTACTTTTGTCAAATAAATGATTTTCACTTGTATTTTACTATAAAACTTGAAAACATAAGGGTCGACTCCTCAGTAGAATAAAGTCCGATCTGAGAAGTTGTTACTCTACAGATCGGACATTATTCTACGTAGGAGTCGAAATATACATATGTATTTGGGTAAGATTTTAAATTCTATTGAAAACGTCGGTTTTCAGCTCTATTTTGCGTTGAACCTATGTAATTTGTCTAAAAGCTTCGTTCGCTCGCCGGCAGTTAAACTACCCTTTAGTGTTTTAAAGCGTTTAAAGGCAGCCTCGTGAGTCCAAGGACTTTATGGAGCTCTGACATCGTAACTAGACGTACCTACGAGTCGAATCCATTATTGCACTTTAATGTTTAAACTTAGATATTAACTGCTCTGGTACTTAGATCAATTCAAAACTCTAGTGGATCTAGTTAATACCTATAAACTTTAACGTTTAGTACAGGTATTTTAACTCCATGTCAATAATTTATGTCCATCTAAATACAATAATCACTTTATTTATCATCATCATCATCAGCCCGTACACGTCCACTGCTGGACATAGGCCTCCCCCGTACGACGCCACAAATAGCGGTCCTGAGCCGCCTCCATCCATCGACTCCCTGCGACCGCTACGATGTCGTCGGTCCATCCGAGTGGATGGTCTCCCATGTAGGGGGGGATTTGCCATAATCACCACGCTTGGCAGGCGGATTGGTGATCGCAGTGTTGGTGTTTAAAAATACTCAGAAGGAAGCCCTTCCTCTGGTAGGTTCCCTTAGTCGGCTTTTACGACATCCACGGGTTGAGTTGGAGGGGTCGATATTCGTACGCCGCGACCCCACGGCTTCTCAATCACTTTATTGTAGGTCGGTAAAGCCATGATAAATGATGGCCGTGGGGCCGCAGGGCGTGCGAATATCGACCCCTCCAACTCAACCCGTGGATGTCGTGCCGACTAAGGGAACGTACCAGAGGAAAGGTAGCAGCTTCCTTCTGAGTATTCCCTCAACATGGGAGACGATCCACTCGATGGACCGACGACATCGTAGCGGTCGTAGGGAGTCGATGGATGGAGACGGCTCAGGACCGCTATTTGTGGCATCGTATGGGGGAGGCCAATGTCCAGCAGTGGACGTGTATGGGCTCATATAATGAAAGCCATGATCACTAGGAGCATAGCTCAGCATGTACGCCTTAGGACCATGTCGCTATAAAGTCCGCTTACTACATTTACTACTTACGTACTCTGTTCAGTTAATAAATGTTCTATGTTATGAAAAGGTACACATTATAGTTTAGGATTGTGTCTGAGTAGGTACCTACTAACATCGTCAAGTCTGGGTTAATGTTGCCCAAAGTAGAAGATCGCCTTTTTTTCTTTTTAATGCTACCAACAAACAGATCTGCCCGCTATTATAGATTTTGTTCATTAAGCAGTTCCGCTGTGCAGTAGCAAAACTTTGTGAAAACTCCGTCAGCGCAAAACAGGAATAAAAAATTTAGTTTTGTGTTTGTACCTAACCTACACAAAACCCAATGATTTCAAAGAAAAAAAAGTTAAATTGTTTCTAATTTTACGTAAAAGGGTGTGTTGTATGAAAATAGGTTCAAAAGTTTCGTTGTTTGGATGTTACCTCTTCACCTCAAAGCTACTGAACGGATCGGGTTAAGATGTAGATGTAAGGCCATGGAGAAGGCAAGATATAGATTTTTACTCTATTTAGATGGCTAAATACGTTTAGTGGAGTCAAAACGTGCAAATAGGTCTAGTAAAAAAAAAGAGATTAAATAAGCGCCAGCCAAACCAAAAAATCTGTCCAGAAGTTTGTCAACGGGAAACCGAGGAAAGTTACATCGGCCATCAGGTGACATTGTGGTCTAAAGAATAGGTAATCATAACGATAAAAAAATTGGGCTAAACTAAAAGACGGTATTACTATAAATAATAGATTCAGGCGTTACTTTGCGGAAATCCATTGCACAACATTCTAATATTACGGTATTACTACCTATCAAAAATAATACTATCCGAAGCAAAACATGCAAGACAGCTAATGAGGTACATAGTAAGAAGGCTCTGGTCTAGGACACTTAGCTAAAATCTTACTGTACTAGGAGTGGATTAGTGTCTTTTTATTTTACCTTATTGAACTTTTTATCTGAGTAACATAGTGTTAAAAATAATGGTCTTTAAGTGCTTTTTAAAATCCTTATGCGTCCGTAACTTCGACTTTTATTCCTAACGTGTAGCCGCAGGTATAAACTGGTAGGTACCTGACTATTTCTTGTTTTTTTTTATGTTTATACGTAATAATGTAATTCATTCATAAATTATTGGTGACATCAGTTTTATTTATTAACCTTTCAGCTAATCCGTATTCCTTTGCATGATCTGCTACAGAAAATGAACGGAGCACAAAGCTTAGCGTGAAAGAAACACTGCATGAAAACACGAGTGGGTATGGGCGACTAGGTAGGTAGGTACCTACTAAAGGTAGGAACTATTAATAACCTCTCACGTAACTTGGTCGAACTTAGCGTCTAACTTAGCCGACTTTGACGCAAAGCGGCAAAGTTACCTTCTGTATTCATTTCCAGTAAGCTTACCTAAGAGATATTTATGTTTCAATTTCTAATCTGTTTCCTTGTCTAATAGAATATGTAGAGAATGCTTGTTTTTGTAGATTTTTAGGGTTCCGTACCCGAAGGGTGAAAACGGACTCGAATACTAAGCCTCCCCTGTCTATCTGTCCGTCTGTCTGTCCGTCCTTCCTTCAGCGGGCTGTATCGACCTATTACGTTCAAGAGATAAAACCTTGATAAAAGTAGAGCATGAATATCCAAAAAAATTAACAGTTTCTCTTGCCCACTTTAATTTTAATATTTATTAAATTTTTAGTTGAAGTTTAGTAATGGGGTCTCGTTTTCACGCTTTGGGCACGGAACCCTGAAAAACGCATCTACTATCGTGATTGTATAAGGCTTATTGTGATTGTTGTTAATTAGACAAGGCATATTTTTTTTTCAGAAATTATCCCAAACACGTTCTAGTGACGGCAATTACAATTAGTACCATTAGGACAAGCAATTCTTCCCCAATAAGCCTATTGTTTAATTTTAAAAGCGCTTTCGTATAGTGTAAGTGGCTAGCGCCATTGTCATAATTAAGCCGAAACAGAATCATTCATTGCGTCGATAGTGACAATTTGATTTTGCTTCAATATTTCGAGTTGCGAAATAATCGTCATAATAGTGATTGCGATGCAATATTCATATATTCACTGACTCGTGAAATTGAGAGAAACTCGATTAACCGAAAATCTGCGATTCGCGAATACGACAACTTTTCCAACAAAATGTGGATCTTCTATTGGTGTTATAAAATAAATACATAATGCTCTCAAGAGTCTTTGTTGTACCTCGACATCGACAACATTTCGGTGCAAATGTCTTTGTGATGACCTGACACAAACAAAATATTAGTTCTGCAATATAAACGCACTTGAAGATTTCATGAACGTAGCCGAAATTATTTTTTTTTGACATTCAGAAGAATTAATTTTTCACATCTGTAATCTGTGCTTTTTCATTTAATTTTTTTTATTGTTCTCTAAACAATAGAAGGAGACACTTCAATAATAAAATAATTAGCCATACATACCTAAGCTAAACTTGTTTATTTTGTACTAGCTGTCCCGTGCCTACTTCGTTGGTCGGTAAACATTTTTGGTTGTTAATATAATATATATAGGCTATAACACTCACAAATAACGTGGTTTGTCCTTTATCATAGTATGAACTCAAATTTTGCCAAGTTTCATTTGAATACATTCAGTAGTTTCGGCGCTATGCGCAGCCAACAAATTTTATTTTCATCCCCTCTCCCAAGAGAACCCTATTGAAATCCGGGATAAAAAGTATCCTATGTCCTTCCTCGTAGTATGAACTCATATCCTGCCAGGTTTCATTTCAATACGTTCAGTAGTTTCGGAGTTATGCGCGGCCAAGATACAGACATACAGACAGACATGATGGAAAAAAAATCATTTTTGGCATCAGTATCGATAATAGAGCGCCCACCAAAAAAAATTTCCATAATATCTTCAATGTACAGAATTGGACCTGTTACAGTTTTATTATAAGTATAGTTTATTTCGTTTGAAAGATAGTTTTATTCTGTGTTTTTTCTTATTCTAAGTTATACTGTGTTTGGTATTTTTTTATTTGTTCTCTCATAGCTTAGTACCGTCCGAAATTTCATTATTTTAAGTCAAATATGGTATTCGTGATACAGGCTTTGCCTAGTGTGGTGACTGCCGGAAACCTGTACCTGAATTGTTGTTTCAGAAAATCATAACTTTTTTAAGGATTTAATTAGAGAAATAGCTAAGCTACCTGGCCAATCCTTGCGCGAGTATACGCCATTTATAACAATGAAAAAATCATTGTGAAATTTTCTCCCGGTTTTAAGTTGAAATACGTGCATTTTAACACCATAATAATTACCATTGATTTGGAAACAATCTTGACTCCTTATATTTTGGCAATATCGCCAATAAATTTGTGTCAAGTAATTTTCAATTTGTAAGAAAGGTAGCTAATTTTCAAAAAAAAGTAAAAAAGATTTTTATTTGCCAGAACAGATGAGTAATATACATTTTCGAACCGTTATCTAAAAGTTATCCCGAACATAGTACAAAATACACAGTTTGACCGAATCTGAAAGAGGTCAAGCCCTAAGTCGAGCACAATACCCCGCAATGAGTGGTACAATAGTTTCTGAATGGCACTTGTTGCGGCAAGCTGAGTGCTGTTTCGCATTTTTCAGTCTTGTTCATTACTACCCACTCCAGTGCTTCTGAGCTTTTGCCTTATTTATCCTTGCTACGGACAGGTATTCATTGCTCCCGGTGTTCGTCGCTTAATACCTACAACACTCATGTTGCCATATTGTTGAACGTATTTGTACCTAACGAGCGATTTTATGGTCAGAAACTGTTTATTGAGAAATATCCTTAACTTTTTAACCTTAACTTTGTAAACCTAAAGTATTTTAGCTCAACCATGAAACCAGCGTTTGAGATATTTTCAAACAATTCCTTTGAAACAAACATAACGCAACTTTCCAAGTAAAATTAAATTGGTTATCTTAAAACAAGTGGAAATTTTGAATCCGTTAGGATTTTCCTTTCTGAATTTTGCTGAATCTCTAGCATATTGAATCCTTTGAATTCTCTGATACTCTGTATTAAGTGAACCACGAAACAAGTTCTGGTATGTGGATGGACGTTATACCTATGCGGTTTTGTCAAACGAATCTTACGATACGAGTAAGTTGATTCGTTCGAGTAGTATTGAAAAATTATTTATTTAGTTAGTAGCTATTAGACTTTTTTTCGAGTACTTATGGAATTTGGTTTGTTGTGTAGTATAAGCATGAGATTTGTAGTACATACTCTACTTACCTATTTTTAAGGCGCGCTTTGTGGAATTTTATAGGTATGCATTTGTATATTTTCTTTAAAAAAAATATCCTTTTGAAAAAACTAAAAACCGACTCCGAATTTCTTGATTGTATAGTACACTGTTTTTAAGCTTTGCGAGATAAATATTATTCCCTTGGGAATAATATTTTTTATGGGACCACCTTGGTATTCATAGGTAAGTGTAATACATGATTAATAGGTAAGTATTCTTTATAATAGTCAAATAATTTTTAAAATTGGTTCATAATTGAAGGAGGAATCGACAAGCATGAAAAAGACATATTATGTACAGCCGAACATAGAACAATTATCCTCTTTTCGATAAATTTTTTTTTATACCTGTACCTTTTACTCAAAATTCCATTACCATCCTCTAACCGACATCCGTGCACATAATCATTATGATGCGGCCTATTCTTGTACCGTCAAATGCTAGTGTTGCGCCGATCACAGAGGCTTCGACGCTTCCTGTAAATAACTGATTAATTTTCTATCGCGTCGGAATGTCAATTCTTTGATAATTTATTTATTTGAGGATTATTCACATTGTTCAATAGTATCGCTATGGTTCTCATATTAACCGAGTAATGGTGAGCTTTTAATCGCTTTGCTTTCTTTGTCAGCAATATGGTCTAAGATCCCAATAACGGAGGAACTTCACACATCTGTTTAAAGGATGAAAAGTGTTTTATATCAAAGATACAACGAAATTACCTTGACAAATCAAATTTTATTTTCTTAGGCCGCGAGTTTCAAAAAGTGGGGCAAGGTAATCCCCTGGTACCATGTGTTTTTTTTAATTTCTTATTAATCTTAGTTTGGTCAGTATGTTTTTAGCTAACCCACTCACTTTATATCATACCATCTTTGATATAAAATAATTTTCATCCATTAAACAGATGAGGGTCGTCTCTTAATTCTGATCCTCTTCTAATATGTACACAACACGGTTGAGCATGCCCTTCTGCAACAAAGGGGGTTCTACCAGAACCACCACGATTGTATAGGCGGATTACTAAACGCAGTGAAGTTGTTGAACAATACACAGAAGAAAGCTGCTGAGACTGCTGCCATTCCTCTGGATGGTTCCCTTAGCTGGCTATTTAGCCTGGCTGAGTTGGAGGGGTCTCTTCTCAAGCCATGGCCAGTTTAGGCTTTACCAACTTGCCAAGGGTCTTAATTTTCTTTTCACAGCGCTACATTTTTTGGGAATCATATTTATGAATGTGTGTGGTTTCTTTTTCACTTCTTCCACTAGTGGACAAAAAATTGAAGTGAAGAGAATATCAATAACACCTTATTTCTCAACTCGGGCCTTATTACAAGAGACGAATGAAGAATGATTCGCCTTGCTAAACTATACAGCAGGCTGTCTGATGAAGTCTTCAGTAAGGTATTTAGCGACCTCTAACATAAAATTTGGTGGGCTAGACGTTTACTACCTACATATCGAGCCATTCTCAATGTTGAATGTTTGTAAACAACTTACTGCACACAAATCTAAAATTCTCTTGTTAGCATCGACTTTGAAAAGTAATTGTCAGCAATATGCGTTGTAGAATAGAGCTGAAATTGACAAGTAGAGCAAATTTTATTAAAAATACAACAGCAAGAAAGGGATTTTTAGGTTAAGTTTGGGGACAAGGACAATGTTTACAAACATTCCAGGTATATTTACTTTGACCAGAGTACGTTTTTGGTTTTGGTTTTAGGTAGTTTCATCATCATCATCATCAGCCCATACACGTCCACTGCTGGACATAGGCCTCCCCCGTACGACCCCACAAATAGCGGTCCTGAGCCGCCTCCATCCATCGACTCCCTGCGACCGCTACGATGTCGTCGGTCCATCGAGTGGATGGTCTCCCATGTAGGGGGGGATTTGCCATAATCACCACGCTTGGCAGGCGGATTGGTGATCGCAGTGTTGGTGTTTAAAAATACTCAGAAGGAAGCCCTTCCTCTGGTAGGTTCCCTTAGTCGGCTTTTACGACATCCACGGGTTGAGTTGGAGGGGTCGATATTCGTACGCCGCGACCCCACGGCCAGGTAGGTAGTTTACCTTCTAATTATTGTATTAGTGAATCTCTTACAAAGTAGTCCAGGTTTGTCTACTACACTACTTTGTAAAAGATCCAACAGGTAGGTACCTCCAAGGATACCTTCGATTTAGTCCTGGCGTATTATTTCTTCGTAACGATATGTAGTTAGGCACTTTACTAGGTTGTTCATAGGGCAGGTAAGGGCCTACTTTACATTAATGGTCACTTCATTGAGTGCCTGTTGTCACCATATAAAGTTTTGTTTGTTTCGCTAATCACTTGGGCACTGGTGGACAGAAGACAGCGTTGTGGCAGAGTGGCGTACTTATAAGAAAAACTGTTTTGGATTATTCCTTATGTTTGGAGAGAATAGAAAAAAATATTGTTTTTGTTATTACAATATCCTTCCTACTAATATTATAAAAGTCGAAAGTTTGTATGGATGGATGTATGGATATTTGTTACTCTTTCACGCAAAAACTACTGAACCGATTAGGCTGAAGTTTGGTATGGGTATAGTTTGGGACCTGAAATTAAATATAGGTATACTTTTTTCTATCTCGATAAAAGGCGGGACGAAGGCGCGGGCAGCAGCTAGTGAACTTATAAATCACAATTACTACTAACTAACAAGTCGTGAATGCCGATGCGATGTAATGCCTATTTATTTTCAAAACGATTTCACATTATGTCACGTCGTTTCCATGCTCGTTCTGAGGTATATTTACTTGAAAAGTAATTTCTCTTAAATGAAAATAATGTTCTATTCGGCAACGGTTCCTATTACCTGGAAAATTTACGACGACACCCGTTTTATTAATTGATTTGTGAATGTACAATATTCTCTCGTGGTATAATTGGAGGAGAATAAATAATTTTCTGAAAGTAACTATGAAAGGTAGACAAATCTGGCTTTGGGAAATCCCCAAAAAATGCCTATTTATTACTTACAACGTATTTTTTTTAATTTATGAACTAGAAAATTGTGTGCCTACCTTATATTTTATTTACTACCTACCAATGGACAACGAGGAAAATTTAATGTTTTATTTTATAATATTCGCGCTAACTCGAAATGAACAATCATGTAGTAATTTAATTTCAGTGTTCGATTTTGTCACTGTGATTCTAGACTACAATCTCAGAAGTCTTACCGGCAACACATATTACTTTACTTATCCACTTAACAAAATACTTGTTTTGAAAATCTCACGTGAGATAAGGGGGCGCGGGGTTCTAGCTAAATCTCACGACATCTCACCAAGGGGGAAAAGGGGTCCTAAAATCGACCAAAATCACCTCACGTAATTTATGGATGCCCCGAAAGTAAAAGTAATTAAAGGTGTGAACGTGTTTGTTACATAGATCTTTTAAAAACTACAAAACAGATAAAAGTAAATATTGGGCGTAGGTAGGTACATTTACCTAGAACATAATAAATAATAATTTGAATGTTTTGAAAAAACTAAAACCACCTTCGAAAACCGTAATATTACACTATTTTTAAGTTTTGCGGGACAGACACTAAACCCTCGGGAATAAAAATTTTATGAGACCACCTCGCGATCATTATCTTTACAATAGCGAAAAAAATCGGTTTCAAATCGGTCCATAACTGACGGAGAAATCGACGAACATAGGTACATAAAAAACCCATACAGAAACTCCTCCATTTTCGAAGTCGGTAAAAAATTGTCTTCTTTTTATCCAGCAGCTACCTAAAGTGCATGTAATGCCGCGGGCTAGCTATCCATTGATCCTATCCACCCAAGATTGCCTGGCAGAGATCGCTCTTGAGCTATAAGGAACACCGTCCAGTGTATTGGCTTTACACAGACCGACATTTAACACTTACAATTAGTTTTAAAGTTATTTTTTTGTAAGTAGGTACTGTTTCTCTCGGTTTTAGGATGCAAAAAAGCATTTTCTATTTAACTATCTACTAGTATTTTATAACAAAAGCTGTAGTATCAAATGAAAGCTTTTTAATTTCAAAAACACCGTGACTTAAAAAAGCTTTCACAAGTTTTGCGGGAGTTTTGAAACCTATCTTGCCGATACAAAGGCCACCAATTTCAGGGCAATCGCGGGCAACTGAGGCAACTACGCCACATCCCCGATGACACCTTTTTCATTTCGTCCATTCAAAGCTATTCATGGTCGTGGTTTTCGTCATCAATGGTGGAATATTTTTAAAAAAGGTTGAGCCTAGCTTGCAATTTTATTCTGAAAATCTCTATCTATTTCTGCGGAAGTTTCGTAAAAATGAACACACGTTTTTATTATCTATTCAATAGATGTAACCGCGGGTTCGCCTCCGTTTATTAAAATTTTTGAGCAGAACCCAATTTTTTTAGTTATTGTCCTATTCCCAACAAATCAATATCTATCATTAAAAATAGATTCAGCCGTTCTCGAGTTATAAGTGGTGGCACTAACATGGCTTTGCTATATACATATAGATACATATATTGGTAGAATTGAGGTAAAAATATAAGTTGGCCATGGCATGGCGGCGGTGCGTCGTAAGAATACACCCCTCCAACTCACCCCGTGGATGTCGTAAGCGACGACTAAAGGAACCTAACCTAGCAGAGGAAGGGCAACAGCTTCCTTCTGTGTATTATCAACACCTCTATTAGTTATAAAAGTAGAACGTGACTGCGGATCTAAAGTTGTAAACGAGTGTTCTATAGGTATCCAGAAAGGTAAGAAATATTGGAATAGCTATAGCACGGTAATGTTGTCTATAAAGACAGTGGCTTTCCGCTATACTAATTTCTCGCATTTATTAACTTTGTGACACTACTAAAATTTATTTCATACAGCTTTCACTCGCGTCCGATCATACCTCAACTTACTTGATGGTCAGCAAAATGGCTGTGCCAGGTTCCTTGGACTCGTAATATCGTCATTGATGTGTCCTAGTGCCACTTAGTATAATTTTTATGATAATGGGTTATACCGTACCCTGTCATTTACTTGCTATTTGGTATATGCACGACTATGAAGTTCCACAATTTGTGACAGGTGATGACTATATAAAATATATCGTACACAGTTAAGTACTTTTCAGAAATAAAGATGCGAGTCTCTGGTCTCGAAAAATAAAAGGACTTACGAGAGCTTCGATAATCGAGCCTAAGGATTACGTAATGAAGAATAAAGTTGTATTACCATGAAAAATGTATTGAACATTGTATAAAAATTATAGTGTAACCCAGGCTGTATTACATTTTGTCCCGGAACACGTGTGTAATGCCGCGGGCAGAAGCAATTACAACATCAAAAATAATACAAATTTATTCTATGAAATATTAGGATTCTAAACATAAAGTAATCAGACGCTGACCTTACCTGAGTATGGAAATTAACAGAAAATGCAAAACAAAACTTTAATAAGAAAAAATTATAACAAAAATAATTACAACTTCTTTATAAATAAACCCGATTGTCATATTCTACTCTCTAGACTCCAGACCTGTCCAGAGGTAGGGTCTTTGTGGAATGGCTGCATAACCCTATTAATAAAATTTGATTTTTATATATATATTTTATTTTTATAGAGTCTTTATTGACAAAGAAAATAACAATAAAATAATATAAAGAAATTGAACTAGTATTTACAATTGAAACAATTGAGCTAAATGCAGACTGTTGTAAACAACCTACAGATAATAGATAATTTTATTGAATTCTTATTTTGATTCAAATTTTCATTTAATTTTGTCCTTGAATATTATTGTGGTGCATCTGCTTAATTTTGGACAGACGTCTGAATAAACAAACTTTTTATTATTTATTTTTATATTATTTCGATATGGTCATTATCAGGGACATGACTAATGTATTGTAACTTCAGTTGTCAAAAAGAAAATAAATGCGTGGACGGAGCATATAACTACGTTCTTATATAATAAAATATACCTAGGTACGTAATAAATAAGTACTTAGGTAGATGTTGAAATGAGTAACACTAACATAATAATGATTTCGAAGCCATGTTGTCTTTAGGCAGACTTGAAAATATCATCATGTCGTACAAAATAAATAAATAAAAATAATAAAAATATTTTATTTCAGATAACAAACGAGCGACAAAATGAGCTCTGAAATCCCGGATGCTACTTTCCCTACGAAACTCAGTTAACTTGCCCATTTTTACTTCTTTTGCTATGTTAAGTGGCCGTCCCTGCAATAAAGTGCTGCCTACCTGCAGGAGCTATTCTGCTTTGAAAATATTTTATGAATAAGAGTTTTCACACTTTATGCTCGAAAAACGTACGTATACTTCATGTAACCGGAACCGAAACCAAGGCTAAAACAGGTGAAGATTTTACTAAATTCGAACAAATCCTATGATAACTCTCAGTGCGAGTCTCCTTGGTCAATATAGATATAATAATAATATGCGTAGTTTTTTTTTTACAAAGGAATTCCTTACATTAAGACCTTCTTCAAAATTAGAACCAACCTCTGTTCAGAAGGCAGAAAAAAAATCGAATACCGCGTAACACATTATCAAACTTTTACACACTCTGTTTTTAATTCGGCTTATTTTGTCCCGCTGCTGGGTAAAACTAAGGCTAACTTAATAAATACTTATATACCAAATGACTAATGAAAATCTGGCAAATTTTTAGTTTTGCGAAAAGATAAGTAAAAAGTAACTATGTAAAACTTGAAGAGGGGCCGAATTCCACTAAATTAATCGCTTTGGTGACAAATAGAATAATGGTTATCATCTCAGAATGTCAAATTTTGGCGTTTTACCTTTGTTAAAGAGGAGTACGGGTGTTAAAAATGTTGAGGTGGAAACTAATCTATCAATCTCTCTGTGCTAATAGAACCGCACCGCACGCACAGTTTCTTTCATCTATGGACGATTCTGCGACGATACCATTGTCTAAGAAAAGCAATTGGCTAGCAGAATCCGGCCCGAGGGTTGTCAACTCAATGAAAATAACATAGTGAAAATTTATACAAAACAATACAATACAAAAATTCTTTATTGCATACCAGAAAAACAAGATTACAAAGCGATGTTACATAAGACAAGTACAATGGGCGGCCTTATCGCTTAGAAGAGTTAGAAGCGATCTCTTCCAGTCTTCAGTAGTTCTCATTAATCGACAGTTACTGGCAGTAGTTAGTTACCCATATCGTCCCAACACTAATTGAACGACCTCAGATCGTGCCGAGATCGTGAATTCGGTTTTAGTTAACTCGACTACGGAATTTGGTTTGCTATTAATTTCCCGAATATTGGAAGCTAAGTGAATAACGCGGCAGACGCTACTGCTAGATCCATTTTTAAACCTGGTACACGTCTCGTCATGGTTTAATGTGCAGGGGGGTTCTCCGCAGGAGTAAAACAGTGTAAAATTCTAAAAAACCACTTCTGCGCATCAAGGTCAGCGCTATTAAACCGTGAGGCGACATGCACCTACTTACCTAATCCATTCTGAAAACAGCAATATGAATTTCAGTGTCAATCTCCACTTTCTGATATTTGTTGTCATTTTAACATTCGCCGAATTCATTGGCTGACATTTTTGTAATTATAATATATTTTTGGTGCACAGGACAACTGGGACAACGACCTCTGTCTGCGAAACGGGCGATAAAAAGCCGTCTGCGAAGCAGGAGCTTGCGAGTTTGATTCCCGCAATCCAATCCGAAAGCTCCTGCTTCGCATGGGACAGATGTTTGTACGATCTGCAGAGTCAGTTCCAGAAATTCTGGGTGTGTTTTCTATGTGTAATAAAAAAATATCTATCTACATATGTACCTATTGTAAGCTTGCTTAAATCGATAATGTAGTTGGAATGTTGAGTGCAACTCCACTTTGTCAAAATGGTATCCTCTGGGAAGTAGAAAAATAAACAATACCTACTACAGGTATTGTTTATTTTGTAAAATATTGATAATGAGCTTCAGAAATAATTAAAAGGCTATCTAAAAGTGATTTATGTTTTATTTCACTATTATATTCAGAGGGTAGTCTTCGCTATACGTATTTATATTATGTAGTATATATGTATATTATGTAGTACCTACTTAACCTATAAGTATATTATCTAGTAGATGCCAACCCATCTTTACTCAAGCGCTGCTTACTTTGAGATTTGATAAACTCCCCTCCGAAGCGTCCCCAAGACGCTGGCTGCAGCTCTCGTGTCACGGGTCGTCGCTTCGACCACCTGTTAGATCATTGTTGTTTGCGCCCCACCCTAAAGTCAAATGTTTTTTTGGGAGTAAAATAGGCCATTCCTATTTAGCAAAGTTATTGTTCCGTGGTGTTCCGCACGAACTTTGAGCAAATCCTTTCTGAATAAAATAATCATTCGATTCTCGGCAGAGCCCACGGTTATTGTTATGGTACCGAACATTTGCTTTTATTGTATTAGAATTTCATTTGTTCCGAAATGAGAACGGTCCAATTAACCCGCACTTACCCTTCTGTCGTTCCAGATAATGCTTGTTGTTCAGTTATAATTAATTTATGAATTACTAAACTCAAGTAAAATTGTAAATTCATAAGGTTCAACGCATTCTTGGCATTTGTAAGCTATTGCCAAGAGGTAGATATCCCTCCGCGTCTACGTCTACATCATGTTTACTAAACTTAGGGCGAGGAGTCGAACCAAGTGGTGAACTAAGTCTCAAAGACAATAATATTTATTTTACTAATGTCACTATCACATCACACTAATATGACTAATTTAACGGGGAGGGGTAGCCCTAGCTAAAGGAAAGCCCACTCACTTCAGTTAAATAGTTAGCGTCACGCATCTAACCTAACGGACCGGCCAGTTCCTAGAACTGTCGCCGGCGCGAGCCCCCCAACACGATGCCGTCTACCTGCCTACCGCTGGCTTCAACTACCACATGTCTGACTAATCCTTACGGCTACAATAATATTATAAAAGTGGAAGTCTGGATGTTTAGATAGATGGATGTTTGATATTTCTTCACCAACAAATCAATGCTTTATAAATTTTAGCGTGCGTAACCCAGTCGAATTTGGTCAAAAACAGGGCTGACACGGTTTTTTTTGTAAATTTTGATTCTTCAGTAAGTATTAATAAAACAAAGTTGTTTAAAATCATTCGTACAATTTTTTTCGTAGGATCGATATTTTTTTATTTAAACCTTAGAAGAGTGGGGGGGAGGTAAAATATTATCATTGTATTAACAGATTTAATGTCATTTCTACGTAAAAAAATTGTGATATACAAAGTTGTTTAAAATCAAATTTCCTAAAATTTTTGTCCATATAATTTTTTTCGGAGTATTGATATTTTTCAATTTATACCTGAAAAATTGGGGGTAAAATCTTATCATTGCATTATTAAATTTATTGTCAATTCTACGCGAAAAATTGTTATAAACAAGGTTGTTTAAAATCAAAATTCCTAAATTTTTTGTCCATATAAATTTTTTTGTGGGATTGATATTTTTCGATTTATACCTGCAAAAAGTGGGGGTAGAATCTTATCATTGTAGTATCACGTTTATTGACAATTTAACGCGAAAAAATGTTATGAACAATGTGGTTTAAAATTAAATGTCCTACAATTTCGGGTTCCATACATTTTTTATATGATCGTTATCTTTCGATTTATACCTGAGGAGAGGTTGGGGGTTGAACTTAATATTCTATTATAGTGTTTTTTTATTGTTTTTTTTTGTATTTTATTGTTATTATTCTTGTTGATTGTTGTTGTAAATTTGATTTGTTGAAAATTGAATTTGCTACAATTATGATGCTGATTTATCGAGATCAAATCAGAAAATACCGATTATAGAAAAAAAATTAATAGAATCAATATTGTAGGAAATTTAATTTCCAACAACTTTTGTTTAACTATTTTTCGTGTTAAAGTGAAAATAAACGAGTTATTCCATATACATATATATAAACCGTGCTCCATCTTAAGCCACATCTACACTTTCTCAAGTGTGATTGTGGCCAAACGCTTTACCATCCTACTATCCTACTAATATTATAATTGTCAAAGTTTGTATGGATATGATTATGGGTAGGTATGGATGTATGGATATTTGTTACTCTTTCACGCAAAAACTACTGAACCGAATAGGCTGAGGTATGGGTATAGTTTGGGACCTGGAATAACATATATGCTATTTTTTATCCCGATAAAACGCGGGCGAAGGCGCGGGCAGCAGCTAGTTAACAATAAAAGAAAACTCGATAAAACACCCAACTACAACCATAAAGCTCAATCACTCTATATATTTATAGTAAGCATCCTCTACTCCAATATTCAAACGGAAAAGTTATTTACATTAAAACACTGTTATCACTTATCAATCTTATCATAAAGTGCCTATGTATAGAATACCTACTTCGACATAAACAAGTTATAAGCGATCCAAATACTCTATGTGGTGACGTAGGTGTAGGTACTTATACTAGTAGGTACTTATACTGCTACTATTCAGTTCACTCACAGTTGATCCGTTGTGGATGACGTAATGAGCCACGCACGTGTTAGGTTATACCCCCACTACTCAGTCGCGAAGGTCAACCGACGTTATAAAAAAAGAAGCGCCCAAATCACGATATCATTATACTTTTAGCTAGTAACATTGCCACTGCCATCTGCGGCCAGGAGCATTTAAAATCATTTCGACAATAACAAGAAAATATTCGGATTATTTGCAACACAACATTGACAGCAAAGTTCAGACTTGTGTTATGGTTACGAGATAGGTACAAAAACCCTTTGAAAGGTAAGGTTAAATTTGTTTTTTAATTGCTACCTATTTAGGGTGCATACTTTAACTCAACCTATAAAATTGAGATTGAGAATGTACACCAATAAAATTCGTCAATAGGTAATGCATAAATAAGCATTAAATCAATAGGTAGGTAGGTAATGAAAATCTATTTAATAAGCTCACGAATATGAAATTAAATGTAGATGGCAGAATTATATGGCGGGATCAATGACCCGATTCATTAGCTTTTTTTATCCCAGTTTATCACATAATCAAACATAACTCGTGCATCACATTTGGCGTGATAAATGGGGCATACCCATTTAAATGCTGATTGAAGAGGGCGAATAAAAAAGTTGCTGATTTTTTCTGGTCTGTCTCAAAGTTTACGTTAGTGTTTTGGATAGTTTTCAGGTGACGAATAGCAGAGAAAGGCGACAATTCTATGTACATAGTTCAATTCATAGAATTACCATACCAAGGCATTGATAACTACGTATACGTGCCATACTCTTGGATCATCGTTCGTTGATAAACAGATCGGAAGGCTGTGATTGCGTACGCAAAAAACGAAGATCCCTTCGAGACAAGAGATCGCGTAAAGAGAAAAGAGAGATACAGTGATGAATGGAGCTTTTATAAGGATCAAATAGGAATCTGGTAAGTTTGAACCAATTAATTAATAGTGGATTATGCGTAGTGTACGTAGGAATATTGACCCCTCCAACTCAACCCGTGGATGTCGTAAGAGCCGACTAAGGGAACCAGAGGAAGGGCAGCAGTTTCCTTAACACCAACACTGCGATCACCAATCCGCCTGCCAAGCGGGGTCGATGGATGGAGGCGGCTCAGGACCGCTATTAGTGGCATTATATGGGGGAGGCCTATTTCTAGCAGTGGACGTGTATGGGCTGATATGATATGATGGTGATGGTGAAGTTTGCACCTCAGAAAGAGGAAACAATGGTGTGTTTTAACTGGGACAGTAAGGGGGCACCCTTAATTCTCAGTAACCCTACCTATCTCTGCATAGCTTAGGGACTAGATGATGCTGTTTGTATTGTCCACCCTTGGGTGATTAAATAGGACCCGGTTAGGGTATAATAATATAATGGGTCCTATAGATAAGTACCTACTTATCACTACATAAGTAGTACCTATGTAGTTATTCTATTATAAAACAAATCGCTTCTCGCTTTCAGTCTATATCTCTATATACTCGTATTCTTAGATCTTTAAAACTACGCAACGGATTTTGATGCGGTTTTTTAAATAGATAGAGTGATTAAAGAGGAAGGTTTATACGTATAATTTGTACCCGTGCGGAGCCGGGGCGGGATGCTTGCTTACAATAAATAAAGCCGACCAAGTGCGTGTCGGGCTACATGCTAGGGTTCCGTAGTTGCTAGTAGTACCTATTAGCTGTGGTAGTTTTCCTTATATTTTTGTAATATTACTAATAATGGGTTTTTCCTATTGTTAAAACTAGCCTTTCAGCTAAAAAAAGTTTGATAGATGGATAATACTTTATTGCATACTAAGAAATATTTACAAAATAATAATTAAAGAATTAGTGACAATTGGCGGTCTCCGTTCAAGAGCGATCTCTCACAGTTTGATCGTCAAGAAATTATTTTAAGGTATTGTACAACTCTAAACATTTTAGTATTAAATATAATAACTACTTTTTATCTTTTAACAATTTAATGAAGTTGTTTCCGGTTCATTATTTTATTGTGACCGTTATCACATCACCCGTCACTACATAGTACTAAACAAAGTCACTTCCCGCTGTCTGTCCGTCCCTATGTTTGCTTATATCTTTAAAATTACGCAACGGATTTTAATCCGGTTTTTTTTAATAGAATGTTTCAAGATGACGGTTTTTCGATCGAAGCCGGGGTGGTTCGCTAGAATATTATAAATATGAAAGTTTGGTTGGATGAATGTTTGTTAATTCTTCACGCCAAAACTAATGAAAGGATTGTACCGAAATTTTGCATAGACGTATGATGGATCGTCAGACGTATGGAGATCTGAATGAAATGTTATTCCAGATACTATAGAGTAGGTACCTACATAATCTTCAGCTATTGTATATGTATGTCGCAAAGAGATACACAAATATATTCACTAACTTCATTACAGTAATATTATTTTAATTAATATGTACAACGTCGTTACAACTTTGAATTTAATTCATTCAGTTATTTGCAGGCAGCCCCGTAGGATTTTGTCATTGTAATAATTATGGTTAGGTGAGAAAATATTAGGAAACTATATTTGATTATATTATATGTAATAATTATGATTGCTGTTATATCTATCCCTCATAGGGTTTCATCAAATTGTTTTTCGACTACAAAGTATCCGGCGCGGAAATTATAATATTTTTTCGCTTTTATAATTTTTGAGATAATTTTCTTTGCTGTAGGGCGTGGGTTAATTCATGAACTGCGATCGTTATTTTTCCAACAAATTTAATTGAAGATAAAGTTTATATTTGTGGAAAAAAGGAAAAGCCTTTATTAACAAAGAAAATTACAATCAAATAACACAAACAAATTAGAACTAGTTTTTTCAATTGAAACAATTGAGCTAACTGCAGACTGTTACAAACAATCAACAGGTAGATAAGTTTGTTACTATAGTGAAACGTGAAACCACGGAACACTACAATGCGCGTGGTCGGACACGCATTTGACTAGTATATTTTCTTATTAGGTACGAAATATTAAAAAACACATATTATTTTTTCAGATATAGGTATACGAGTACAACGATGCACACTATTGGATAGATAGGAGAAATAACTTTTGCCATATATAAGAAGAGGATTTGAGATTAAAAGGTGAGAGAATATCTAATAGATTGAGAGTTCTACAAGATAGACTTTTTGGTGTTTTTTACCTTGGATGTATTATTTAATAAAATTAAAACTGGCCAAGAGGATGTCAGGCCACACGCAACATATTCCCATAGTTCCGTAGTTTCTTGACTCATTAATTTATACTCATTTCTCTGTTTTACATAACTAACAACTTATAAGTACCAATAAAGACGAAACTTCCTGCGTCTGTTTTCCCGTCGTAGCGGGCGTAAATAAGAGGTCTACTTTGACACATTACAAAGGTGACGGAACGCTGATCGCATTCCCGCAACCCTTCTATGAATATGAATTTGTAATTTATTTCTTCGTGATCCAAAACCAAAAGGTTTCATTTAGTGAGGCATCCGAAGCAACGCACAATTGCACGCTCAGCAGTAAGGTTGTTCATTTCGTTTGATTCGTCAACCAAAACTTCGTAATTCGTGTTTCAAAGTAGGACCTTTCATTCCTAGTTTTATCAATGTGTCTTCAAACTGATCGAATTTTAAATAGAGGCTGTCACTTAAAAATTATAGCGCGCTACGGCGCTATAGTTATATGGCTACGGCTCCGATTTTAAACGGACACACTTAACTCTAACAAAAATTAGCACACGCGCATTAATGTAACCTTGCCCTGGTACAGCTCGCGAATTTTTTTGGCAGCGTGAAATATGTCATTTTTTTCCATTTATTTATGATTTACGTTAATTATACCGTAAAAATCGGTTTGTCTATAAGTCTCAATGGTTTGTGAAATATATAATATGACTATGTATTTACCTCTTCTTCGACTAGTATATTTACGATTATACTATTAAAAACTATAGCCAATAGGTTGAACATACTTGTATGTGCTTTTTTGTAAACTTCATAATTCAAAATATTAATGCAGATTTGATTCTTTTCAGATACGGAACCAAAGTTTGCTTTGGATAGAAAATTGTGCAGCACTAACCGAAATCTGAATACCTACATCAATATCAAAAATAGATAAACCTGAGCGTAAAGTTGACAATCCTCGAAAACCACTGCTGAAAATGTCCAGTAAGCGACCAGCAATCTCAAAACGGATGATAGAATTTCATGAAAAACGGGCTAAACTAGACATAGCTGCCCAGTCTTCTATTACTGCTGTTTACTACGGCGATGTAAAGCCTAGATCTTCGAAAGATGATCAATCTATTAAAATGGAAGACAACCAATCAATGGCAAATGCACAACCGGAAGAAACTACTTCTTCTTACTATGAACAAAGTACTGAACAATACAATCAAACTCTAAGTTTACCACCAGTCGATGTTCACATCCCTGCTAAAGACACCAATATTGATGGAGAAGGCTGCTCTCAAGCTACCAAGCAGCCCGATCAAACCAATGGTGGCACTAGCCAAACTTCCATTTTTAGCAATAAGATGGCTGTAACAATGACTGCACCTAAACTTCTAACTACAACTGAGCAGAAGTCTCAACCGCAGATAGCAGATGTCCGATCTATTGCAACAGTTTATAAAGATCACGAACAAAGCATGCATAATGACTTCTCATATAACGAAGCATCTACTTCTCAACACTTACAAAAAATGCCTGCTCGACTATATAGTCAGATAGCCGGAGCACGAAGATTAGTACCGATACAACCACCAGTTGAAAGGAAATTACGCATCTTGAATGTCGAAAGAAAAATGACGATGTCCGCGCAGAACCCATCAAATTTAATGAACCAACCGCTTAAAGATTTCGCAATTAGCTCTTCTTCACCTAATATCAGAAGATCTCACGACGTATCTGCTGTCGATCCAAGAGTTTTATTTCAGAATTTTGACAATGTTGCGTCTTCTTCACAGAATCTTTCAAGCTCTCAACAGCGTCCTAGTTTAGTGCGACGATTAGAAAGTCAAACAATGTGTTTGCAATCCACAGTTCAAAGACTCAAAGAATCACAGACTAATAATCAAAGAACTCGTTTGGTAGAACATAGTTTCACTGAGAACAACAATCACGATTACAGACCTAATATTCAAACTATCAGTATGAGGACTACACAGAAGCAACCGAAGAGACCAAAAATACGTATTGGCATCAATATCACACCGAAAAGCAACAGCCAAAACTCTACCCTTCAAGGAGTCACAAAAAAAACGCCCTCACATATTCTATCAAAAGTTCTGAATTCAATACGAAAAGCACTATCATCTACTCATAACGACTATTTACTAAAGGAGCAGCAATTGCAAGCAAGCCTCAGTGTGAAATCTAATGAACACAACAGTACAGGGTTAGCAACGGGTCCAGAAAATATCGCAGCATCAGCAACGCGCGATATACATCACTCTGAGATACCTACGTGCTCATTCTACCAAACACCAAGAACAGAACTTACATCAGCTCATGAGGACGGGTATGAAAACTTACGCACGCAAAAACAATCTACCGAAACAAATTCACACATAAAACAGATGCACTTCAAAGATGAGGTTGATAGGTCACTTGTAATGGAAATTCCTCCAACAGTAATGGATAATACGTATGGAACAGACGAATGCATGATAGAAAATTCTCTGTATCATGGGGTGACTTCCAATTCCGATGCTGTTATGGATCATGAAATCTCAAACTACGATATAACAACTGACAAAACACCTGCTGAAACAATAAACGATTTTTACAGAACAAGAATTGATACTGGAAGTAGTTCTGCAGACCGACCAACGAGTGCTCTGAGCTCTACGCCAACGACGCACCAGATGGATTCTAGAGTTGTTATGGAACGGCAAATGTTGGACCACTTTGCGATCCTCTTCTCTCAAATGGGCTCCACATTGCAAAACACGTGTGATATGTACAATAACTTACGGGGATCTATTCTCGAAATTGCCGAGTCATACAAAAAGCTATTGGATACAGTCGAAAGATTTAACACGGAACTCTCTGCCAGCAACGTGTCTCCCTCTAGTGACGTGATACCAGAAGTCCAACAGGCTGCTGAAGAAAGACCAGTTGAAGTAACAGCAACAGAAAAGAAACATAACAACTTATGGCGGTTCGTTCTACCACCAAAATATGATCGTCATGATTCAAGATGGACATTAAAGTATCGAAAAAATATGCCAGGTCTTGTAGAACTTATGCCCCAAAGTCGCATTTACGTCAGTTACGGAGAACTGAAGTACTGTCAAAAAAAGTCAAAAGATTGCAAATCATTAGCGCGAAGATTATTTCAAGAAGTCTTCAACAGAGATGCGCTGAGTGTTTGTGCATCAATGACTGAGAAAGGACAGGCTTCTAATAACGTTGGCTCTAATGTAAGGCCAGGATTAGACGAGCATGCGAATACAACCCTGTTAAACTTTGTTATAGAGTACGGAGCTCAATGTGGTTGGAATACAGACCTAGAACCGATCCTCAGTACTTTACACAGAAAGATTCAAGAGATTCGATTCAAATATGGCTTAATGGTTAAAATTTAATGTTAACTTTAATGGTACCTATGAATAAGGTACCTATAGCTCTTATGTAGATTAGCCAATGTTTTTAAATTTTAAGTATCACAGGATTGTTAATCTTAACCGTGGTGATTACCAAAAGTAGTCTTAGAATCTAACTATAGTTGTAAGCCAAGTATAACTTTTCACGTTATAACATTTTTATTAGGAACAACACACTTTATTAGAAATTAATAGTTTGAGAAGTTAGTACATAGTGCAAATCTTAATAAATATTATGTACTTAAACCTTTCAACATAATCGATGCGCTATGTACTTAGTTATTCTGCGGTAATATTGTTAATAGTCTTATCTCTACTTATAGCAATGCCGAGCTTGAATAACCGAAAAAATCTGGTTCAAAATCTATATACTTATATATCAAAAATATATAAGTAAAAATTAACCCCTATTTCTCCTGGTCTTGATATAACTTGAGAACGGCTTTACCGATTTCATTCATCTTTTTTTAAATGTTTTCTAATACATACTTCGTACAAGGTTGTTACATTAAAAAAAATCTTAATTTTTTTGAATTTGACTGACTTTTTGATATTTTTTTTCGTAGAAACTAAAAAAACTGTACGACTACCTTTATTAAATTTTTTTATGTAATCATAGCCCCAGCTTTGTAATATGTACATATGTATACTCTATGCTAAGCACGTTTGAAATTTTGAAGTTTGAATTGAATGACAGGACGTCTGTCGGGTCTGCTAATATTAAATAATTTTAAATATTTGAATGGTACTGTAATTAATTTTAAAATAAAACTTTATTGAAATTAATAAATCATATTGTTTTCTTTACACCTAGCTGTCACGCTGCCATCTGTGACTTACAGTGGGTCTAGCCCATACCTACAACAGGTTGGACATAGCAGGCCTAAATTTTCAAAGTCTTAATTTAATAAGTTTGCAATTCTATAACTTTATTCAATATAAGCATTTACTTCTAATTCAAGGGTAAATGGCTAACATTGTGTAATTGATCTTATTGTATGGGGAGCAACATTAAACAGTTACAGTGGGCGTGTTTCGTCTTGTTTTTTTTTAAGGTAAAAAATCATAATTCTCAATTCTTATGTGATGTTTTTTATTTTTATGTATGTACTTGACATATCCGCCATTGGCTAGCTGATCTTTCACTATTGTTTTGAAATTGATCCCGAGGTGGTCTCATATTTTTTTTATTGCCGAGGGTCATTTCGTACCTACTTATCTCGTAAAACGTAAAAAACATAATAATATTTTTGAGGAATCACGACTAGCACAATAATTGTGATATAAGCGCTGGCGCTTATAGAAGAGAGAAACATCTTAAAAAAAAGATGTTTCTTTCTTCGATATAGGTTGATTTTGAGGTGGACCCCTATAAGTTTTGGTTGATTCTCAAGGGCTTGTTATATGCGCCGTAAAACGTAAGTTTGTAAAACATCATCATATGACAATTTTACAATCACTATTCACTATTATTTATCTAAAAGAAAATCAATGTTTCTAATTCGTTATCGTGTAAACGCATAAGAACCAAGGAGAAAGTTAGGTTTTTTGTACGAAATAGTGATCATGCAAATGATTTAATCATTCTAGTAAACATGTTTTTTTTATTGTTTTTTGTTTGCTAATTCTGCTAGTTTTTTTTTTGTCAGTTTCTCAATCCTCCCCGGGTTCGACCCTCGCATACATTTTTAGACCCTTTTAGATCTCGTTCAAGGACTATAACGTGCTTACTTACCTATATCCCTTGTTCGACATGTACTGTAAAACGACGTTCCTTTCGAGAACGCTGTCATCGTACCGCAACGGATCTACGCAAAATTAATGCTATGACCATGTTGGTTCATGGTTCACAAATTCATAAGCACCTTCCTACGTAATGAATATTAAACGACATCGGGCTGTAATGAGAACGAACTCCATTCGCTGTTGACTTTTTAAACAGTTTTCGCCGACGAAACATAAAAACAAACCGAAATGTGCAAACTTTGCCGCTGTTTTATTACGCAATTGTTTAGTCATGAACAGATTCAAACTGGAACAGATTTCAGAGATTTTAATAAGTATACTGACAGCCGATGTGGTTCGACGCAGGAATTTGCGGGTTCGATTCCCGCCTCAGGACAAATGTTTGTACTGCAAATCTGGAAATATTTATTCCGGGTATTCTGGGTATTTTCTATATGTATATGAAAAAATATCTCTCTATGTATATATGTATTACATTATGTATGTCAATCATCTAGTAAGTACAAGCTCTACTTAGCTTGGAGCTTGATGATGCTGTGTGGATTGTCCAGGATCAATTATTTATTTACTTACCTACCTAAGTTGCGTCAATAAAATATCCAGTTATGGAAGGTAGTCAAACGAAGAGCATTTTTTACTATTGATAGGTAGATAATTATTATCCAAGCTTCCTCATATCATAATTACCTAATATGGTATTGATAGATCTCTAGCATAATAATGATATACCAGTAAAATCTTAGAATCTTATCCTAGCCTACCGGAAGTTTGGAGATTAGGTAGGTACCTACCAGTTGCCAGGTTACAAATTAGGTATTTAGGAGGTTTAAATGACATATGTAGTTTGAAAGTTGGAACGTAACCCTTTTACCTATATAAAAATACTTAAACACAGTTGCTACCAATCATTAAAAAAATAGCTAGGTGAAAATAATTGCTTATTTGATTGTACAAAAAGTGTTGATATCTTCAGCACTTCGCAGACAATTAGACACGCCCGTCCCCACCTCCAGACTACAGCAGATGAAAGGACCCATTAAATGCCTGAAACCGACTCATTGTTTAGCGACTAGTTGAGAATTCGCTTTTAATGCGAGCAACGGAGGAGTAGTTAATTTTGATCCCGCTTGTTCTCTACTGATTTACCTTCATTTATTTAAGGATACTTTAAAAACTCTAAAAATAGATTTGAAAAGTAAATAACGAAGGAAGTAGAGTGCTATTATTACCAAATGGCTCACCATTTAGTAATAATATCCCCGCTACCCCGCTCTGTCCCATCCCATTGCTAGGCTCACCTAGTAATGGGACAGAGAGGGCTGAAGGCAAAGATTATAACAAAGGCTTCTTTCTGACGTCTATTTGTAGAATACTTAAAGAAGCTGGTTATAAATTAATACGGTGGTAAAAAATTTGCTATACTCCGATTAAAAAACCTGGATATTTTTTGTACACAAAGGGGTTAAAAACCTAAGGAATATTGATGGAAAATATTTAACGACATTAGTACCTATCATCAAAGCAAAGCACAGAAGCTCGAAACAATGTTTGGTTTTGAAAGCTTTCATGCAAAAGATCTCGCATTCGTTTTCGAATTAAAATTTGAACGTTTTTGCTACACATGGGAGAATATACGTTGTTAAAGTTTATGTTTTAGTTTTTGGTGATAACTATGTTGTTACCTTGTTGTTTTCTGTTATTGCTATGAGTTTTTGTTACGTTTTTATTAATAAACTGCTTTGTTGACATAAAATATATTGGATTCTAAATCGGATTCAACACATACAGTACCTACCAAATCGCAGTTGATAAAGTCTTGATAAATCGCGATGCTAATGCTCACAATCATAGCGCTTGGAAGTTCACCTTTATACTCCGAAGGCTTTGTTTAACTCACCCAACGCTCACAATTTCGTATAAATCAAAATTAAACACCAACTTTTACAGTCCACCCAATTTAGGTAAATGACTACCAACGTTGATATAAATTTAGAAATTACTTTATTGTTCCTTGATAATGTAAATCAAAATAATTTATTTTGCACATAATAAAGATTCATTGGTTTGGAAATTCACAAAGAAGTCAAAGAGAATATTGGTCTTTATTATGGAGCGAGACAGCTGTCGTAGTCAAATAACACTGAAACAAGTTCATTTTATTACTGAGAAAAATACTTTTACACAACTTCTCGTTTTTATGGCACTCTCAGCAACCATAACATTCAAGGGTTCATTGTGAGAGTTGTAAGTTTTGAGGATAACATTCAGCGAAGAAAATTTCGAGGAATATTTACTTTGCACATTTCACAGGCTTCAGTTGTCATGAGGAAGCTTGCGCTGTGAACATAATCTGAACTTTGAAAAGAGACACCTAGTTCCTGCATTTTGCGAGAATACTGGCACGTTTGGAAACATGACCCGAACAAGGCAGACTAGTGCTGTCACGGGCTCATAAATAATGTCCTTGTTTTACGACCTCGTACTGCGAATATCTTTTGTCACTGCCGTGATGTATCAGTTTCCCCTTGATTTTCGGTTGCTGTGACTTTTCTGTAACGATCACTGTCGGATCACGACCGTGATTGTTCACGAATGTGACGTGACGAAAGTAAAAGATAAGTGGTAGGTACCTACTACATAAAATAGATTTCATTGCTCATCTTGTGTGGATTGTCCAACATTATTTAGTTATTACTAGCTGCTGCCCGCGCCTTCGTCCGCGTTTTATCGGGATAAATAATAGACTATATTATGTTATTCCAGGTCCCAAACTATACCCATACCAAATTTCAGCCTAATCGGTTGAGTAGTTTTTGCGTGAAAGAGTAACAAATATCCATACATCCATCCAAGAAATCTTTGACATTTATAATATTATAGTAGGAAGTAGGATAGGTTTTTTTTATAGCATATAGACCTTCTTTTGACCACAATCTCACCTGATGGAAAGTGATGATGTGGCCGATGTTGTATCACGAAGGTTCTAGACCTTCGTGATACAACATCGGCCACATGTTCACACACAGACACCTGTTCACTCTTGTCTTGAAGAGACCCAGATTGTAATTCACCGGAAAAACTGAAGCAGGCAGCGAGTTCCATTCTTTAGCGGTGCGAATGATGAAGGTGGACGAAAACCGCTTTGTACGAGTGGATGGTATATCCACCTGATAAGGATGGTATTGTGCCGTCCGTCTGCTTGTCCTGGAGTGAAAGGGAGATGGTGGAATCAGATCATGAAGTTCCTGGGAGCATTCTCCAAAATGTATCCTATAAAAGATCGAGAGACAAGCAACCTTGCGGCGGTGATCGAGACTTTGGATCTTAGTCTCTGTAAGGTACTGCTCGTCTATAGGTCTGAAGGCTCTTCGTTCATCATCATCATCATATCAGCCCATACACGTCCACTGCTGGACATATGCCTTATATCACACATACGACGCCACAAATAGCGGTCCTAAGCCGCCTCCATCCAGCGACACCCTGCAACCGCTACGCTGTCGTCGGTCCATCGAGTGGACGGTCTCCCATGTAGGGAGGGATTTGCCATAATCACCACGCTTGGCAGGCGGATTGATGATCGCAGTGTTGGTGTTGAAAAATACTCAGAAGGAAGCTGCTGCCCTTCCTCTGGTAGGATAGGATTAGTAGTATATATATATATAGTAGGATTATTATCGTATTATCTGACTTAGCGGCAAGTTGGGATTTTTTACATCTTGAAGATCTCTTGTGATTTCAATGTGACCTACACATTTTTACTGATCTTACGAGAACTCAACAGTTCTATTATAAATAAGGAACTATTAATTTATAGATATCTCTTGGTATAATTAAGCAACTAATATAAATTAAGTATTTGTAAAAGCTCCGTTACAGCTTCAGTTCAGTTGTTACCATCGTCAGCCATTGTGAATCGTCTAGTTTTATAACAAAAGGATCCAAGCTCTATTATCCACTTACTTGATTAATGATCTTGGAAACGATTTTCCTTGTAAGTGTGATAAAAAGATGTCCCCGTTGTCCTTTTGTAATTTCACAAATGTCAGTAGATCCATTATTATAACTTTCAAAGGACTACTAGTATTTTTCACCCCTTTTAGATATTGTTCTTAGTCGTGCACTCTTGGCAGAGTGATCGGGGTTGTGATGGGGGTTCCCATGAACGGCTGCCCGTGCAATGCGCCGCCATCATTCCCTATTGGTTGCGTTGTGGAAGCAGTCGGTTATGGTGAATTGTGTTTAGGTGGTGATGAGGTCCGATCATCTTGTTGGAGACTGACCCCGGAACCTTTGCCCTCTATTCTGCCTTGTAACCACGAGTCGCTCGATCGAGTCTTCATTCCGTGCCACGTCCTAAGAACGTTAGTATTCAGATTTGCATTGTCGATGATAATCTCTCCTTTATACGCAGTTCTTACAGAATGGAGACATTAGTTCGATGCGCGGTCCACAGAATGCTTAGGAGACGTCTCCAGCTTCACATATCTAGTGCATCTATTTTCAGATATAGCTCTGATCAAAGATATACAAACTCAATATTGCGTAGTAGTACCCTTTATGAAATTAGGTTCAGTTATTATATTCCATAAGTCGATAGATTAGGCATGCCACTTATGGAGGAAAATGTGCCTATAATGCGTCCTGAACAAAGTTGTTTATCCATCCCAGCTGTAAGAGATGCGAGTGTTTGAATTAGATGTCACGACCTTGACTGAAGAGTGTGTGGAGCAGGGTAAAGAGACTCTCGTATCAGAACTACAGTTTGGGAAAAGTCAGTCACTTTGTAGTATGTATTATATACGAGTATTACCGACATTTAAGAGTAAGAACGTTTCAATAGGTTTTTGTTTTATAGTGGGTAAGCCTACCCATACTTAGGGAAACTTCTAAGATATCAAACGATATCCCAAAATTTACGACCTCGACGTTTCAATAGGTAGATACTCAACCAGCACATTTTGCGAATGCGATTGGAACTTGAAAGATTCCTAGACACAATATCATAGTTTATGCCTATTATCTAGTTAGAAGTTTCATATCGCACCAGAACTTTTTAAGCCAATAAAGCAATCCCACTGGGCCCTTCCAAAGTGTAATATCACGATACCTAGTCAATTACCTACGCATCCTCGCATAGATTTGATGGAAAACCAGCTTGCCGCGTATCGACTAAGCTTTCAGAGCATCAATTCCTGTCGCTTCGATATTTATTCCAGTGTCGTGACCCGGCATGTGTGACACATCGATAAAGAGTTCCAGCAGAACTATTGATGTTTATTTGATCGGCTTGATCGGGAAAATGTATGCAAAACGTTTTTAGTGGTGGGGGAGCGTTTTATTCATCGTGTCTTGTTGGAATAGAAGGGCGTAATTAAGCTTTAAACTCTTGAGGCATGTTACGTATTCGAGTATGTCGCTTAAAATACGTTTCGTTACTATAGAAAATACAATATCATATGATAAAACTATTCTACAGTAAAAATATTAATTTATTTATTAAGAACACTTTATAACATAAAACAGGGTTTTTGAACGCTAAGGCGATGATATTTATATGTATGTAGATATATAATACAATAAGTAGTAGTGGTGCAATAAACTAGGTAAATAACTAACTAATTCTATTCTAAGTTATAATCTAAATATTTTGTTTCTATAAGTTTGTAGGAGTTTCGGCAGGTTATTGTAAAAAATATCCACGCTATTAGCAGAAAACATATTGAGCAGGGGGCCAATTCTGCGTATCACGTGATACTTTATCGAGTGATACTCATTATTCAAGGGATAAAAATATCACGTGATAAATATCGAGTAGATACCTACCGCCAAAAATTGCATTATTGTGCGACATAACGAGCAACTCATCAAAGAAAAACCCTCGATAAATATCGAATTGCAGGTTTTCCAGAAGATGCTTGTTCAACACTCGATATTTTGACAGTTCTTGCCATATTTATCGAGTAGACATATTGCCAGAATTGCCCTCCGGATAGATAGAGAGTGACATGGGGGCAAACTTAAGCAGATTGGTTCTACAGTGGGGCACTTCAAGCATGGCAATATATCAAAACGGTAGATCACCAGCCGCGAAGCTAGGCTCAAGCGGCCGGTGATTAGGGCTGCAGAGAGAGGAAGTTCCTGACGATACACGCCGGTCCAGGAGTATCGCCTTTTGGATCTGGCCCTTGATCCAACTTCCTGGCGAGAGTCTCTTGAGATGTTGATCGAGGCTCTTCTCTATTACGTCACTAACCGGAACGACTATCGTGACGGTGGTCGCTGAATCAACATCTCACATACTGACAACCTCGTTCGCCAAGTCAAGATATTTACTTATTATTATATTACCTACGTAACCTGCCTACTTATACTGCGTGAACTGCAGGTTTTGCCCATCATCACGAACAAGTTCGGGAAAGATACCGGGATATCATCATAACAGCCCATACACGTCCACTGCTGGACATAGGCCTTCCCCATACGACGCCACAAATAGCGGTCTGCGGGGGTTTTGCCATAATCACCACGCTTAGCAAGGGGATTGGTGATCGCAGTGTTAGTGTTGAAAAATACTCAGAAGGAAGCTGCTGCCCTTCCTATGGAAGGTTCCCTTAGTCGGCTCTTACAACATCCACGGGATATATATTAAGGATATTCTACAAAAATTATGTCACTCAAATTCCTTACGAAATTATGTCCGAAATACAATAAATTACTAAAGACCGATCTACCACTCTCATCCACATTATCATCATTGGCCTATTTTACATCTACGAAATATTATTTAAGTGTTATCAATGAGATTGGAGTCCGCCCCCACACACCCACTAATAAATTCAGTTCCGTTTTCAAGTTTAGTTTGAAATAAAGCCCATCCAATGAGATTATTGAATGGAGGGGTACTTTATACGAGTATTAAGTACTTCTCTACCAATATAAATAATTAAGGCCTGGTGTCTTTACGAACGAGTTCATGATGATGGGCTAGAGTTCACGCGGTGTCAGTAAATTACCAATAGCCATGTATATACCTATTATTATATTAGGTATATCTCTACCAATTTTGGAGAACTAAGACCTGGTGTCTTCACGAACGAGTTCGTGTAGGGGATGGATATTTGTTACTCTTTCACGCAAAAACTACTGAACCGCTTAGGCTGAAATTTCGTATTGGTATATTGGAACCTGGAATAACATATAGGCTATATTTTATCCCGAGAAAACGCGCCCGAAGGCGCGGACAGCAGCTAGTTACCAATAACCTTGTATATCTTAATTTATAAGATTAGTGTGAGATTCTTGACAGAAACAATTGTCGCTGACAAAGGCCCGCATCTTCTCGAGTTTGTCAATTATTGTGCGACTAAACTCAAATAGAAGTTCTTTGTTTGCAATATCTAATTGTTTAACGCCTTAGAAAGTTTGAGTTGTGTTGAGTAGGTCGGTAGCTTCGTTTAGTCTCAAGTTTCAGTGGTTGTTGACGATTTCCAAGGCTTGGAATATTTAGTGTTTATTTCATTTAGAGTGGTTCGGCATCTCAAAGTGGATATTGTTTGAGAGTAGTAAGTTTGTAATAAATATTTGCCTTATCTATCCATTTAACGAAATACGGTTAATATTCTATCGAAATACTTTTAATATTCTAAAGTGGAAACTATTATTTATCTCTTTCTTTCTTCTGTTTAGCTTTATAGAAATATTGACATGTATCTAAATTGCATTAAATTAAGATTTAGATAGGCAAATAACCATTTATTAGACACATAAGTGATATTATAATGTGCTAGTGGTTTCTATTTCACTTCTTCCAGTAGTGGACAAAAAATTGAAGTGAAGAGAATATCAATAACACCTTATTTCTTATTTGATAATAATAACTATGTTTATAGTATAAAATTTTATTTCTCTATTTTGTAAGCCTAAAGAAATAAAGTTATTGATTCTGATTCTGATTCTATCATTATGCATATTGAAGAAAAACTGTTAAAAGTAGTTAGCATAAAGGCTTTATAGGTTCTTCGTTTTTAGGTTTCTTTTTAAGACCATAAAATAGCAGCGAAGTGATGCGATGCCTCTAATATAAAACTGGTCACCGTCTTATAAGGCGGCCCGTTATTCCAATTCCTATGTGCAACGAATCCGTACATCACCGAATAGAGCAGACATTATGCTGTCCACATACCGGACCCATGTATAACGAGTAGGACCATCAATCCAGCATTCGAAGCCAGGCGCGGATGCGATAAGCACGTACATACGAACACGCGATAACGCCCGGCCAACGACGATGTAGGGCGGCGGCGTTATCGGCCTGCCCAATTACAACCGCTAATTTGCGATAAACAAACTGTTTAGTGTATTGATATCGGGCCTCCGACCGCACCAAAAAAGAACCACGGTAACGGGGGTTCATTTTCAGTCTTCAGATTTTATTTTGTTTCGTTGATATATGTATATAGCTTGTGTATTTTGATGACTTTGTACATTAGATATATTTTGTTGGTCTTATCTACGAAGTTTGTCTTAGACACTATTAGAAATGTCACAAAAGGCCATGCTAATCATTATTCCAAACCAACCTCCGGAAGGATAAATATAAATTACTCATTTCAGACTAACTTGTCATAGAATCCCTCGATTCAGTGAAATCAATTCAAACTAAACGTTCCCAATCAAACAAACATCGAAATAGAAACAACAGTATAGGATACAAATACAACCCTCGTTATGCAAACTTGTTGTTAAACCGTCGGTCGTTACTACAAAATTACATTCGCTCATTCTCTATTCACCGCCGTAATGACGAACTGTTTGATGCGTCAACACCTTGCGGCTTCCGACCCTGCCTACTCATACGTGGAAACTATCTTCCACAGTCATCGTAGCTTGAATCATATTGCAAGTTGCTAAAGTGTGATTTTGCTTAGAAGGTGAAAAGTTTGACTTATTTCAGAGTGACGGATTGCTGGGTCGTATCGCGGGTGAATTAAACTAGGGCTGTCTGTGTGCTGCCTACTCACGTTTGTTGTGTTATATTAGTTTTATAAGTGTCACATACGTGTCACGTTCTTAGTACAATCAGATGTCGAGTCGCCTTCGGCGTGACAGACTTCGTGTCAGGCTCAGAGATTCGGTATGTTAGTTTGAGAGATGATAGTAATTATGCTACTGTGGTTATGTTAATATAGAGAGTTAAGTACTTAATTGTTCTGGTGATTTCAAGCGATTATCACAATTGATTGGTTTATCTCTTTTATATTTGATTTAATATGAACTCTTTTGCAGTGCCCTTACAGGGTGCATGTACCTATTGACAAGCTATATTACCTAGATCTAAACTTTTTAAATGTACATGTAAGCAAAATAAATGAAATATGAAATTTATAATTTTATTACTTTATTAAATAAGTACGCAGTTGACAACGAAAAAAAAATTATGTTCACACTTAAGTAATTTATTATAATTCTATTAGCGAATGCTCTCTATGTCTATTTTAAATTCTATTGTAATTTAATTAGCAATCCGAATTCAATAAATGAACGAAAAAATTCTAAATACTATCAATATGTTCTTATTGCTATGGAGATACTAAGTCCAGTCATCTTAGTATGTTCACCTCGGAATTCGAGATACCCAGATATAAACTCATATAAAATTTAAGACTTAATTCATAAGGGTGTCATATCATCAAAACCCCGTATAAAAATAAAAATAAACTCCTATAAACTTTTATTTTGGCACCCTAAAAGTTGTCTCAAATCCTATATATATGATAGAGTATACGCGACTGTTAAAATCTAATTTCAAAGGTCACAAAAAGTAATTTTTTGCAAAAATCTCGTTTCCTACGGGTTTTTCGCTATTTGTATTTACTATCAATATTTTAGAAGATTAAATTCCCTATAACTTTGTTTCAAAAATATTTTTATACGTTGAATCGTTTTAGAGAGAGAGAAAGAGAGAGAGAGAGAGCAATACATTTTATTAAATTTTTAATTTCCACAGTCGTAAATGTATGGCTGAATATGCATATAATAATTGCTGGATGATAGTTCATTCGATACTGACAGCTTTGCCGATATTCGTGTTCAAAAGGTAGGTAAGTACATCGCATTGCCATTTGAATTTACTGCTGAAACATTTAGTGAACGGGTAAATAAAACTAGTTGTTTATTTTCGCAAAACTATGATTCGTGGATCGTTTACTCAAATAATAACTACATTTGAGCGCGAAGTTGAGCAACTACAGCTTAAAGTTCAACCGAACACCGCATAGGCGCGACTTGTTCTTGAATAATGTGGACTGCTACAAAATTCCCCTTTTGCCGGCATACGATTCAAGTTTTAACACACTTTGCTAACGCCGAAGTAAGTCGCTCGGATGTGCCTAGAATGTTAATTTGAAGCTCTGGAACAGTCCTTAGGTGAAAATGCACGTTAACTTTATAATTAGTCTGCTGAAGCTTGTGAACACACACTGAAACTGTTTTCAAATAGCCGAGATGACATGCCTCTAACCATCGCATAGCCTTTACTTTACAAGATGAACGCAGTCAGTGTCCGGTTTTGGGATCATTGCTTAAGACTCGTAATATTTGATTTATTTATTATAAAAAGCGTCCTACGTATAAATCACGTTAGGGCTAAATAGTACCTACACTGCGGCGTCTTATGGGTATTCACACTTACGTGGCGGCGCAGCGTGCACAAGACTTTTGCTCAACTAAACAAAACATAAAACACATTGAATCATTACAGAAGACGAACCTCGATCATCGATAAGGCTGCCCGTTGTGCAACAACTGTTTTGAATCACTACAGGAGACGAAACTCTATCATCGATAAGGCCGCCCATTGTGCAACTGTTTTTAATCACTACAGGACACAAAATTCGATCATCGATAAGGCCGCATATTGTGCAACTGTTTCTGTGTTTCTGTTTTCCTATTTTATTTTTCTCTAACTTAGTGTGCAGTAAAGAGTATTAGAGTATTGTATTGTATCATCGGGTTCAAGAACAATACGGTAAGAGCTATCGCTGGATTGACGAATTAGGTAAATGTCCATCACCACGAAGCCAAGGCTCCTCCTAACGAGATAAAGGTTCAGAATCGAAATGACTGAGAAAGTCGACGCAAAAATATCGGAGAGCTAGATCTACTTTGGCTCGTTGACCAAGAGGAATGAAACAACACTTGATATTTCCCTTACCTGAGGAAAAACTCATCAAATGCATATTTTAAGAAATATATGGTAAGACATTGATAACATTTTAATTATAATGAAGCCAGATATATCATAGACTAGCTGCTGCCCGCGCCTTCACCCGCGTTTTATCGGGATAAAAAAAAATATAACAATAGCCTATTATGTTATTCCAGGTCCCAAAATATACCCATACCAAATTTCAGCCCATTCCGTTCAGTAGTTTTTGTGTGAAAGAGGAACAAATATCCATGCATCCATAGTCCATACATCCATCCTTACAAACTTTGATATTTATTATATTAGCAGGATACATATTCGTTTTAGGAAAGATTTAAGTTAAATACGATTCTAAAAATTATAACGGGATATTTACCATGATTTAAGTTTTGAGTCCTCTTATATTTCGGTACATAACAATGCCGAAATATTGGAGAACTCAAGACTCAAATCATCGTAAAGATCACGTTATTAACTTTAGTTTTCTAAATAACCATGATAGTTTCAGAAGGCACTGACTGAGTTACATTGTTATAGAACATGCAACAGGGTTTCACTAAATAGGTAGGTACGTAGATACTCACTGTATTGTATGTGTTTGTGTGAGTGTGTGATTGCCCTCCCGCGGCACGAGTCTCTTTCATGACTGTAATTTTAATGAGCTAATAATCTCGTGAAGTTAAAGGCAAGATGCCGTGTAAACGGGGAGCATCAGGCTCGCTTATCTAGTAAGCTGCAAACTTAACTTGCGTGAACTAGTTCTGCTGGCGCAAACTGCTCCCGGACACGGCGGCAGAAACTGTGAACGAGGGCAAGTTTCTGGAAAATTGTGATTTTCTTGTAGTTAGTTTCATAGTCTTGGGATTGCATCTAGTGATTTTAGTTTAGCTTTTTATCTAGAAATCTTGTGCCCGTAGCATCGCTCCCGAATTTGTGCTTACCCAGATTAAAATGTTTGTTTTTAATCAGGACATTCGTTCCACAGGTACTCAATGCATGCAAAAGTTAATATTTTACCGTTTTCAATATATTTAAAGGGTTGGAACTTTAAATCCCTGTCTTTTTGCGCCGAATGAACGGCCTTATGATTGGCGAGAAAATCTAATCTAAGTGATAGAAGACAATAAACTTAAGAATTAACATGCAAGTTCCTAAAGGTTCTTTATTAAATGGTGTTCCTTTATGCTATATCATGGCTCACCATAACCTTGCGGCTTGTGAGGACTCAGTAAACCCAATAAAGGGAGTTTCAAGCAATAAAGCATGTTAATCTCGGTTCATTCCACTCATTACCGCTCAGTCCAGAGCGGCCGGCCGACACTACGCACCCCTAATACCGACGGTCTCCCATCCCCAGTTAATCGTCCCAAAGTGAATTAAACAGATAAAATCTGCGACGAACACTTGATTTATTACCCCCAGATTAACCCCGAGGTAAACCTGATTTACGAGTTTAAATGACACCCCACTGAAATGTACATAAAATATGATAGGGAGTAATTTAGTGCAGTTCTGAAGTCCTGTAAAATCTTTGGTGCTCAATTTTCGAGTGAGTGATATACTTTTTACGTTCTTGAATGGGAGGGGAAAAGTGTGAAAACGGCGAGTTCAATCCAGAACGACCGTCTTCTGCATTAACGTCACCATTTTCACTATTTTAAATTCAGTGGGTTTCTGAGACTGCGAGGTTTTTTATCTGTCGCTAAGTACGTCAATTTAGTATACTTCAACACGGTTTTCAATTCACATTTCAATGTTGATTTTGCAGGATTTCTTTTTGTTTGCAAGTGGATGGGTATTTTAGGTACGGTGGTAGGTGGGTAGTAAAGTACATGAAATGTCAAGTAAAAATGCTGATCATTGTTAATTTTCGAAACCCCATTAACAGAAAGTTTCTCAATGAATAACACTAAACCAAGCATTAAGAAAACTTTATGAATAAAGAATATTACAATTAATAGAAACAAATTAGAACAAATATTTATAATTGAAACAATTGAGCTAACCGTAGACTGCTGCAAACTATCTACAGGTTGCTCAACTGATCCATATCTTCTTAGCATTCATTAAATAAGTAATTCTAACTGAATCTGAACCTGTTCCTTGAAACTAACTCAATAGAGAAACAAAAATGATGTTGAATTAAGGAATGAAGTAGTCTTTACCTACTTAGGTAAAGACTACTTCATTAGTAGTAAGCTTGTAATGTGTTGTAGATCTAGGCAAATAAATAAATTACCATTTCTTTCTATTTCCGTCACAAAACCGTTGCTTTTACGGCAAGGTCAGTGATGAGGGTGCACGAAACAGAAAATTTTATAAGGATTTTTTTTTAAATATATTATTTATCGCCACGGCTAATTCATTCAATAATAAACGATAACACACAGCCACATAAGATAACACATCACCCAGCGTATAAACTCCATTTCAGAACGATCATTGTAACCAAGGTGGGTTGGACAAAAAATTGAAGTGAAGAGAATATCAATAACACCTTATTTTTTATTTGATAATAATAACTATGTTTATGGTATAAAATTTGACTTGTCTAAGTGCTTATTAGGTAAGCCTAAAGAAATAAAGTTATTGATTCTGATTCTGATAATCGTCCTCGTAACACAGTCGGGCTGCCACCGCTTTTTACCGGCATCTAAATGGTCTTAAGCGGGGAATTTGGGTGTACTTACTGTACACCGGTATTTACTTGCTGCTGTACATCTTTAATTCTGACCGATGATAGGTATCTACATTTACATTATCTAAGTATATCCTAAGACCTACTATATCGACCTCGACGTCTGAATGAATGAAACAACTGAATAAATTGTTACACTAACTACAATTTGAGCTTGTTTCAAACACCGCGGGCTATATATAATTAGTGGACTGTTTCCTATTCATTATCGACTGTTATCGTAATTGTACCTCATCGTAATACGTTTATTCTTCTAAATAAATGATTATTATTAATGTTTCCTACTACATTAAGTTTCGTTATTGTTCAATCGCAATTATCGCCTTTATCATGCCTGTGGGGCACATAGGCAACAACTTTTTTATTTGCTGCATATAAAAAAAAATCACTCGTTAATATACTGAATACCGTACATGAAAACAGTTAAAGTAGTGAACAGTCATAAATTTAAAGTTTAAGTTGTCTTGTGCGAAAATTGCAAATGTAAGCGCGTGAACCGAAGACCTGCACAGCTGGTCATCCAATATCCTCCGCAGATGGTCTGCCATAAATCTTCAGTAATCTAGACCGAAACTACACCCACTTGAGATGCTATTTCATCATCTACGTTTAGTTTAGCTATTTCTGTCGGAGTAAGGCACAGTCTGCACATGGTTGTTATACCTATATTAGGACCTTGTCACCTTTTTGCTCACCGTGAGCATTGGTCTGTTGTATTGTATAGTATTCCAAGATTCGTTTGTGAGTATCGTGAGTTACAATTCTTCCTCCCTGTCGACCATTCGCCTGTTATATTATAGACTAGCTGTTCGCCGCGGTTTCACCCGCGTGAAGTTCGAATTTTATATTTCCAGGGGGTTAAAAAAGTATTTTTTACCGTAAATCTTCCATAGTAATTTTATGTTTTTAGGACAAAAAGTACCCTATGTTACTCTTTGTCCTAAAAATTGTCCTAAAAAGCTTCAGCGCGAACTGTAATGCTCAGTTCTCCTCCCTCATATCTGTAATGCATCCTCCCTCATCTGAATGTGACATCACATGCGAATGCTTCGGTGAGGAACCACCTTAAAATTTTCGTCATGGCAGTTTTCAATATTCTTTGTAGGAAATCACTTTGAGCGATAAGACCGTCAATTTACTATCCTTACTATCATCATATCAACCCATACACGTTTACTGCTGGACATAGGCCTCCCCCATACAACGCCACAAATACCTTACTATATATATTATTGTATGGCTATGAAATAAAAGATTTACCTATCTACATATCTCTTGTATCTCTGCTTTTCCAGAATGGTGATTATTTCATATATTATGACGACCTCTGTGGCGCGGCGGGCGAAGATCAGCCTGCGACGCAGGAGGTTGCGGGTTCGATTCCCGCCTCGGGACAAATGTTTGTACGATCTGCAAATATTTGTTCAGGATGTTCTGGATGTTTTCTATGTATTATAAAAAATATCTATCTATGTATTGTATTATATTATGTATATCAGTTATCTAGTACCCATAACACAAGCTCTGCTTAGCTTGGGGCTAGATAATGATGTGTGAATTGTCCAGCATTATTTATTTATTTATTTCAAAAATCACCATTCTCATAAAAAAATGTCTAAACACAACTGTCGTCGGAAGCAAAATAGATCGATTACTTACCATAACTGTACAGCCCCTTTCCTACAGTCGTTAAGAGTGTTCACTACCTCAAATTGCTTACTATTATTTTTACCGTAAAAAACAAAAACATGATTTTTGCGGTTGTGATGTTCTGCTCTGTCCCGCTCCTATGATCGCGAAATCCTATGCCTATCCTTTTCACACAATAGTGAGGTATTTTAGGCCCTTAACAGAAGTAACTAATAGTCTTCTTTGCTATCTTAAAGTACCTACTACATAACCTAGTACAACCAACTTTTCCACGTATACGAGTGCAGTCACATCGGTTATTTACTGATGCGCTATGCCGTCGTCGATCTAAAGCCCAGAAACTGTGTTGTTTAATAAATATTCGGGTAATGTTGTTCAAAAGAATTTAGAAGTTCGAAAAGCGCATTATGACCTCAATGTTCATTGAAAAAGTTTGATTGCAGTTTTAGTGTTCCAAGTTTTCATTAGAGCTGTGAGTAGTTTGAGTCAGAATTTTGTTGGAATCCGAAGAAAATTAACAATGAATGTAACACATTTTATTGAGTTCGTAATACTATAGTATAATAAGTTCTAGAAACCATGTTTTTTTTGTAAGATAATCTGTTTACAATAACAGAAAACACCAACATTGTTATTATTTTATACTAGCTGCTGCCCGCGCCTTCGGCGCGTTACATCGGGATAAAATATAGCCTATATGTTATTCGAGGTCCCAAACTATACCTTTACCAAATTTCAGCCCAATCAGTTCAGTAGTTTTGGCGTGAAAGAGGAACAAATATCCATATATCCTTACAAACTTTGACATTTATAATATTATTTATAGTAGGATACATATCTCTTTATATATTATTAGTTAGTATTAAAAACTTGTACACAATATATTATATTTTATTTATTTAATTGTGTGCAGTACATTATTGGAAAAAAAAACTTGGATTCTACTGAAAATAGTTTGAACGAAAAAGCTATTTCATCATGAATAGATAAGATCATCAATTCATCAGTCAGATACGACGTAAACTGAGACAGGCCTTGTTCTAGACCATCTTTTGTTCAAAGGTGTCTCCGCTCAATTGATTAAAGGCTTTGTAATAGTTTCGCCACAGTGGAGTGGAACCCCGAAGCAGTTGCATGAGACAAAGGACGTATTCTCTTACACGACCGTGACAACTTTTCAATCAATTGCGGAAACAATTACAAACTCAATCTAAAAACTCGGTTGCACGACAAAAATAGAATATACTTAGATAGAGCTGGATTTAAAATACAGGACGGTGTAAATTAGTTAAATTTCGAATAGAACTCAGACTTCGGATTCTATATTCGAATTCAAAGCCTTCGCTCGAATTTAATTTGGCTTTAGGTACGTGTTTTTACTTTTATTCGCGCTTGTAAAAGTTTTTATTTTGTCGACGATTTGCATTTTTAAAAGCTGTGAAACGTCGGAAAACTGGCCTTACGAATTCCAAGAAAAAATAATTATATTATTGCCTAAGTGCTTTGATTAAGCGTCAACTAAATGTTTTGAATTTTTTAGTTGACTCCATTACGCGGAAAATAATTAATTTACTATTTTAAGATTTTCGTCTCGACAGCTATGTATGTTTAAACGACTAATATAAACTAGCTGACCCGCCCGCGTGAACTAAGTAGAATATCACAACATGCATTGTTTTGTTATAACTATCTCAAAGGGATTAGGGCAGCGTTTACGATGAAAGCTCCCAGGCGACTTGACTTTTCCGAAACTTCCAAAAACTATGATGAGTTTTAAAAATTCTAATTTATCGTGACTCGACTATCTAACTAATCTAATTCTGTCCGGTAGGTTAAGTAGATAAATATCTGATACGATACCCTGTGCCTAGCGCCTAGCGCCTGTCTACACAGACGACAACTCTATTTTATAAATCCTCCTGTGAACTGTTTACTATCAGCCAGTGATACAGTAAACAATAAGTGCTGCACGAATCGCTCGGGGGCGTTACGAAGCTCTACGAAATTCTACGAAAGATAGCTCTACGAGATGCAACGAAGCTGTTGGTAATTTGCATTCGCGCTCACGACCCAGCCAGATGCGCTGAAATTGGCCACGTCTCGCCACCGGAAGATGGCGTAACTGCTACTAACTTAATGACGTTTATTAATTGCATGGTTGAAAAATCGCAGTTTTACCTAAAGTTGTGTGCTACGTGGCAGAGGGAGTCTACTATGTAAGAAATTTAACGCACATGAATTACTTTCTCATTTATTTTTATGAAAATGTGACTTTTGACTTTTATCTCTAAACCCTCTTTTAACTTTGTGCAATTGCAAATAGTCATTTACTTCGACGGAAACGGATATTTATTAGACAAAAGTTTGAATGACAAAAAACACTGATAAGCATGGGTAAATATCGACATAAAAATCATTTTCATTCGGCGAATTGTAGCGAAAGTACTCTAGTCATAAGTTGGTGTATGCAGATTATTACAATTGTAAAAAGGTATTAAAGATAATAATTTATTAATCAGAAGATTTTAAGATATTAATAAGTGATTAACTTTGTAATTAATATTTAAGATTGTATTGAGAGCCCCTATACGCCTCTATAAGCAATTGTTTATAATGTGTAGAGTAGTACCCGTGTGTTCTAGACCGGATAAAGAGGGCATGCCAAATCACAGCACAGCCTGCAGTCAGTAGTAATTTGCGAGACGGGAGCACCGAGTGCCAGATGGGATAGCGCGGAATTGGCCACGTCTCACTTTCATTAAGGAGATTCTGTGATTTAAATGCTTATTGCGAAATTGGGAAGCGTGAAATTTCAAGTTATAAGTTTAGAGAGAGTACTTAGACACTAAGGGCATGTTTCATCAAATATAAAATGAAGTTTAACTTTGAATGTGACATATTATACGAATTTTATTTCCCATTGACCATACAGTTTGCCGTATCCAGCTCTTAGCCCGTATTATGAAAGCTTGCTCTATCTTTATTTGAGTAACTCTTTTGTATGGCATAAGCGTTACTCAAGCATATATCGATGATTGAGTAAGGTTTCATAATACGGGCCTTAGTCTGGGGTTGAACTGAGGTTAGAAGTAACCAGATAGTAATGTTTGAGTTGGCAATTCAACATAAAATCCACAGTAGCTTATTTCACAGTTATCATGAGAAAGATTAGCAATTATTTCTATAGGTAGACATAGAAAATAATATTGGAAATCTTCAAAAACTTACCGAGACAAAATCAAGGACTAATTCTCACTCAGTAGTCACGCGTAGGTACCAATCTACCTACCCTACCTTACAAAAATATTTTCGACGTACTTAAATAATTTTTCTTCGCCAAATTAGGAACTGCCAAAGTAATACACGTATTTCCTCCTTTGTCGTTTCAACTGCAACAATCTATTCTCTTTGCAATGCAGTGTCCATTTTATAACAAAAGCTGTGTAACGCTTACCTTCGCCGTTTTATTTTCCAATAAGTATACGTGCGATTCTATTGTTTTGTAGAACGTTCTCTTCTGCTTTGTGCGGTCACTGTTAATTCGAGCAATTGTATGTATATATATAGTTTCTACAACGTGCGGTTGATATTTTGCTACATTTACCGAATTAGAATTTTTAATATCATCATCTCTAATGTTAATTCTTGGGTAATTTCGGAATTTGACTAGAACTATAAGCACAATACTTTCTACAGGTAAGTACTTAATATAAATAATATACTTCGTAATAAAACCAAAGCGTTTTAATCCAATCGTACAATCGCGCGTATGCTCAATAATGCGCAATCGAAGCGATCTGCTCTAAGCTGGATTCGATCAACCGCGAAACCCTGTACCTACTTAATTAAGAGCAAAGAACCTTGGAAATTTGTGCCAATCAAAAGAAATTAATGAACAAAATAAAGATACTACAATTCGAATTCAATATTCGTATCCTTAGCGAGGCAACCGTTTGTTCAACCTTAGTCGTCTCTACTGCGCTGGACCGACGACGGAACTGGCTACATCAAATCCGCTTGTGGGCGATCCCTTACTTGTGTTCAATACAAGACCAAAAATAGAAATAGGTAGATGGACAATACCTAGGCAAAGCTAAGTGTACCTACTCGTCAAGTGCCGGTATCTCAGGGAGACGTGAATTCTGTCTTTTGTACGTCATAGTACAGTATTCACTCAGTTCCGAAGACAATTTCGAACAATGCTTGTTCCCACTTCGCTTTGGTAACTCCAGTAGGTTTTTTTTTAGATATTTATTCATTACAAAAACAATCATAATATACACAAAATTTTGTACCGTAAAAACGTTGTGAGGTTTGTCTCGGTACTCACATTCGTTTAAATTTTATTTGTAGTCTGAGTGTTAATATATATATATGTAGGTACTCCAGTCATCTTGTAAGAAATCGTGTACGGCAACGTGTAATCCTGCTGAAATGCTGCGACAAATAAACGCGATGAATATCCGTGATTATTAATATTACCTATAAGGTGCTAAGTGTCCTCACCTACATGATTGTTTAGAATGTTTGTCTGGACTACGCACGAAACTGACACCTACACAACATCAAATTTTCCATCTAACGTTCACATGATAAAGATACATTTATTTGGTCATAAACAAAACATACAGATATAACAAGAAATAAAATAAAAAAATCAATAGTTATATAGTAAGTACATAAAAAACCGTATAAGTTACATTAAAAAGTAAAATTCTACCTGCACTACACATAAATCAAGGTGGTGATAGATGTTAAAGTCCCGACAAGATATCTGTAAATTAAGTGAATCGGAACTACATTCTTTGACCAGGGATGACATACCTTGATTGATGACTATTTGCGGCTATTGGTTAGTGTCAGTCATTTGAACTGACAAATATTAGTGAAGAGTTGGTATCGCCGCCGCCGGGGAGATTACATAGAAGTTCTGCAGTTCACATAATATATTTTGTTGAAACTTTATAATCTCATGCCGTTCCGCCATCTTGCATGATTACCGAATAATTACCAACACACACGGCCAAGTTCTCGAGAAGTTTCAGAGATATTTTAAATATTTAAAACGCAATCCGTCTCGAGTCGGAATCTGATTCAGACGAAATATTATGCTAACGTTCAGAGGAATTCTCGGGTTTCAAGTTGTTTTAAAGTTTTACAAAGCTGTGGCCAAATAATTATATTTTCCGAGCCTTAAATACTGCTATTCATATTTCTTTAACGTTGTTACGATTTCAAGGTAACGTTCTTCGATCGAGCTTTTGATTAATGCATTAAATGCCTAGGCTCAGAAGTACAACTTTAATGCACCGCTGCCACTGCCATACATTCTGCTCATTCATATCCTGTGCATTATGGGCGTTTAGTTTTATAGATTTTAGATCAGATTTAGCCACTTACTATCTTAAAAAAAGACTGGGTATCGTATTCCATCGAATACGATACCAAACCAGACTTTTTGATTCTACAGCTAAATCGGCTAAAAAGAATCGCTTGTTAAATTTAAAGTCTTTGATGCACATGACAAGCAAAAGCAGGATATAGAGCAATCATAAACGTAATCACGTTACGTTATCTCTTTCCTCTCTGTCTGTAATTTGTGATAACTATGGTATAATACAAAAGCTAGTAACTTACTGAATATCAATAATGGCCGGCTTACGTTAGCAGAAAATTGTTACTTCATGATGTTATAGGTATGTAGGTTGTTTGGTTAGGCTACATGCGTTAATTGGGGAAACCTTAGGATCATTCTAATTATAACGATCTGATTCGCTGCTGGCTTTCAGTAACCTAAAGAAACGAATGAGTCCGAGCCTTAGTATCACCTGTATTTTCTTAGTTAAATTTACTTTATGATTATGTTTGTGCATACCAATAGTACTTACTATCCTTTATTACTTGGTTGCCTGGAATAAATCGCTTAAAGCGATAAGGCCGCCAATCTCAACACCTTAGTATAGGATAAGTTCAATATTGTACCTACTGAATGTTTTGTAAGGCTATGAAATAAAAGATTATCTATCCATACATACATATATCTATCCATCTCTGTTTATATTTCGCCTGTTGTTATGTGTTGTTGAAAGGCAAATAAATGCCTGTATTAGACCTGTGTCGATCGATCATTTTTCAAAACCTGTTCGATCACGATCGAACTTGCAGAAAGATCGAATCAAAAAGACTCGATCGTTTCGCGGGTCGCGGGTCGCGAAGACCCATGACTTGCCACTGCCATGCCGCGCCGGTGCGTGTAGGCTATCGTTCGATCGATCGATCGTTCGTATTTATCGGGAAAAACTATCTTACCAGTCACGCCATAAGGTTCACTTTGTTTTGCATTGCATGAATGAATTGATTGACTCACTCAAAGACTCGATCGTTCGTATTTGTCCGGAAACAACTACCTTACCGTTACGTCATAAGGTTCATATTTCTTTTACAAGCAAATTAAGCATGATTCAATATTCAATCAATCGAACGAAAGACCCGATTGTTTTGAAAGTCGCGGGTCAGGGTTTTTTTTTCGAGAAAAACTACCATAATAGTCTCAACATAAGGTTCAGTTTTTTGACTGTCATGCAGTCTGTCATTTATTCAATCAATAGGTCGATCAATCGTGTTTGTCGGGGAAAAAACGACCTTAACTTTCACATCATAAGGTTCACTTTTGTTTTACAAGCATCAACGCCAGAATGATCGACTGAACGATCGAATCCTTTTAAAACTAGGGATTCGATCGATCACTCACGGGTCGCGATCGAGTCTTTGTGATACGATCGATCACGATCGACACAGGTCTAGGGCCTGTATCTATTTTTTTCTAGTAATATATAGGTATTTCCATTGCAGAAAATAAACCAGATAGTTAGCTGTTTTTATAAATTAATGAGAAAAATCTACTCAGCGCCGAACCGAGTAAAGAAGAAAAAATACAAACGTTTTTTTATTCTTAATTTTTAAGGGACTTTGAGTCATTGGAATGACTAAGTCAGCCCCGTATTTTAACAAACTACTACTTAAAACTAAATTATATCTTATAGGTAATTTTACTGCCGCATCACTCAGTGGCGGGGCTAAAATAATTTGGATAACACCTGTACAATTGCAAATTGAACAAGATTGTTGTAGTTTTCATAAATAACTAAAAAAGTTTCTATTTTCAAGGCCTTTAATGCAATAAAATTAAAATAGAAAAAAATTACCTACATCCGACAATGTTAATTGCTACAGTCGATATATGTATACGTATTTTCCTTGTTCTACACAACCTACTTAATTTAAAACAACGTACTCCCGATGGTTCCCGAATCGATGATCTAATTTATTTACAAACGGCGCTTCAAAGCAACTATATTGGCTTATCCAACGCAACTGGGGCGTATAATTTGCTTTGCAATACTGCTTATTACACTTTCCAAGACTGCTTTATATTTTCGTTAGGTATTTGCCTGTTAAATTTAAATTTTGGCAACTCAACTTGTTCCGGAAAGATCTTACCCTGCTGTGAGATAATGAGAATCAGAATCAACAACTTTATTTATTTAGACTTACAAAATAAGCACTTAGACAAGTCAAATTCTATACTACAAACATAGTTATTATTGATCAAATAAGAAATAAGGTGTTATTGATATTCTCTTCCCTTCAATTTTTTATCGTCTAGTGGAAGAAGTGAAAAAGAAACCACTAGCACATTTATATATCACTTATGACGTTTCTAATACATGTTTATTTTGCCTATCTAAATATAAATTTATAATTACTCAACTAGTTATATTTAATTTTAGCAACCAAAAAAAATTATGTAATATTTGTAGATTTCCTATTTAAATGGCTTACACAAACAATATAAAAAAGTTCACAGAGACAATGGCAAGATATGAAATGAGTGAGGCATTCTCCTCATTCACATTGTTCCCCACAAAACTACACAACGTACCTGTAAACGAAACGACAATAAATGGTACCGGAAACATACAGAACAACATAAATAGAGATAAAGGACACGCTGGGGAGCAAGACGCATCTCCCACATTATTTCTGAAGAGCAATACATTCCCAACCTTATGCTTCGTATAAAAGGTTCAAGTTAGCGAGTTGGTTTTATCGTAGATAATTGTGAGAATATATTATTCTTCCAGTGCATGCGGTTCCTAACTAGACATGAAGTTTTAATGCACTACCTACTTTTCTATTTACGATTTTTACATCTTGTTATTCAACTTCAAATAAATTGTTTGGAAAATAATAAATGATCAAAATACAGACTCCTGCCACACAAGCAATTTGATTTGTAAAATCATTTCCATAAATAATTATCTCATTAAATTGTTGATAGAGTTAAAATTATTCGACCAAAGAACAATGCCACATTACCAGCTTTTAATTACGCTACAACGACCATTAGGAATGCAAAAACCGTTGCAAAAACATGTGATTGGCGGAAACGGTTTTGCGCGGACCAATAAAGCGCCTCGATTTCCAACACAGTAAACTTTATCTTATTTATTTGTGTGGTTATTTTAATTTGGAATGTTGTAAGAGTAAATAATTGGTTTGGCAATAAGCACTGTACTAGGACGTACAAAATTAATGCAACTGATCCGTGGAACGGTTGCCAACGGAAATTGTTTTTGAATTGTTAATTTCGTGATTAATTGTTGTGGCCGAACGCTATCCACACCGTACGGGGTCATTAATTACTTACCAGTGGTTTTTAAAAGCAAATGTATAGCTACTTACTTTTATTTCGTATCGTTAATAAATAGGTTCTTTTAATTGAAAAACAATCGGTACCAGATTTCAAGAAATATTACGCTTTTATGTCGTTTTAAAAAAGTGATAAGTAGGTTTTAATAAGTCTAGATTAGGTAGGTAGCTACTCTATTTACAGAGATATAGAACACATAAATCGTATTCTAGATATCTCTATGTACATGTGGCCTTCTAGAAGATAGCACCACTGATCGTGAGTAATGCGGCAGTTCAAATATTTAGGTTAGTTTTAGACATAACACAATTTTTAGACGTAGTTTGTTTCTTAAAATACAGACATAGTCATATCAATGATAATGTCATGAGTCCCTTATAATATATAACTTTGGTGTTTTGTATTTACATGATAAGTTCTTAAGCTGGCCTATGAATTTATCATGTAAATACCAAATACCTTTATAATAATGAAGAATAAAAAAGTCTATGTAACGCATTTGCTGTGAGAATTTTAGCTCTTGAGTATAACGTTGCGGATATCGTATGATAAAGAGAGCTATCTCAGTGCACCAAAGATTAAAACTATGCAATTGCTGCGGTGTCTCTTGGCTGCAAAGAAACGTTTTCTTACTTTTGAAGAGCACCTGCAATATATAAAAGAAATGATATACCTTAGATTGGCTTAGATAATAATTACTTAGGAAGGATGTTCAGCTGTGGACGTATACAGGCTGATGATGTTGATGATGATGAATTACATAATTTACATAAAATATATTATTGTTTCAGCCTGGATTGTCTTCCTGCAGGGTAAATAAATGCCTTCAAATTTCAAATGAATGAAAAATTCGTTATCTAGGTTTGATGACTTCTTTGGTTTGATGACATTGTTTTTTATGAGTTCTGTGTCGCAACGGGCGAAGGTCTGCGTGCTATTGTTCTAATATTGAGTGGTTAAGCCCATACCTATTATAGTCATTATCTTTCTCAGTCCGTATTAGGCCACTGCTGGGCATAGGCCTACTCTAATGATACCTACCAATTAGGTACTACTAATTAAATAAATTGAACGGTATTCGTCTGATCGTTAAAGTTAGACAATTCAACACGAATCTGATGACAAAAAAGGTCGTTCAGAAAAAAACCGGTGATTTATTAGGGACAGGTAGGTAATCGTGTTAACGAGCTACCCGGGTAGGTACTTGTAGAACATCCGGCCTCTCATAACCGGTTTGTATACAGGATGCTCATCAACGTTAAGAGTTTAGAAGAGTTTCCCAAATCAAGGTGAAATATTTCATGCGTTCTGATTTTTCCGTTTGAATCTATCTTTATTTGTCTCTCCGGGAATTCCTCTTCTGTTTGAATGGACGTAAAATAGGTTCTACTCATATTACGATTCATCAAACTTACTTGTTTAGATGATTTTTGTAGAACATAATATTGCTTATTCTATTAAGTTTAAGTTCCGATGCACGCCCTAGATGTCGCTAGTAAAAGTGAACCAAGGCTGAATCGCGCTAACGAAAACGCACGGGTTCGTGTTATACGTATAAGTTTGACTTAAGGCGTCTTTGGCTTGGCAATAAAGTACCATTGTAATTTTCAAAGCGCCGCCGTTTTATTTGAGGTCCATCATACTAGTTACGAAAGGTACTGTGATAATCAGTAGTCAAGTATGCGGTTAACTATAATGATGGCGCTAATGAGAATTATAATTACTTCAGACCCCTTGTTTGAGAGCAGCCTGTACACACTCTGCCCCAGTTATAGGTTCGGATAAATAACCGCTGATAAGCGAAGCGCTAGCGGCTGCTTTGTGCGGATAAATCGCCGGAAAATTGAACCGGTTCCCGCGGGGATGGGAATTAACCGTACATTTTGTTTTGCGGACGGCACGCCCGTTTCAATGTGTGATCTTTTTATTGGTGCGGTATTATGGGCTGATAGCCTCTCTGTATCGCAGTGCTGCCTTAATGAACCCTCGCAGAGAACCTCCATTGAAATTTGAGTCCTTTTCTCCTTTATTTGAAGTTGATTTTCGCAATCTTTTTTTCGTTAGCTTTACCTGAGCTTTGAGATTTTGTCTGTTGGCATGGCGCACATAGTCGTCCATAATTGCAACTTTAAATGCCACCAATATCTATAAGTTTGGTTTTTTTATTCTCCAGAAAAACGTTGTACGTTTGTAAATGTTATCCAAACTAATACAATATTATAAATGCGAAAGTGTGTTTGTTTTGTTTGTTCTTCCTTCACGCTTATGGCGTAAGCAACCAATCGACTTGATTTTTGCCAGAGTTAGTTTAAACTATTGTTTAAACTACTATTGTACCTTTGTATAGTAGAGTAACATAAATTACTTTTTATTCCGGTAAAACATCGGTAAAAAGGCCTTTTTATCCCTCTAGAAACGTGAAATTTGAATTTAACGCCGGGAAACTGCGAGGAACAGCTAGTGATTTTTTTCGCTATTAAAATCATTGTAGTATAAGCAAAAATACAACGATATTCGTTTGAGGGCAAGTTTTGACTTATTTGTTTTGTCAATTTTAACGGAACAAAAACAAGCGTTACATATTTTCTATTTACAATATTTTTTGAGCTGCCGTCCAATCATTTGTACAAACAAGCAAAGTTATTCTTTTTTTGAGCCACTCACTACACAAATATTGTACATCCATGCCAGAGGAGACATATCACAACAAGATTGTTTGTAATGTATGAACAGCTCTGATGATAACGAAAAAATATATCATATATATATATATATATATATATATATATATATATATATATATATATATATATATATATATTTTGTTCTGTTTATATTAACGCATCTTTATGCTAATTTACAATACTGCCATTATTAGACTAAAATATTTTAGACGAAACAGCGAAATTTTTACGCACAACAATAATTTTAATACGGCCGTAATAACAGTTATGCATTTGTCAGTAATTGCGTACTTACTTAATAATAACAGAATTAATATAAACAGAACAAAATATATATATATATATGATATATATTTTTTTTTCTGTTTATATTAACGCATCCTATATCTTTTTTGTTCTGTTTATATTAATTCTGTTATTATTAAGTAAGTACGCAATTACTGACAAATGCATAACTGTTATTACGGCCGTATTAAAATTATTCTGTATTAATAACAGTTATGCATTTGTCAGTAATTGCGTACTTACTTATAATAATTATGTTATAAAATATCCTAACTTAAGGATATGAAGTATCATAAATTAAGGATAGATGCTATTAAAAAAATGCCTAAAATATTGATACAATCTTAATCAATCTAATCTCAAGCAAACTCGCCTCTTTCGAAGTTGTTGATACAGAACAAACTCTCCAGAAAATTCGAGCGAGACATCTTTGCCAAGCACTTACAGATACAAATATCCATTGGTAAATCACTCTCGCCACCACCGGCAAACAAACAACAATGTTTTTACATCTTAAGACTCGAAAACGGCTGGATAAAGGCAAAAATACAAGATCCACTGGGTTGAAAACATATCTGCGATTACTTTTATGATCACCCAAACGAGTGTTTAGGTAACCTTTGAAAATGATTTCGCTTGACTTATCTCAATAATATTTGGCTCATTAAATTATAAAACAGCTTCCAGGAACGGCAGGAACTAATTGGGCAAACGAATAGTTGTTGAGTCATCTATTTTGCTACATTTTGTGAGCAGAAACCTCAACATTGTATTTATACACATCACTTATTTGTGTTTGTCAGTCATTATTATTAACTTTTTGCTAATTTGTCTCTATCAGTTTGTAGATAAAATAAATTGATCACATATTTTGCTATGGTACTTCCATGATATTTATGTTTTGTTTTTTGCGTTAAGCTTTGTGAATAAGTATTTTTACTGTAAGGTCGCAAAGATTCTATAAAATCGCTAAGAAAAGCTTGCTATGAAACGTCAAAAATTAAGAGAACGCGTACGTTTCCCTTGCCGTTGGCATACGCTAGAAATTAAACCACAGGGTGAGTAGGTACCTACATCTAAACTGACAGATATTTCCCACAAACGCGAGTTGAAAGTTATTGTTTAGACGTGCTTTATCGCGCTCTTTGCACTGTGTTTGTGTCTGAAGAGACAGCTAAGAGCGTTTACTGTTTGATCCAGAAAGTCACTATTTAAACTTTCATTAGAAATGCTTTATGATGAAAAATAATCAGAATTCGTTCGTTCAGTATAATAGATAAGTCGAAGTATTATATCCGCAAGAGATATACATGTACACATTCTGTGAATATTCTGCTTAGCTTGAGGCTAGATGATGTTGTGTGCACTGTCCAACATTATTTGTTTTATTATTTTAACTGTCTACCTTTTCCGGTTTATGATATACAGTCCGCTGATGGACGGACGGACAGATAGCAGATGCTTAGTAATAGGGTTCCGTTTGAACACTTTGGGAACGCTAAAAACGGTTAACTAACACAAGCAAAACATCCAAAGAAAAGAAAAATAATTGAACGCACACCACAATCATTCCCATGAACATCCAATCCACGACGATGAATATCGTCAAATTACATTAGCCGGTACAAAAGGCCAGCAATTAGAGCGAAACTTGAAAGAACGGACTTAGAGCGGCCTTATTGTTTAGGGGTATAAAAGACCTTTGTCTGCTTAGGGGATAATTCGGCTTTAAACTGAGAGCAGAGCAATGCGTTAAACTGTTTTTACTTAGTTTAGTTATCTCCGACTCTCTGAACCTAATAGGTTTTCAACTTTTTTCCCAAGTTTTGGAAATAAAAGAAAATGAGTTCTAGAACAAGTAATAAGCGAAATATAGACCAAGTTTTTTTACCGTCAGCACTTGGCTATGTTTGCAATGAAAACCTATAACCAAAGAAAGTTTTTTCAATAATACTTTTTGTTTCTTTTAGCCGTAGCTTCGTAGCAATTCGTAGACTCGTAGCCGTTTCGTAGCTTCGTAGCATTTTCGTAGCTGTCTTCGTAGAGGTTTCGTAGAGCATCCTATCATGCGCCAGTTTTCCACGAATTTATCATTTCCCCAAATCCTTCCTACGATGTAGACCACTACGTCCAAAGAACATCCCCACAGGAATAAAAAGTTTTGATTTTAATACTATTTACTGAATAGGATCCAACATGACTCCATAATTAAATAAGTAACTAAAATTATATACGTCGCACGTATTAAATCGTTGAGTTGAATAACGTCCTCCTGATATAGGCAGACCGACTTATTGTTAGTGTACATACATATAATTAAACTGTAATTAAATATGCTACATACTGTTATCACTACATATTATAAAACAAAGTCCTCCGCCACGTCTGTCTGTCTGTATATCTGTTCTCGGTAAACTCAAAAACTACTAAACGGATGCGGTTTTTCACCAATCGATAGTGTGATTCATGAGAAAAGTTCAGGTATATAATTTGTCAAAATTGGTTGACATAAAACGGTATTTGTAGGAAGGGTTGGAAAAAGTCAAGCCGTTTTCATCGAAAATGTTGTCCATAGACAGCGTTTTCGCTCCATAGACTTCTTTTCATAGACTTAGGGATCTAGAGGTATAATACCTCTATGTTACATACAGAGTGAAAGTCGAGGTTTTATTATTCCTTTTATGATTTATGATACCTAAACGATAATTGTAGGAAGTGTCGGAAAAAGTCAAGTCGCCTGGGAGCTTTCATCGAAAACCAATTATATTCTCCTGATCCCTTTGAGATAGTTATAACAAAACAATGCATGGTAGAATATTCTTCATGGCGTGTCAGCTTGTCCTATATAATTTTATGTATGTCTTAACTGTCTGATAAATAAATGAATTGTTATTGTTATTATTAATTATTTTATTGAATCATATTATGTTACGGTACATATAATATGTCAGAACTTATTGACTACATAAGAGACGCATAATATGTACCCATTTAGGGTAGGTACTTATGTTACTAGTACTTAAGACCTACGAAAAAAAAACAGTATAATGGAATTAAAGTTAGCAAGACGGACAGACCTTAAGTGCTCTCTTGATATATTTATTTGTAGTTTGCTCTTAGCGGGCACTCTGTACCGGAAGTAGGGAAGGCTTTATGTGCGGCCACATTTGGAAAGTACGCTCTTACTTACGGAACTTATAGGTATGTCTGCTTAGATTATACACACGTAGACAATTACAGTTAGCGTCTTTGTTAGGTTACTGTTTGATATTAAGGAAATATTAAGATTAATTTTCAAACAAAAATAACATAGTAACATCAACCTATAGACAAGCAAACAGCGGGGCAACCCAGCCAACATCTTGGGGACGCTTCCGACTGGTATTGATATGGATCAGTTGAGCTACCTGTAGAATGTTTATAACTATCTGCAGTTAGCTCAATTGTTTCAATTGTAAGTGCTTATTTTGTAAGCCTAAAGAAATAAAGTTATTGATTCTAATTCTGTAAATGATGGTTTCAATTTTTGTATATTATTGTATAAACCTAATACTTTGTTAACAAAACCAATAGACAATTATTTTGTTAATTTCCCGTTAAACAACCATGCTTGAATATAAATAAATCATTTTGAACTGAGTCTATACACTTGACTGATCGTTTGAGTATATAAGTTTAGCCACCACCCGTGTCGACATAAATGTTTTGCTATATTTATTCTAATATAATACTATGATTTACGAGCAAGCTATGAAATAAAGATTTCTCTAAAAGCGAGGCTTACTAAAAGCTATAAACAAGCTTCGATAAACACTTAGCAATATTGGCAGCAGTTTTATCAAATCGTTCCTAAATATACGGCAATGTTTTTATATTATGACAGAGCTTAGCTGGCGGGGCGGTTGGTTTGAATTATTCAAAGGTTTGCTTTGCGACGCGATATAAATATTGCAAGTGCTAGTCAACTTTCTGAATCATTTTGATGCATGAGGCGCGCAGTGCATTTCACCTGTCGACTTTGTTTCCGCTGCTACCGTAGGTTACACTGACTGTCATGGTGTTAGGTCAGGCAAGCGCGGCTTTAAAACCTTCACAGTGGCAAATGCAGTATACATACATATGTAGGTACGTTTTGAAAGTAAAATAATTTTAGACGGGAGATGGAATTTACAGTGCAGATTTGTAAACACTTTATACCTTAAATAGATATCGCAATATCAGTAAATTCCTGAAAGAGAGAGGATAGAGGTGTATTCAGTTTTGACCTGATGTTTTGCAAGTAAACATTGCATTAATAAACATGTTTATCAATAACATGAGCCTGAGGCTAAATTTCTACTTAGAGTAAACTTCGGTTAGATAAAGGTTATGATAATAATTCTATCAGCATTGGAACAAATGAATATTCATTGTAGATTCATCTATCGACTATTGATCCCGAAAAGGTCCCATATTAATTTTATTCCTGAGAAATTATTATTTATCCGGAAAAACCTCATCAAAAAACTGTGAAAAACTAAGGGATGCGAAGTAGTCGGTTTTCAGTTTTATTTTTTTCAAAATGACCAAATTATTGATTACCTACATTACTTTAAAAGGAAGATGTTCTTTATTGACAAAGAAAATAAAAATCAAATAATATAAACAAATTAAACTAGTATTTACAATTCAAACAATTGAGCTAACTGCTGTTATAACCAATCTACAGGTAGCTCAACTGGTCCATATCAATACCAGTCGGAAGCGTCCCCAAGACTTTTAAATAGTATAAACTTGGTTAAGTACATGGCTTACAAATCTTTTTCTAGGGTATTGATGATGGCGTCAAAATTTATCGTGATTTTTGAGACTAATCGAATTGAACCCTGTCTAATAGATAAGCATTTTCCCATAATTTCACTCCTCTGATTTGTTTTACTTAGATATAATATACTACACTTATATAATATACTAATACCAGTCGTTGTGTATTATAATCGTCAAAGATATTATTGTAATCGGTGAAGTTTCAAATAGGTATCATGATGTGATTTTTGTTGTATTACAAATAAAAATAGTAATTTATTTGTATTAAGGAATTGACGTCATCCATACCTATCACCTATATTGGTATCTCAACCCGTGGATGTCGTAAGAGCCGATTAAGGGAACCTACCAGAGGAAGGGCAGCAGCTTCCTTCTGAGTATTTGTAAACACCAACACTGCGATCACCAATCTACCGGCCAAGCGTCGTGATTATTGTAAATCCCACCCTACATGGGAGACCATCCACTCGATGGACCGACGACATCGTAGCGGTCGCAGGAAGTCGATGGATGGAGGCGGCTCACGACCGCTATTTGTGGCGTCGTCGTACGGGGGAGGCCTATGTCCAGCGGACGTGTATGGGCTGATGATGATGATGATGATGATACCTATCACGTATATTTTTGTCTTACCTACTAAGTAAAAGAAGGTATTGATATGGATCAGCTGAGCTATCTGTAGATTGTTTGCAACAGTCAGCAGTTAGCTCAATTATAAATACATTTCTAATTTGTTTATATTCCATGATTGTTATTTTCTTTGTTAATAAAGGCACATTTTTAACTTAAGAGTGAACGAATATAAATATTAATTCCATGCATTTAATTTAAGCGCCTTTTGAATATGAATAAATATTGTACTCGAAGCGTAGCAAGTACAGGAAAATCTACATAATGACATAATTTACCTATCTGATAAAGAAAAATATTGTATAACACTATCATGTGGTATACTGCACATTACAGCAGTATGTGAGTGGAATCTGAGTAAGGCTGCGTACAGCTCACCTGCAGCGTCTACAGAATATTAATGGTTCTTACGGAGTGCACCAACGGCTTTAGATATTATATTGTGCGGGGAATTCCAAGGAACTGCATTGTTATTTCAAATACGTATGAAACGTAATTTAGTGTTGGTTTTAGCTGTTACGTGAAGCTCGAAGTACATTTGTTCATATCGTATAAAACTTCACTCGGAAAAGGGTAATGCCGTAATACATACAAACTTCCTACATTTATAAAGATGTGTTTTGCACAAATGTGACTGAATGAGCCAGGCTTAAATTTTCCAGTGGTGACTCTATAAGCTAGGTTGTTTAAAAAGGTTTGTTATTAACGTACCTAAAACCAAAACTCAATTTTCATCGGCTGTTTTATATCCCAGTCGCATTTTTTCTCAAACGTGTTTTATCACGATTGCTTTTAATTACTTTTTTGGGTCATTTCTAGTTTGGCCTGAAATACTTCACCAAAATGTAAATCCTCAAAAATATAAAAACGAAGCATCAAGTACAAAGCAAAAATATTTTTGATTTAACCCATTAGTAAATTGAGATGCCAATTGAATTCTGTATTAATATAGTTCTGATCTCTGTTGGAAACCGACGACACATTTCCTGTATTAATATCAATCCACGCGAGGCTAGTAGTTTGTGCCAGTTGAAGGACTATTATGTAATCTCAAAATAGTGGAGGCAGTTTACAGTTCAGAGAAAATAGACACGAGACGCTTAAGTTTTATAAAAATTCAACTTGATTGATGATGATTTTACTTGCTCCAGATTTCATTCAGCCACATATGAACTTTAATCCTACTGAATTAAAAGAATCAAATGATTAGCGAGAGAAAACGCCGAGGCGAAACCGTAGCAAGATTACCGAAGTAGCAAATCTGTATTCATCGCCACCCCGCAATCAAGCAACTCGGCTCGTGTGTAGGCGACCTAACAATCCGAGCTCTGCAATATTGGAGTTTTTAGTGCGGACCGCTCGGTCGGAATCTATAAATGTGCTTTATTGGGTAGCCAGCTGACATTGCCTGTGACACCGCGGGAATCACTCTTGTTCGAGTGCTGTTCTTTGCCAACTTCTATTACGGAACTTAGTTTTGTAACTGCTGGGGTTAGAGGACTTCTCGCCTGCCAAACGAGCGGGAAGCTCGAGGACCGTGCTTAATAAATCAATCAAAATTTATCTTGTTCTTGTGGCTATCAATAAAAGTCTTTTCAACTTGGTCTTTGGTGAAAGTTTTGTACGTTTCCGGAACATCCATTAAGTCTTGGTATATATTCTAAAAAACCTAGAAATACACACCAGAGAAAAATAATATGCTTTAGTTATGTAATATTATGTACCGTAAGTAAGTATTTTAGGTATAATGAACCTAGGAGTTCATAATTTATATGTGTTTAAAATCATCTTGATTTTAAAAGTATAAATCTATTTGTATAGTAACTTAATTCTTTATTCTACACAATAATACATTTTATCTACTTATTTAATAAGATTATGTACATAGGCGAGCTTAACCCTGAAAAAGAGTTTTCTTCCATCAAACAGAGTTATAGGAGAGGCTTTCGAACACTTAGTCGTCGAAACCATTTAAAATCCTCTGTTTAGCTTTTTTATTTCGTAGGTAAGTGTGATGCGGGCTTTACAATAAATGACACGTTTATTCCCAAGAAAATACATTCTAATACCTTCACTGACGTTACTAACATTGCAGGCATTTCAACTGTCTGAACTTGCGCGGATCTCAAACAGAACATATTTCAGAAGTTCTTTATATTCCAAGCAGAGATCTGTATTTCCAAGTAGACAGATCTGTTGTGCGTTGTGTCCCGACGGTCGTTTGCCACACAGAGCCGTCATGCACCCGGGCGTGGAGTTGACAGGGCCGTGTTCCAGTGGAGCACGCTGACATTTATACAGGCTTGATGTATTCTTTTGAAAGATAATCGGATGTTCAGCAGTTGCCTTCGGTAATGTATTAAACGAACACCAAAGAGTACCTACATCTGTGGTCTAATATCACATTTGCAACTGAACGCGATTAATAGATGATAAACTCAGTTTTGAGTTAAAGAGTTCAGTGCATTTTACCGACAAATAGTTGATCCGGATCAAGCTAAACCTAGTTTAATTGCTGAACGCCCGATTTTCAGCGTTTGGCCTAGCTAAACCTAGTTTAAGAGCTCTTATGTCACACACGACGAAAAAAGTGCCACAAAAAACATTCAAAGACGTGCTAGTCTTTCATTCGATGTACATATGTATTTTATTTACCGTTATCGTTAAACAGATTAGTAAATATATTTTTTTTATTTTGCAATCTGCGACACAGTATTTTACTTCTGCAAGTCGCATCGCTTCCTATTTTTGTTATTTGCACCACAAGTATGTTCCTATAATAAATACTTTGTATCTTATCTTTATTATAAAATGTACCTATTCTAGGTAAGTGTATTTTGTGTTTATTCATTAAGGCGAGGTGAGCCCAGCACTTGCAAGACGCAAGCAAGAAGCAAGACGGTGCGCAGACAGCCCAGCACGATTTTGTAGTTATTTAGGTGCTTTGAAAAATATTTGTATGACATATAAAAATATTTTCTAGTGATGTACTGCGTAATAACGTTAGCAATGTTTTGGTATACAATTTTTGTCATTATATTCATTTTTCTATTCACAGAGATCATTTAAAGTTTCATTTAGAGGTAACTTTGATTTTTTTTTTTTGATTGTGTGTAATGTCAGCAATCGTATTTTTGTCTAGTGATGCATTAGAAAATATCCTCAACTATAATATGTTTGAATTTCAAAACTACCGCCTTCTAGTTATTGAGGTACGGACAGTTAAAAATCCCTTAATCCGGGTAACCCAGCCTTAACATCTATTTTCACAGGCTGGTACAACAGGTAGTTGGTAACCTTGACAAGCAATATTTCTTTAACTTATTTTAAGTTATATTATTGGTTCGTCGTAGCTGTGGGGTCGCGGCGTACGAATATCGACCCCTCCAACTCAACCCGTGGATGTCGTAAAAGCCGACTAAGGGAACCTACCAGAGGAAGGGCAGCAGCTTCCTTCTGAGTACTTTTAAACACCAAAACTGCGATCACCAATCCGCCTGCCAAGCGTGGTGATTATGGCAAATCCCCCCTACATGGGAGACCACCCACTCGATGGACCGACGACATCGTAGCGGTCGCAAGGATTCGTTGGATAGAGGCGGCTCAGGACCGCTATTCGTGGCGTCGTATGGGGGAGGCCTATGTCCAGCAGTGGACGTGTATGGGCTGATGATGATGATGATGAATTGGTTGGTAATTACTAATCATTATAATTATTTGATTGCTTGATCAGGCTGTCAATTCTTTTAGTTTTTACCAAACTGTTTAGGTATAAGTTTTTCTGAATAAAGCATTATTTATCTCCCTATGACGAGAAATAGTAAGTCGGATTAATTTCGCCCGAGCTAAACTAGAGTCGCTTATAATTATTATGCGATCCGTGACCAAAAGCTGATGAGTATCTGGCGCAGCGCGTGTCTTGGATAGGCTTGCGATTGATATCGGTATGGATCAGTTACGCTATCCCTAGATTGTTACAACATTCTGCATTTAGCTCAAATGTCTATTTCTAATTAGTTCCTATCTTTAATTGCAATTTTCTTTGTTACCATGTTCAAATTATGATGTACGTATTACGTGGAAAGAAGAATAAAGTCATGGTAATTTACTAAAGTTTAGTACCTATATCAATTTACTAGGTATTTCGGGATTTTTTTCAACTGGCTGTTCGACGAATAAGGGCTCAGTGAGGTAAGAACGTTCATATAATTAATTTAACTTATCTCGACCGATATCAGGAGGTTCTATGTTATTAAACAAATATTTCCTGTAGATTTCCTTAGATTTTCAATACTTTAACACACGTCAAGGAATACCAGAACCACCATCAGAAGTCAAGAACCGGCATTTAAATCTTCAATACTGTGAGGCTATTGAAAATTGCTGTTTAATTTCAACATAAAAGCAGTAATTCCTACGGAAATATCTATAGAGTCCATAAATTAAGCGGAATCAACATTCCTTGGAAAATATTTATAATGGGGAATATTTCGGCAAATTAATGTAGGCCGCTTGAATAGCTGTTTCTGATTTATTAGCTGCACAGATACAATAACGGTTATTAATGGTGCCCAATTAGATTTGATTGGTATTTACTTAATTATTAATTTAAATTAGTAGGTACCTACTGACCTAAGATTTACCTTATATAACAAAAGACTCGTCATGACGATCACGACCTGTCTGCCAAGATCGACGCGAATGAGAAAATGATAACGAATGAAAACTCATTTAAATTAGAATAATACTTACCTAATTATTATGTATTGATGCGGGTCTTTTATAGAGTACAGAAAACCATACCACAATAAGTTTCATCATAAAAAACTAAGAAATAAAAGGTAGGGTTTTCAATTTATACGTAGGGTTGATCTTTAGAAAAAATATCATTCATAACTTTTATATTTCTAAAGAAAACTTTTCTAATATTTCCATCAAACGCCCTTGAACGAAGATTAAATTTTATCTTCAGTACTTTTATTACAAGTCGTATCTTTTAAAACGACCTTAATAGATGTAAGCATTATTTATTATATGGCGAAGGTAGGTTTATAACCTAGGTACTGGAATAGAAATTATATGACTACTTGTGGCTAATAGGTAACGTAATAAAGAAGAAAGTCCGACTTCAATGTCCATTTCCTAACATTATTTTTGACCAAAGATTGTAAACTACTGAACCAAACTTTACAAAACTTTGATTACATGAGACGAGTACTCTGGATCATTATTTAAGCAACAATCAATCATCACAATCAGTAAATAAATAGCGAAGGTATAGAATAATACAAATACAACATTTTCATTATTGAGGTTGGTTTAAATCACATAAAATTCCAATATTGCCTAAAAATGCTGACAAAATTTAAAAGTTAATACGTAACTGATTTTCTACAACGAGATCATAAATCGATGTACAATCACCGTGAAAATCTATCCGAAGCCGTGAGCCCAGTCCATAAATTGGCAAGCAGCTCGAACGGCGCAATTATGCGGCGTGTCATCCCTGGAGACACCGCGACACTTTACCCTCTGTAATTCCGCCGTGATACATCGCCTGTCGATGCAATCATGAAAAAATCTTTGCTGAAAGATTTATGACTGCGACTGCACTGTACAATTACTTATACAGATTTTTACATACAATTACTTGTATGCGATTGTGCTATTCTTAAAAGAGTGCAATGTGATTTTCGTGTTGGTAACACCAAATATGTTTTCATCCTGAGCTTTCTTCTGTTCTTCACTGTGTTGTTTACGTGCTCTTAACAAGAAGTGAGTGTCGGTAGAAACAAAAATAAGATATCCTTCACGGTTGATCCAAGATAAAATTATAAGTTAGTTACAAGTTAATTATAATTTATTTTTATAAAACCTTGGTAATCTAAAATCTATGTAAGTAAATAAAAACACTTACCGCTTCAGTATGTACAGGGTGTACTGCGAAGAGTAGAGCTGCAAGTGCAGCAAAAGGGCGCTGGAGCCGAGCGAGCACTGCGCCAGCACGGGCGACCAGTGCGCAGCATGCTGCGTGCAGAGCCACGTTGCACGCGTGCCACCACCACGGCCACAGACCGAATAACCGGTGGTTCAGTCTGGAACAACAAACAGAAAGGTATGCAGACACCATCATCTACAAGAAATTGCTACAGAAATACATAGATCGGAATAGCAAATCTTATGGGCGTCTTATTATGGTTGCTGTGTCTTATGAGAAACAAAATCTATATTTACCGACTATAAAAAAGAAGCAGGTTCCATCTCGGCTATATGTATGTATATTTTTATTTCGTTGACTTTTTCGTCAATTATTCACGGATTTTGATGATTTCTATAGTTATTGTATAAAGAATGCTCCCGAGATGGACCGATAAAAAATATTCCCGATGTATTTATCCCGTGAAACTTAAAAACAGTATTAAGGAAAGTGAAGACCACTTTTAGTTTTTTTTTCATGCAATCATATTATAGTTTAATTTAAAATATCTCAAACAGGTAGGAATTAAAAATACTTATTTTATAATTTGTATTATAAAAAGCTGGGACACATGTCCACGAACCATTTAACCCGAATACTGCAAGGGCCCGTCCCTTGGACTTTTCATGTTAAATGGTTCAATCTATAAAGCGGGCTTAGAACAGAATTAGATAATAAGATATATTTAATACAAAAACATTACATAATTCAGTTAGTAGAGCCTTAACGTCCATGTCTACATCTATGCTATCTCATCTAATAAAACACCTCACGTCTTACCCTCGTTCTCACCTTAAAAATATTAAACTCTCACTTTGTCGAGCTTTACCATAAAATGCTTTACTCATAGAGTAAAAACTCGCTGCTATCGCTTTACTTGTCAGTACCTAAGCATCTATAAATTACAACTTTGTCAGCAAGTTCATAAAACATCAGCATAAAATAAAACAAACAAAACGACTCAGACAGAATGAGCAAACAATAAATTACAAATTATTATTATCTGCGTACTCAACAAAACAATTGTTAAATTGAGTGAACGTTTTCATTTCTATTTAACAAGTGCCTCTTAAATCGAGAAACAAAGAAATTTTGAAATAATATTGTAACTTTGGCTATGAGCTGAAGTCAGCAAGCTAAGCCCTTTGTTTTTAATGAAGCTTAGTCCAAGACGGTACAAAACAGTAAACACTTGAAGTTAATGGGTGTGGAAATTAATACACTTTGTGGTCTTTACTTTGACTATGATTCAATCGTGCAATGCTTCAGAACAAAATATACATAATGTAGGTGTCTAGAAATTTGAATGGTATATGGTGTACCTTAGTTTGAATGAATGATACTGAATTGATTGAAATCGAAAGTCAGCAGTACATGAGATTTATAAAATGTACCTAACTTACATTATGCATTGCCAGAACGACACGACGAAATTAATTTAAATGAGGTAGGTATCTCGTGCGCTATGGTTGGTTGAACTTCATTATTAATGAAATACGTGGAAATACATATTAATTAAAATAATGATGGTAAGTATTTAAGAATAAAACCGAAAAATATTTATGAATGAAAATGCGAAATGGCAAAAGACTCATATAATTAATTAAATGAAAATCAAAACAAATCAGTAAATTATAAATGGATTTGTAACATGAATGTATGTGTTTTTGTTTCATGAAAGTAATTCCAAAAATTTCCACATTTGTATAGCTCTTGGAAATTTGTAGAAGTAGTTTTATCCGTACTTTACCCTGGTCGAAGAGTAATATCGACTGGCTAGGGTGAACGAGGCGTAGTCGAGACACAATAATGACTTAAAAGGAAATTTAGATAAAATAGGTCGTCTTAGATATCAGTACCAATTGAACAAACCTTTTTCCTAAGATTCAACAATACATGTTATTATCTTTACGAACGTAACCAATATAACATAAAATCAGTTTAGCACTTTAAACGAGTTCAGCGCATTTAACCGATGTAATGTTGATCCGGTTCAAGCTGAACTTAGTTTAATTACGCCCGACTTTCCGCGTTTAGCCTAGCTAAACCGAGTTCAAGAGTTGTCATGTCACAGAATAGGCCTTCTTTTACCGGTGTTGTGCCGGTGTAAAGAAAGCCGAGATTAAAAATATTTGAACTCGATTAGGCTGAATTTAATTTTGTTGATAAAACTATTGATCTATCGTGGTTTTTCACATAACTTAATTAATATCATTTTTAATTTATAACGGTATAATTGAAAATGTGGGAAAAATTTAAGGGCTCCAAACTCAAATCATGGTAAATCATTTAATTTCAATTGTTTATTCCAACGTAGGTACATATTATTAAACTTGTCGATATATGTAATCTTAAATACTATTGCCTAATTAATCAAGTTACTTAATAATGATTTTTTATACAATACTTATTTTATTTAAAGGAAGGAAGCGCCTTAAGGGATCGTACGCAGCAGAGGAAGAAATGACTCTAGTGTTAATTTTCTTGATCTAGGTTTAAAGATCTAAGTTTTGGCAGCAAATGGTGAAATCAGTCCTACTTACTCGTAGTAAAGGATTGACTCGTTTTGAAACTGTGGTTCGGACGTCGCTTAGCGGATACAATTATGTAAGGACATGCGTAGCGAGGCTTTGAAAGGACTATTCGCGGTTGTCCCCGCTGTTACCGATGAAATGTAGACAAGAAACAATATTGGGAAGCTTTTAAGTGGTTTGCTTTAACGATCTGAATTTTCCTCAATAATTAGGTATAAGGACAATATGTAATAGGTTTGAGGGTTGAAAGGCATTTTGTTTATCGAACCACTTAACCTACATACATTCAAAAGTAGTGCGTTTACGTAATCATGTTCGGTGTGAACACATGTGTGAACCACGCGTTTCCAAGTTACGTAAAACTCGGAAAGAAATCAAAAGCTCAGCAGTGGGTAGGTATTGAACAGTTGATGATGATGATGATGATGACGTTCTTTTATTCATACATACATGTAGCTTCGTTTACCAAGTTAATCGACGCAAAATATGCCTTATACAGCACTCTTTCGAATAACAAGTTATTATAATACAACCGATTTTGGGCATATACTGTAACAAATTCTCCATTAATAATCATAAAAAGGTAAGCTGAATTTATAGCCAGTGTCAACAGAGACCAGCCATCTTCGCGGAATATATCGTGGGCGTAGAGCGAAAAATCATCAACTCGCTATTTGGCCCAAATTGAGTTAAACATGTCATGAAAATCACCGAATTTTTCTGCATTTTTCATTCTTACAACCATGTCTGTAGCTATCATAGTTTTTATTTCAGAATATGCGAAAAAACACTAATTCTACATTTGGACTATAATATTGTGGTCGAAAATTAATTAACTTACTTAGGTATTTTTTCTCTACTGGGAGAAATCGCAATCCGATACCTAAGTCGAGTTGTTTACTTTTCCTTATTATAAAATAGGTACTAACAAGAATCCAAAACTAACTTAATCCACTTGAGTAGGTTTAGTATGACTGGTTCGATACAAAACATGAAAGCGAAAACTAACCAACTCCAGTTACTGAGTTTTCGATCAACATTTATAAAAAATACGCTCACTACTATGCAGGAGCAAAAAATCATTAAACTGGTTTAAAGAGTTCTATCCTAATAATTGTGGACACAAAGCTTTGTTTTGAATAGTCGTTAAAGTGTTTTGATGATTTTTCATTCAAAATCTCCGTTCGTCGGGCGAATTTGGCGCGCAACTTAGGTACCGGTTGTACGCTTTTGATTTTACCCAATCAGATTCGGTGTCTGGTGTCTCTTATTCTCGGAGCATACGTTGACCGATGCGCACGCGTGTTGAAAAATAATTACTTAACGTTTTATTTTTGATAATGAACAATGATGTTATGATCATGATAATACCGGTCGACCTGCACACATAAAAATTGCGGCACAAGCTGCCAAGGAACTAGACAAACAACGATCTATTGAAGACGAAACCTATCTTGTACTCACAGCTGACATGCAATCAACGTTGCATATTCCTATTTGTGGTGTTGGCATCCTCTATTATACCCGAAAGCTGAATGTGCAGAACTACACGATTCATACTGCAAAGCCTCCTAACAAAGCATACTGCATTACATGGAATAAAATAAATGGCAAAAGAGGGAGTGTTGAGATCGCATCTGCCATAAACTGGTGGATCAGTAAGGTACCACCTACTGTTAAAGAAGTCACTATTTATAGCGACACTTGCGCAGGCCAGAACCGAAATCAATTCATAACCGCATTTTTGGTGCATTTGATTCAAAGACCCAACATAAATCTTGAAGTTTTCGAGCAAAAATATTTGGAGAGTGGCCATACACATATGGAAGTCGATTCGATGCACAGCTCAATAGAAAAAGAACAGAGACACACGCCAGTTTACTCGATGATTGACTGGAAATCGATTATGGTTCGCTCTAAAAGAAAGCGAGAGTCAGCAGAACCTTACATAGTGAAAGAACTTACCTATGAAGAAATTATTGATGTGAAGGCCCTGAAAGATAAATTTATTACCAACACAAGCAATGATAAAGACGGGAAAAAAATTATGTGGCTAAAAATAAAATGTCTCAGGTTCGAAAAGGAATATCCAGGCATACTAAAGTTTAGGTATAGTCACGATGGCCTGTACTCTGAATTCGATGCGTGCCAAAAACAAATAAAGGTGGTCCCACGAACTAGGAAAAGAATGAGGCTTCAGGAAGGCTATAGCGCAAGAGAAAGTGATTTGATTGGTCAACTTAAGGTATTCAAAATCCCTATGGCTTACACAGCTCCTCTTCCGATTTCTGAGGCAAAGAAAAAAGATCTTGTTGGTCTTTGTAGTAAGGGAATTATTCCGGGCCGTGGGGCCGCGGCGTACGACTGGGCCGTGGGGCCGCGGCGTACGACTATCGACCCCTCCAACTCAACCCGTGGATGTCGTAAGAGCCGACTAAGGGAACCTACCAGAGAAAAGGCAGCAGCTTCCTTCTGAGTATTTTTCAACACCAACACTGCGATCACCAATCCGCCTGCCAAGCGTGGTGATTATGGCAAATCCCCCCATACATGGGAGACCATCCACTCGATGGACCGACGACATCGTAGCGGTCGCAGGGAGTCGATGGATAGAGGCGGCTCAGGATCGCTATTTGTGGCGTCGTACGGGGGAGGCCTATGTCCAGCAGTGGACGTGTATGGCCCGATGATGATGATGATACATTCCAGGTATGAATCTCTACCTACCAACAATGACGTTGATGACAGGCTGTTAGAGCCCGATGTCACCGAAGAAGATTAAGACTGATTGTATAAAATTAGAATGTCATCATAAACTTCAGTTAAGATCTAGGTTTGAACCCGTTGATTTTAGTTTTTAGTAATCATTGAACTGTTTACTCGTATTTGAAATTTTAACTGTGTTCCTTGTTTATTCTGTTTCTGCATGTGTTTTTATTATATTTTTTTATAAAAGTACGACAATTTAATTTTATTACCAAATATTTTTGTCTCTATTATGTGATTAGGTGACATAAAAACAAAAAAATAGTATAAAGTAGAGAGTCTAAAATAAGCACTAAAATACCTTTTGAATTTTCAAAAGCTAGTCCTATTTTAACTAACTCAAGATAATTCTCATTCAAAATAGCCAAAACATGGGCAAAAAGTAACCAACTCTATTTAACAAATCACTAATTTAAAATGTCGATGCAGGATTTGAGGGCGAAAAATAACCAAGTAAGTTTTATGTCGAAATCTCTAATAAAAAAACAATTTACATATAATGTAGTACTTTAAACCTATGCGCTTTTCTATTTCCTATGATATGAGACCATAAAAATAAAAATATGTTATACCAAACGGAAGTAATGTTTTTTTTTTTCATTTGAAAAACTTTAAACCTTCATAACTCAAAACACCAAATGACTTACTTGATGACTTTTCGCTCTACACCGACGATATTAAAGTACTAGCTGCTGCCCGCGCCTTCGCTCGCGTTTTTTCGAGATAATATATGATAGCCTACATGTATTTCCAGGTCCCAAACTATACCAAATTTCAGCCTAATCGGTTCAGTAGTTTTTGCGTGAAAGAGTAACAAATATTCATACATCCATCCTTACAAACTTTCACATATATAATAGTAGTAGGAAGTAGGATAGGATAGGATAAAATTGTTTGCGCAAACACTCTCTATTCTTTCACTGTCAGCATCCGATAAAACAGACGAACCAATTCGACCGGGGAGAGTTCAGGCGCAAGGCCAATGGCTAAACATACTTTCCAAGGCACGGGGAACTTCTGATACCACCGTTAGACCAACGAGGCAGGCCCCATACAGGTAGACCATGACTCCTCGTTTCCTATCGCTATCGTTTCTAAAATCCTGTTTGGATGGAATAAGATGCAGTGACATGTGAAATCTCAAGATCTGCGTGATCCCACAAAGAACGCCACACAAAGGCTGTGAAATATCAAGCTCTGCGCAGATAGCCACCGTCTGACACGCGAGACAGCCTTTGTGCTATCTGGTCACCTGTGGCTTTGCGTTGCCCTGCCTTGTGTTTTACGTCTGTCTAATGTGCGAAGTAGTCTTTACTTTAGTCGTTTCTCTTGCTGAAGCATAAAGATTAAGTCCTTTTAGCAATGTTCTGTGAAAAATATTTCACTGCTATTGTCTCTACATTAGATGAATAGGTGACCTAGTTTTTTTATAACGCTTTATGCATTATTGAATATAGTGATGCTGTGCCTGAAACTTCCATCAGCAAAATACCCTAAAAAAACCTACCAAAAGAAAATGCTGTCAAAATAGCGACACAAGACCATCGCGACACAAAGTCGAGATACATTGGTAGTTTACACGATTTGTTAATATGTGCCTCATACTCTATAATTCTATCTATGTGTTTTGTGACGTGTTTTTTTTTTAAGTTGACTCAAGTTTTCACCATTTCTCTCCGTGTTCGTCAAAGAAATCCGTGCGTAATAATACTAATTTGTAAAGACCTTTATTACCATGTATCACATACTCCACACACATACTCTCTCATGGAGCCTCCTGTTGCCCAGACTCTTATGAGACTGGTGTCCTCAGGAGAACCCCCATTATACACCATACACCCGTTTGCCTTGCAAGCATTCTAAACACAACATACATACCTACGCAAGCCGTCTGTAATCCTCTAACCCTTTAATATAGTTTTGGTTTTTTTTCCTGTTTTATTTCCTAATAGTTCTTTATTTTTTACTCATTGTAAAAAATAACATATATGATTTAACGAACTCTGTGGAGGGGGCACTGGTGACTAGTAACACAGGTTTTAAAACCTATCACTGGCACCAGTCTCTCACAAACAGGTATTTGTATTCGATATACTACACCTAGCTATAACAACTCTGTAAAAAGACCTTTTGTGAAGAGAAAATAAATGAATTTTTATTTATTTTATTATTTATTTATTTACCATGACGCAACGTCTGCCAGATTCTTTCCCTTCTTTGACGACAGAACGCACACGTGCATCGCGTAAGTACTACGTACCTGGTCGGGCCGAACGCACCAGGGAGTCGAAAGAATCGAATGTTAGAATGAATTGTATGAATTCGTATGAACCCTTATAGACTTTGTCAGCTCCGACAAAATCTGCCTGCTTTATTCGGCTCCCGCGGCGCGTGCACTGCAGGCTTAAGTGATCAACTTTTATCAGAGCATAGGTCTGTGGTGCCATGCATCAGGAAGTCCGTTTGTAAAGAGACAGTGGCACACTAACGCATTTATCACGGGCGGTAGTCAGTGCCAAGTCCAGTAATTATGATCTGGATAGCGCACTCGTGCCAGCTGACTGATATACATAGGTACAATGCGACCCGCGCCAACGGTCTCAGTTGGAGCCTTGAAAAATTAACCTTTCAAATGGATGGAAACTTTTCCATTTATTTGTCGAATTTAGTGTCTGTAAACACCGTTTTTTTTAAATGAAATTGTGTGAAGTGGAATTAAACCCTGAAATTCGAAAAACCTGAGTCTCTTTATAAAGTCCAACTAGGTACTTCCATATTGGAAATTAATGTCTTTATTAACAAAGAAAATTAAAATCAAATTATATAAACAAATTAAAACTAGTATTTACTAATCCAAAGTATTATTTATTATATACCAGTATGGAGCTACTCTTTTAACTTTATCTTCTCTATTTTTTTTTTGCACAACAACTCCGATACCGACACCAAAATAAAAAAAAAACTACGTTCAATGTATGCGTGTTGTTCATTAATTCCATTCAGACCGTTTATAGCAGAATAGTAAATCCGGCAAGCAATATCACTTTATTTGGGTGCCAAGTAGAGACATAAACGCGAATTAATCCCGCAAGTTGTCCGAGAGTTGATCAATAAATTCCGCAGCCGCTTGAGCTAACAGTTTAACTCGTCTACGTGACTCTGCTGGGACAATACGCTCTAACTAGCTGGAGGTTTCTTTTCCTCTTCTTTTCAGGAGATTAAAAGATTAAGTGAAGGTAATCAAATGGCACTTTATATCTTATTTAGTTTTAATGTGACATTTTAGTAGTAAGAAAGCTTATTAAAATAAACTAATCTGGGAAATAGTTGGAGGCCTTTTCTTTGCCTTGCAAAGGGATGATCAGAAAAGGTTACAAACTACCAACCAACTAAAACCTTACCAACTAAGGTTTCATGGACTGCATCCAAATCAGGCCATTTTGCTAGAAGTCACTGTTACTTGGCTAGTTGGTTACTGGGTACTATTATTCTTAGGCTCAGATTATTAGGAACGTGAGCGGGATTCTCAAATTTCTAATCTGGATTAACCAAGCTTACGTCTCTAGAGCTTTTGTCTTGTAAATCATGCTAGTCAGCGAATAAACCTACTAATATGGCAAAGGCGAAAGTTAGTGAGTTATGTGTTTATGCGCGAACAATGCCAGAGCTAGTGAACAAATCGCGCTAAGTTCTTGTCAAATTTTGGATTGGGTCGAAGCCGCGCGTAAAAACTAGTGTTTATAAGTACGTATCGTAAAAACAAAAGAAAGTTTGTATGTCCGAATATTTACGACTAAATAATAGTAAAAGGTAAGTAGTAGCCGTAGTAGGTACTTGTTTAATTTTGTTTATTTTCCTCTTCACAAACGGTAGTAATTTGGTTGTAAAAAGGCCCCCAAGTACATACTGCTTTAGAGGACAAGGCGTACGAAACTGCGATACTAAGCCTCAGATTCCACCAAAGCGGAGATGTGCGGAGATTTCCGTAGCGGAGACGAGAAGAGACGTTTTTCAGCTAGGGTGTCTCTACCGAAGCCATGTGGAGATGCGTACTGCTGGAGTGGAGATCTGTCCTGGCTAGAGCAGCTATGCTGCGTGCGGTGAGCGTCGAATGTTTGAGATGAATGAAAGAAAACTTTATTGTACCTACCAAAAATTACATAAAAACTCTTATATTTAAAATAAAAATAAATACAGTACAAAAGGCGGCCTTATCGCTGATAGGATTTCTCCCAGGCAACTTTGGAGAATGCACTAGCGCGGCACAGCTCACATCTCCGCTCATCTCTTCTGGTTTCCGCTGCGTGACACCAGCTTGCGAGGCATATCTCACGTCTTCGCTTAGATAAGATAAGCTAAGATAAATTCATTTATTTTACCCAAAGATACAAAAACTTACCTAAGAAAAAGGAACCAAGCTAACAATAGGTATATACTTCGATCTTTCTTTGTTTTTTCGCATACAAATATGATACATATATGCTCGGTAGTCTCTACCGAAGCTGAGCGGAGACGAGATGTATGAATAAGGAATAACGACATTCTATGGGTTTTTAAAACACATCTCTTCTTCGCTCATCTCAGCTTAGCTTTGGTGGAGTTTAACCCTAAACTGCTTCGTCAAAAATCGTCGTATTCTTCATACTCGTCCTACATGAATAAAAACTGAATGATTTATAAGGGACAGTCAGGGACGACTCTACAACACGCACCCTGTACAAATTATAGTATAGAAATGTTAACAGGACAAACAACAAGCGAAATAAGAGAGGAGCAAAACCTGACAGAAACAAGCTTTTGAATGTTTCAACTGAACCTTTGAAGTTTTTCGCACAATTTATTAAGTACCCATTTTTATTCCACAACCACGATAAATATAAATCGATATTTCATCAATTGATCGTTGCAATTACAGTCTATCGATTAGTGGTCAAAGAAAACTAGTCCAGACATGTGAGAACTTTGCTAAGTTACATGGGCTTTTATACAATGACCAAATAAGTGAAATCTTAGTTTTTACTAGTAAAAATAAACGTACTGAACTGGTTCCCTCTATAACACACCATTAAATATTGTTTAGCGGCATATAGTCACGGGAGACTTAAAGGACGACGACGCTGACATTGAGCGTAAACGTATAACTCATAGGTTCGCCAATTGCTCAGCTGAGGCGTAACTAACTCGATTTAGAGCATACTGTCAGTGCTTTTACACCAGCAACCTATGGGTTAATTTTCACCCAAGCCTCCCTCAGTTCTCTACGCATCCAGAGCTCCGTGTCCGGGCTAAATGATGCTGCATGAATTATACAGCATTATTTATTTACTATATTGCTTATATTGTGACCGCGAAACCACCTAAATCATGGTACTTATAACTTCAGTCTGTGTGATTACTGTGAATAGGCTTTTAGTGCAAGACGTTGGGACTTTGTCCCGTTAAAAGCTGCCCATTGTCGACTTGCAAATGACTTGATATGCCAATCTTAGCGCTTCACAGACAAAAGGAACTGTTTTAAAAGTATATATAGTAAAGTATATATCTCTGAGATTTTTTTATATATTATGTAAATAACCATTTGTATCACAACTTATTGTGATTGAATAAAAAATTATAAATTACTTAAACATATATCTGTTCCTAAAATTGCAATCAAGGGCAATAAAATGCGTTTAAAAAATAAAAAATTACCTTAAACTAATAAATAGCGTGGATTTTCTAATTGAGAAAAGCTTAGGTTATCAATGGGATATCATGTTCAAATAAGCACGGTCTATGCCACTTTACACGGGCAGGCCATATAGCTCGTAGAACCGATAACCGTTGAGGTTCTCGAGTGGCGAATACGAAATGGAGTGTGGCAAGACATCCTTCGATGCATGATCCAAGAAAACAAGGTCTGTTTCTCCAGAAGTGTCTCTTGCTTACGTCACTGTCCAGTTGCCACTTTATTTAAACAAAATGTAGAAGTTGGGAAACAAATGTGAAAAGGGTCAATTGAAAAATCAATAAATAATGTCAAACGTCCATTATGTTTACACGAATCAATGGGATAAATAGTGGGTAAATACAAAACCACATAGTTTTATCAGGTTTATGCAGGTTAATACGAAGAGTTCGGGGAGTTACGATTTTACGCTACTGGTAACACCAGGAAACAGATTCGTCTTCTCATTCGCCGATGGCGATGATGACGTAAGCAAGAGACACCCACGTGACCATCGTGTCTCGGAAGACCATACCTCGTTTTCTTATACAATGCCTCGATGGACCGATGACATTGTAGCGGTCTCAGGGAGTCGATAGATGGAGGTGGTATGTATGACAACGTGGGTCTGCGTTTCTACTGCTGCACGCAATATGTATATGTACATGAAAGTTAAACTAAGACTATGTACAACTGTAGCGCAGCTAGAGATTGATGAGCCACTTCCCACCTTTATCTACCTACCTTTTATATTTTTGGATAGAATCATGGAATTGCCTACCCTACAATGCAACCTAACAATTTGGTAATTGAGAATAATGAAATCAGAACTCAGAATTCAATACCTTTATTTCTTAGGCTTATAAGTTAAGCACAGACAGGTCAAACATCGAAACCATAAATTATTAGGTATCAAATAAGAAATAAAGTGTTATTGATATTCTCTTCACTTCAATCTTTTGTCCACTAGCGGAAGAAGTGAAAAAGAAACCACTAGCACGTTTCATAAGACATAAATGTCTAATACAGTTATATTTATCACCTGTGTATTATATCTAAAAGAATAGATAACCTTATAATTTATACTTGACACTCAAAAATATCGATGCTAAAACAAACTAGGACACATCTAGAAAAAGGTTCTATAATGTACAACAGCTTACCATACTGAGAGATGGTTTCAGTTCACAGTTCCAGAAAAGAGTGGCAGGGCCAGCTCACCGTCTGTCTTATATAAAATTAGTTCAACGAACCATCGCATCGTCGGTTGTCATTATGCCTCGCACCATTTTTGCCAAACAACGGCGAGAGTTCGTTTCATAACTAGTTACATTGATATATCTTCTTATATGATAATTTATCCATGGCAAATGTTCTTAAATATTAAATTAACAATTAAGATACTGATTACATCGATTATAAGACATTATGAAATAGCATATTCATTATACAAAACGAATTTGTCTAGTATTTGAATTTGAGCGGTAAACATGTAGGAAATCAAGCCTATTACATTTTATCATTGAATATATTTTGAAATCTTATTGTTTACCACAACATACACTTGTTACACTATATATTTATTATTAAACAAATTAAAATATCTTGCACACGCATGTGCCGCATGCACAGCGTGGACACCATATTCGAGCAAGCCACGCGTGTAGCAATGACGTCATTAATCTAGTATTAGCTGTGGTATTAGTCTGTAGCGTATTTGTGTGTTGCAGTGACGTTATCACACAGATTTTCTTGCAAAGAGAATCTAGAAAAGAAAATGCGTAATCGTGCGTAGCACCTTCGAGCGCAGTAGTGGGGCTGTGGCTTTAATTTGGCGGCCCCAAAGATACAACCGCCCTCTTTTCAGTTTGTTTGATGTATTATTTGACAAGAAGAAAACCTCATTTGCAACTGAAATTTTCCATTCAGCATCCTGATAGAAAAACTATAATGTCGTTATCTACTTGTTAAATCCAGACAAACAATTTTCTGAGCTAATAGAAAGCAGTTTTCTTCGACAAACACATAAATTACCTAATTTATTATTCTCTCCCAAAACTCGAGCATTATTTACTGTCTCTTAAACTCATAAGGGTGGGGTTTCACGGCAGGGTATATTCAGGGAAACTATTTCAAGAAATAATGTGATATCTGAATAACTGCTTTGGATTGACAACTGCGTCACGTTCTAGGAAATTGGTAGTAGGTTTTTATAAAGCATTGTGGACCGTATGTTGGTTGCGTCGTCCTATTTGGCTAACGATCATACGAGCTAATGAACGTACCTATAGGCAAACGAAGCATTTAAGTCACGCGATAAAAGGATCGTGCGATGGTCCAACAGGTGTTCTATCTAATAGATCCGTGATGCCCATCGCACGACGCCCTCGCGCTGTCAACGCAACGACGCCAATGTGGCGAAAATCAAAAATGGCATTTTACAGGATTGCAATATCGCATGATCAACTCATCATACCATTATTACGCATTTCCTGTGCTTGTGCGATGACTTGGTAGCTTCAATTCGGACACTCTAAAGAGATTGGTGTATTCAATATCGTTATGCGACGAAATTGCATCGATTGCTCGTACGATCGTCGCCAATAAGGACGACGCCTTTGTGCGGTTTTCATAGTTTTGTTGCTGAATCTCTACCCTCTATCCGTTTAGTTCCCCCATGAATGCAAATTTCATTGAATTGAGTTTGAAATGTTTGAGAACAAAAGCCGTGAATTCAACCGTATTTTTCAAATATTGTTTACCAAAAAAATCCGTGACTTAGTAAAATACGATGGCTGAAAAAGCAGTAAATATCGGTTAGTTAACGGCAACCTCTGTCTAGTCTCAAGGTGAGGACCTAATGTCGTTACTCTGTTTTCAGCCTGAAATAAATACGAACCAAAGAACGACGTACATTCAGCAAGAGAACCCGTTAAAGTGCTAAAATCGTAGTTTTTTAGGAGTAGCAAATGAAACATATGCTTACAAATAAAGTTTCTAAATGTTTGTTTTTGTTTTTTTTTTATATTAAGCGATTTACGTCGTACACTGTACTGCCAACAACGAAACTATGTCTTTGTAATATGAATCTAAGGGACTGTAGGTACATTTGCATAGTCTGAAATAATTTAGAAGGCCTTTGAGAGTTTGTACTGATAACATAGTAGCAAAGTTTGGAGGAAACCATATTGAAGTACCTATCTAACTACTGTGCTGACTTATAATTACCATCAACTCATCGAAACCATTTTTAAATAGATTTAGTAAAGCTTTGCATATGAGATAATAAGTTATGGGATCAAAAATAGGAACGAGATGCATTAAAACTCTAATAGAATCAAAAATGACTCTGCTCGTTCGCCAAACTCGACGCTCAACGCTACGGCAACAAAAAGTACGTGCGTTATATTTTGTTCAGATTAAGCTTATAAAGTGTAACAAACAAATAAATAAATAATCCACACAGCATCATCTAGCCCCAAACTAAGCAGAGCTTGTGTTATGGGTAAAATTTAATAAATATTAAATTAAATACAAGAAGAACAAATAATGACCCAGCCCCGTAGTGGTTGGTTAACTGAGATTGTATTAGCAGAGCCGCGGCAAAAGAAAGCCGAGCTCAATTTAACGCATAAAACTACCGCATCATTCAACTCTAACGAGGAAACAGCTCCATTTTTCACGCGACATAATTAATGTTCACTATCCCGTTCCAGCCGGTAATTACATGCAATCTTAAACCTTATGGCTATTAATTTTCTAATTTTCCACGAGCATTTTCCCCTGCAGCCTTCTAACTTCACATTATGGCTCTGGGGAATTTATCTGAAGACAGGGCTCTACCATTTGTTCCTATTACTATCTAGGACGGACTGAGCCAGGCCCGGCTTGAGGATAGCCGAGGCGAGACTTATTGCGTTTTTACTGCAAGGACTTTGCACCTGAATTGTGCTTTATGAGATAACTGTTGAATATATCCTCCTTAGTTGATTTATCAGGGGAAGTGAAGTAGCTTTGGCTGTGAAAATTAAAATATACAGAGAAAATGCGAATGATGCACGAGTTGATATTATTAATAATGAGTTTTAGACGATAACAGTTAATACTAGTACTATGGCTGTAAGAAAGTTCTTTGTATAAATCATTCAAATTTAAGAGGAAAAAGCCACTCTTGTCCTTACATACTAAATTATAACTAAGTACACGAATGTTGCGGGCATGCGGATCGAACCAAACCTTCTTAAAAGTCCTAACAAGAACTTCGCTGACGTCTTTTCAATACGTACAAGAAATGTGCCTACTCGCATTATAAAGATGTTTCACATTTTCATAAGCAGCATTCTCTTTGTAGAACATAATAACATTATTTTGTACAAAGCTAAGCGACCGACCTCTCGCTTTTTGCAAGAATAACCGCAAGCCTGCCCGCGCCCCGCCGCCGGCCACGACGAAATAAAACGGTAGATAGAAGGTGAACTCCTACCTAATGTGCCTCTAGAAGCTATTAGTCTTGCTTATCATAAAAGAGATTAATGATAAGATAATTTTCTTAAAAGCGAAAACAGTGCTATTGAAAAGATTTTAAAAAAAAATTCAAAGATTTAGAGATTATGGCGACTTGTAAAGAAGTTTACTCCTGGTAATGCTACCAGTAGTTTGGGACAGACGAAAAGTTTTCAACTAGAGGTTAAAAGGAGAGTTGCATCTATGCGACAATAACCATTACTGTTTATTCGAAGCCGCAGGCGAGCATAACAAATTCATGCGAAGGAAATACCAGCGCGAAAAGTACTTACTACAATGCGAACACGAATTCCGGCAATAAAATTTTATTTGCGAGCACTACGGGGCGTGTTCCGAAGCCTTCGTTAACTTAACGTTTTGTGACGTGACGCAGTGCTTGTCGCACTCGAACCATCTTTAACAAGCCTTATGGTGGTAACGATGCCAAAATTGATAATCTAGATTCCGCTATGCTCTAGTTTCTATATGCAGATGTTCCACTTGGAGTGGAAGGAGTGGAGAGGAGTCTATTTGCGTCTGTGTAACACACACCCCTAGGCGTGCCGAATGTTTAGCAGTGAATTGTTCATCAAATGTGAATGTATACTCCCAGTATAATGCCATACTTAGATGGAACGTCTTGATTATTTTAAGAAAACAAACTCCGGGTCATAAGGCAAAGCTACAAAATGCATTGGTATTGTTGGTACTTCTACATTAATTCCGCAGGACCGTTTTGTGAAACTAGTTTTTTTTATTCTGTTTTTCATAAAATTACAGTTACACCACACCTACGTCACAACTTGTGTTCTCACTTGTCTATTATATTTAATCTTTGCCGGAGTGAAAGAAATCAACTGCGTGTTAGCGAATATAACGTATACTGGGGCAAGGCAACGACGCTATAAACGTTGGCACGGTGTCAATTTGAATTTGAGGAAGACCTTTTAAAGAACCGTTTTTTATTACAATACTAAGAAGTCGGTGGAATCATCTAATGAACAAACTGGCAGTAAATTGTTCGCAGTAAAATGCATCGTTTCAGTTTTGTATCCTGGCTTTATACCGGCGGTATGCTAATTTGAAGCGTGTTCCAGGTTTATTGGGACGATCGAGGAAGTATTTGAAGGGCGGATGGTAATGTTACGTCTTGTTCTAGAGCAGGGAACTTATAGAGACTTTGCCAACTGATAAGACCCCTTATCCTCGCAATTTCGGCATAGGTCGGACGTAACATTTCTTTTACTATCTCTCCCTAAAGTTAGGTCGAATAAAAGGCGCCGTGAAGTTTGGACAGGTTCCTATTTTGTCCTTGAGGGTCTAGTTTCCTGTGTTTAGAATTAAGAAAATAAAAACCGCACTGCAGTTAAAACTCGGGTTTTAAAAACATAGCTTCTACATTAAAATTAAATGTGTAATTATGAGTGGACGCAATTAAAAATTATGAGTCGTATTCAAGTGTCGCCGTTGTATGCATGAACGGTGCAAGACGTTTTTGTTTACGTTGTAATGTGACCCGTTTTGGAATGCGACTCAAAGATTTTTACTATGTAATTTACTGTAGGAGTAAAATATTCTTAACTGGGCTTAATTTTCAGCCTCAATGGCTTTTAGACTCTAAACTGACCCACGTTTTTTTTTTTTTTTTTTTTTTTCAAATTGACTTTTCTTAATGTCCTTACTTTGTATCGACAGCATTTCTTAATTGACTTAAAAAAGGAAGAGTTTCTCAATTCAACTGTGTGTTTTTTTGTACATACATATGTATGTATATTACGCGATATTTGCGCCAATTATGGACCGATTTTGAAAATTATTTCATTATTGTATAAAAAATGATCCCGAGATGGTCCCATAAAATGTATCCCTAGCAGATTAATATTTATCCCGCAAAACTTAAAAAAGAGTGTAAAGGGTAAGGCAATCGAAGTCGATTATTTATCATTCAGGAATTTGAAGTCGGTTTATCGTTTTTTAAAACACGCCAAATTATACAATTCTTATATAACTCACCAAACCTTTGTATTAAATCGACCGTGCAAGTTAGCAGAATCCTGTAAAGAAAATTAACTATCGCAACAGCACGTGGGAAGTGTATCCGAAGCAGTAATGGCCTCCGCGGCATTTAACACGAGTCTGTGGAACCGCTCGCCGCTCAAACACGACTTTACTACTTAACTGGACCTTAATGGGACCAGCTAACCCCAACATGGCTATTTGAATTGCTGAGGGAATAGCCATGAATGTGTTTGACGGCACACGATAAATTTAGATAAATAGCATTTGCGTTGAGTGTTAGTTTAGTTAACCGTTCCGGCAATTTTGCCTGCAGTAGAGCAGCGGTGGCTAAATATTATGAATTCCATAGACGTCTTCGGTGCGTTTTCAATTTACAGCAAGAGCTCCCACTCTTGAAAACTCTGGCTTTTAGTTATAGTTATACATATTATAATATAAGACCAATCTAATGTAATGTAACCACCTAGTTATTTATTTATTTATTTTAGGGGAAACATTGGTACATTATTGTCTAATTAAACACAGTGTTATATTATTATTAGGAAAACAAAAGTTGGCACTATGTAAGTTAAATTAATATCTACTAAATTGATTATCGCTGTTGATTATTGCTTGTTATAGAACAATAAATGAATTTATCATTTAGTTTACTAGTTTATGCCCGCGACTTCGCACGTTTTGCTTCTATGGAAACGTTTAAAGGTTATTTCTATCCCATGGGAACTGATTTATGGGATAATTCGCTTCGAACTACCTGTATGCAAAATTTCAGTCCGATCCGTTTGTAGTTTTGGTGTGTGTGAGAGGTAACAAACATCCATCCATCCAAACATCTAAACATTCAAACTTTTGCATTTGTAATATTAGTTTAGTATACTAGTTTAAATCCAACCTCATTAAAGAAAAATTAAAGATTTTCAGACCAAAAAAAAAAAAAAACTGTCAATATTCAGCCCACCCATCAGATGGTCAAGAGATTCGAGAAAGCTCATGATGGTAGTACAGAAGGGTGGGATAGTAAACAATGGTTTCTTAGAAGTTATCGGAATAAACTTCTAAGAAATTACTGGTAGCTGACAGGCGGTCCTTTGGCAAGAAACCTTCGAGTTTTTGTTTCTTCAAAATATTCAACCTTATTTTTCTGTTGGTTTCCACATCGATAGGTAATTCGTAATAACCATCCGTTTCTCCTTCATTTTACCTATATAACCGCTTTGAAAAAAGGGTAATGTTCTTCCGAGAAGCGGAGTGGAAAGGCTTCGCTAATTTATGGAGGAATTTAAAAAGTTTCAGTTACAATTGAGCGCGCATTCTGAATAGTAACATAAATTTCCTACTTTTTATTCATTTAATATTGAATCATATTGAACTTTGTTGGCTGCATTTCTTTTCACAGTTTTATTGAATTAAAAGTTGATTGGCAGCGTATTGAATTAATTCTCATAAAGACCTACCTACTCTATTCTATACAGGTAAAGTACCGTAGTAGTCGTATGGGGGAGGCGTATGTCCAGCTGTGGACGTGTATGAGCTGATATGATAATGATGAAAGTACCGTCAGGAAAAAAACATTAAAGAGAATAATATAATTCTCTTTAAGTATTATATTAATTATATCAGTTATCTAGTAACCATAACACAAGCTCTGCTTAGTTTGGGGCTAGATAATGATGTGTGAACTGTCCAATATTATTTATTTATTTACTAAGGGGTAATGTAGCTACTTTCAATTATATCACAATAGTATAATGTAATCATAAAATAATATATACGAGTATATCAGTCAGCTAGTCATACTCATACTCATTTATTCGCCGTAGGAGCACAGGGCACACTTGGATACGTCAATTTACAAAATATACTTTACAATAAATGGTACTTATATTATAGATAATTCAAAGCCATAAAACAGACATGACCGGAAAACAATCAAGAACTTAGATTTACAAAAAAAAAGATAAATTAATAATAAATAGATCAGCTGTAAATAGGCATCGTTAATGTCATGAAAGAAAAAATAATAATTATTATTATTTTAAGTTCATAGTGCTGCTGTAAAAGGGCATTACCCATAACCCAAGCTCTGCTTAGCTTGGACACACAGCATCATCTAGTCCCAAGCTGCTTGGGGCTAGATGATGCGATGTATTGTCCAGTACATTTTTTTTTTTTAGGTTACCCAATACCGACAGACCAACTTAACTTTGTAACGCGAATCATACTAATATCATAAATGCGAAAGTTTGGATGGATGGACGTATGTTAGTTTTTCACGCCAAAACTACTGAATGGATAGGGCTATTTTTCATAGATGTACTAGACTCTAGACCTGAAATAAAAAATACACAATTTTTTATCCATAAATCAATTCCCGAAGGATCAAAATAAACTTTGAGAATTTCGAATTAAACATAGCATGCGAAACCGCGTGCAGAACCTAGTATAACAATAAATAAATATTTGTATTTTTTGCAACTGTATTATATATATTTCGTTTCTATATGTAGGAACTAGTTACACAATGTTTACATATTGGTACTTTGTTTTAAAATATGAAATAAAATAAATGATAAATATTTGGTAATCGTATTAGGATTTGCAACAATAGGTACCTCTCTACTGCCGTCTGTTAATTATAAGGCCGCTAACACTCAAATGGCCCTGTTTTCACTGATACACAAGATAGAGAATTTTGAACTATATCCGTTTCCACAGTAGTTCAAAATTCTCTATCTTTTCGTTAAACAACCATACCAAAATTCCAAATAGTTCCAGAGATATAAAAACTTCGTAGGCAGTTATGTGACAGAATTTTTAACTTAAGAACAAGTACGAAGTTTTTCAAACAACTTGAAAGCAACTAATCCACAATACATCGCTAATACGTGGGTAAATACTTTAACTACTCAGTGCAATAAGCGTTTTTCATTAAATAGGATATAATATATAAAATATATGACATAATTAAATCTCAACCGATTTTCAAATGTTTTTTGACGAGATCTTGAAAACTACTTTTCAGGTTTAACGGCCTTCTAGTTAACAGACGGTAATATAGTGACAGTGGCTGTAAACTCAAATATGCACAAAATTTATTCGCAATTCTATAATTTAAATAAACATTTCAAAGCTCCAACTTCGCTCGCTAGTTAGTAAGCTGTTTAGCATTCCTCTAGTTCGCGGTAATTTTCACTTTTACAACAAAATGCTAGTTATAAAGTTAAAACATATAGTTCTCTGTTATGGAAGTGAAGTTTCGGTTACATTATTGCGGTTATTCTAACTTCGCCGCTTTGAACGCCGACCAAGTTTAGATCCGGCGTTTACGTTGCAGCTTCTCTTTGATACCGTGAGGTGGGTAAGTTCAAATCAAACATCTATGGACAGTCCATAGATGTTTGATAAGCCTACCTATGAGATGCCTATATTCTCGTGTGCTGAGTGCCGTTCCATGTCCACAGAAATTGATTTAACCTAAGAAAATGGGTTTTCCAAAACAAAATTTTGTTTATTTATTTTATTTTTCATTTAAAGTTAGAATCAAATTGACAGAGACTAAAACACAGTAGGTACCTACAAAGTACGAGAGGAAAAAAAGCCTCTAAGCTAATTTGTTGATTTACCACGGATCGCAAAAAAAATCTGGTAACCCCTTCGCAATGCCAAGCATTTTCTGCGTAATGTTTCCGAGTAACAAGAGAATCGCCATCAAAGCTGCGCAAACATGAAGTACCGTCTACAAAAGTTATTATTCCCTTCACAATCGTTCTATCCCAGAAGCTGCTTTACACTGTGAGAGGACTCCGCTGAGCTCGCAACAAATTAATCTATGGAACTCAAATCATGGTGCGAGCGAGACTATAGATTTGAAAGACAGTAACGCTCGCGTAGTTCGCCGTTCGCTCGGTGCGTAAAATACTTATTTCGCCGAAACGTAAGAGCGCTCTTAAGGGGGCTCCGGAAAATATCAATTAATAAAATTGAGTATCTGGAACGGTCCGAGTAATATTGACGAAAAAAATTCTGATATTGGGGAATTTAAATCGTGGTAATCTCAAAACTCGTTCCCCTTCGCTACCTCCAAATCTATATTTATATCTATTTTGCGTTTATTTTAAGTTTTTATAGATATTCTGTATTTATTAGTACTAACTATTGGCTACTCTTATTTATTTATATATGGCACATGTATATAAACTTTAAAAGAATGGAGCCTGAAATACCTAACTACCTACCTGTATACCAATATTGTATAACATTGTAAATGTGTCGATTACGTATATGATTTTAAGTAACAGTCCGCCTAATTATAAATTCATAAAACTATTGCATATATAGAACAATACTTTGCCTACACAGGCCACACACTAACACACGCCATAATGTGCTCAGCAATTGAAATCTTTTGGTAACATATTTTGAGTCAAAAAAGTGTTCAATTACTTCGAGCATCCCGTTGATCTCGTCAGATTTTGTTTCGCAGTGTAAAACTAACTCGAAACCCAGTGCCGAACACAGAATGAATAAATAAGCAACTTCCGAACCCTTCCGACTAATTGCCGGGAAATAATCATTTCTCAGGTTATGGGCCTAAGCGACTATTTGTACGGGCCGCATTAATTTTCATGGGCCATGTGGTACCTGCGTAAGATGTCCGTGTTGATTAAATTAGACCCTCGGGAACGGATGTGTCGGCGGTATTTGCGAACAAGGAGTACGAACTACTTCTCTACTATTTAGTAGTGGTACGTGTAACGTGAACTTCTATTCTAAAGGTTCAATAACAGCTGGAAAGGAGTAAAAGTCGCGTCCGGCTATACATATTGTTTAGTTTTTTCTAAGCTTTCTAGCATATTTAGAGCTCCTTCACACTAAGTCACAAGCAACGCGATTTTCATAGCAGATAGCAGCGCGGCAGCCGCGTGCGCCATCCTAGACTAAAACAAGTCGCGCGGCAGCCGCATTGCTTGCGACCTAATGTGAACTGGCCCTTAACTTTATTGAAGATACAAGCAGGCCCAGCAAATGATAAGTGCTTAGCACACTTTCTAGAAGCATGCTATACCATTCACTGTCCCACACCGGTCATCTTGAGGCATAAGGAACGAGAGACATAATGAATGTATATCCTACTGATATTATAAATTTCAAAGTTTGTGAGGATCTATCGATGTTCCTCTTTCACGCAAAAACTACTGATTGGGCTGAAATTTGGTATTGGTATAGTTTGGAACCTGGAATAACATATATGCAATTTTTTATCCCGATAAAACGCGGGCGAAGGCGCGGGCAGCAGCTAGTTGAATATAAAAAAAAGTGTTAAACCGCTTAAGCTACAAATTAAGCCTCTTTAAATAAGCCACTGGGATAGCTGAAGTTTAGGATACAAAAGTACTTAATGACCGTATCATTTCAAAACCAAAAAGAATCATGAACTATTTTTCTAGAATGACTTGTGTCGCTTTTAGACGCAAATTTCATAACTCCATACCTTTGTACCTAGTTGGATAGGTACTCTTCGCTCTCTCATAGCAACGTCACAGAATAACTATATACCTATAGTACTTCGTAAACGTCTGGAATGCCAAGATGTTTTACTGCTCGGTTGCGTAACTGGGGGTCTACGCACAGGTGGAGTAAGTTACTTCATATCAAGGTAAGGGACAGGATAAAACATCTTTATTTTTACTATGAAGGGCATTCTTGTACTAACATGGTTGTTCGGTGGTTTTATGAAACCTTTTTACTTTCTTTTGTTTTGATTTGCGTGCACAAAAGGCTACAGACGGTAGCCACGGAGGGATAATAGCTAACCGGAAATATGATTCAGAAAAGTAGTTAAAATATATAATATCATCATCATCAGCCTATACACGTCCACTGCTGGACATAGGCCTCCCCCGTACGACGCCACAAATAGCGGTCCTGAGCCGCCTCCATCCATCGACTCCCTGCGACCGCTACGATGTCGTTGGTCCATCCGAGTTGATGGTCTCCCATGTAGGGGGGGATTTGCCATAATCACCACGCTTGGCAGGCGGATTGGTGATCGCAGTGTTGGTGTTTAAAAATACTCAGAAGGAAGCTGCTGCCCATCCTCTGGTAAGTTCCCTTAGTCGGCTCTTACGACATCCACGGGTTGAGTTGGAGGGGTCGATATTCGTACGCCGCCGCGCCGCGGCCCCACGGTCCATACCACGGCATAATATCATATAATCAACGAATAGAAACCAATTAAAACTAGTACTTATTTAAAATTTAAAGAGTTGAGCTAACTGCAGACTGTTGCAAATAATCTAGAAGTAGTTCAACTGATCGAAATCAATACCAATCGTAGGCGTCTCCCAGACGCACTGTTGCACCACATTTAATAATAAAACCTTGTTTGAATCATATGATAATTTTTTCATATTTTTCGTCCTTTTCCCTCTTTTTTCCTTCCAATATGGATCAAGCCTATCATAGCAATAACTTATCCACCAACTTCAGTAGAACCAAAGAAAATAAGGTTCATGATTTTAATAACGAAAGGTTCATAAAAGTTGATCATGACGACGTCGTAATTATAAGTTTACACGCGGAGCTCATCTAAGTCCCGGTGCAAGTTCAAACTTCGTAGAGACTTACCGAGAGTGAAGTTCAAATCTTAGACACGACTTCAACATGTTAAGAAGCGTATATCTGTTGGTATGTTATTTCAAAATAGGAATGGAATATTTTTAATACAATGTATAGGTAGTAGTATTAAAAATATGTATAGTACACATATCTTATCTCTTTGGTGTCGTTCCAAGCAGCCTATCAAGTGTCAAAAAATCCTGAGTAGGACGTCTTTATTTCAAAATTTGATGAAAGGTAACAAAAAGTGTCGTTTATTGTTCAGACAGAGCCTGTTCTTTGTATACACATCTAATAATGGTGTGCTAGGCATGTTACCCGTTTTTTGTCTCGAACTCATACAAATAATACAAAATCTAAAGGTACTACTGAAAAACAAAATACGGCTTGGACTCGACAATAAAAATGCAACCTGATGTTCAATAACTACTGACAATAAATTACTGAAAAAACTATTAACTAAATACAGAAAAAATACTTAATACTGAAAAAAAAAGACGACTCGAACTCAATTATGATTCTATCCGAGCTTCATTCATATTTTATTTCCGCAAAAAGCACTCACAGACGTAAGCAAAGCTGCACTGCACCCCCCGCGCTCCAATATCTAATTACGTAGCCCCGTAGAATACTTAGAAATGATGAGAAAATTACGTTGCTTTCGTCTTTTGTTTCCAATTTTTGGCCCCTGTCGGAAAACTCATAAATCGTAATAGCAATTGTTTGCATTGCATGCTTTGTTTTATATTGTTGGAATAACTGTTTTTATACACCAATCCGGGCCGTTGGTGTGAAATTACAGTACCTATATAAATTTAATCAAGTCAATTAACAGTGCTTTATCAACTGTTGATGGGCCTGCCACTGCGGTGTATACTAAACTCTTTAAGAGAAAAGCTTTAAATATACAATTTAGCGATAGCCGGTAGCAATAACAACTACACTTTTAGCTTTAACAAGAACAAAACAGGCAACGAATCTGAAATAACCTATTAACAAAATACCTGGAATAGCCGTATAGAACATGTTATGATTAGAGAAGTGTGAAGCATTTCGATTTCCCTTTGATGTTGAAAACTAAGTCAGAACACTTATAAGTGAGTTATGATAGATTCAGGCTCACTTGTGGCTCATTGCCAACTGAACTGCGAGAACTGCCGTGAATTGCCACTAACTCACAATTTTTCTAGAAACTATGTCATAGAACTTGGATTTGTGGACGGTGGAAGACTTTTTAGTATGCCCAGCGGCCTTATACCAAAGATGTTTATGATCCACATAGGTAGTAAGTTAAGCAAAAGGATTTGCTATGAAAAGATTACGATAGCCTAGATACCTTGATAATCACGCTGATGTTCTAAAGCAAATACTTGCTTGAAATAAATGTTTCATGTTCATTCTCAGCTAATCAGTGGATAACACAGATACATAGCATGCGTAGCTGTGGTCCTGGAAAAACGATTTGTGACCGGATATAAACAAGCCCATCATTTTTCTCCCTTTGCCGTTGCTACGTCAGAGTATGTATTTATTTACTATTTAGGTTCCAGAACCAAAGTAAATTGGTTCCAGTAATTTCATCCTAAATTATTGATTACAATAAAATATTATTTAATAGTAGTATTATGTCAAGTGGATTTCAGGCAGAAGGTCAGAAAAGTTCTATAATAGGATTTCCTTTGACGGAACCCGCGGGGCGTGCGGAGACGCGGCAGGGAAAGGGAGGGGGAGTTATATTCATAACTCGAATCGAGAGGGATGCTGAAACGAAAGTTATTCCCATCTCCAGAACTTTCATTTAATTGAGAGTCGGTACGTATTTGGGACACAAATAAACCGCCTATACAAATTTGAAGCTTAATACCCAGTGACAAGAGTTAAAATCACGAAAATCATCAAAGATTCATGAAATATTTGTTGAAATTAATGTGAGAGATCTGACTGATAATAAAATAATGCGAGAAAGAATTCATCCACTTTGAACCTTTTTCAGTTTATGCTGGACTCAGCATTCATAATTAAAAAGTAAATGAGGAAATCATGTCGAGTAAATACCATTTCCACTGTGATGTTATTGCAGGAAATAAATACCTATTAACTAAGCTGTTCACGAAAATACTAAATACTGGAAAAGCTTTTCTTAAGTTTCTAGGTGAGAACGAAGGTGGCCATAGGAACAAAATGATTTAGCCAGTCGAGTTTGGGTTCGTTGGATTTCTCTTCCCAAGCACTTTGGTCGTAGATAATATAATATAAAAGCCTGTTTGTAAAATATATTTTTTATATTAATATTCATTGTCTACTTCTACCCTAGACAACAATCGCCGTGCTTGGCCTATAGAAAGTGTGGCAATAATGACGTATGTAGTAATAAATTGATGTGTAAAACGAAAAACCGATGTCCAATTTCTTTGAATTTTAATAATTAACACTGTGATTTATTTAGGTAAGCAAAAAATAAAAACACATACCTATAGCTGAATATAGAACTCCTCCTTTTTTCCATATCTGTTAAAAATAGACCAGCATCGTAACTAGGGGATGACCTAGTAAAACAAAACGAGGCTGACCACTGGAAATGTAAAACAATAGAATTGTGGAAACTAGAGAAGACTGGTAAACTATAGAGAAATTTGCCACAACTGGAGGATTCCATCACTCGGGGTAAAGACGTAAAATACTTATTTTTTCAATGTAACATGATAATTACAAATGTTATTAATTTGTGGTTGTTGTCACTATTTCCTTTGATAATAAAATTAAATCATTTACTATCATCATCATCAGCCCGTATACGTCCACTGCTGTACATAGGCCTCCCCCAAACGACGCCAGAGCTCCTCCTGAGCCGCTTTCATCCAACGACTCCCTGCGACCGCTACAATGTCGTCAGTCAATCGAGTGGGAGGTCTTCCCACACTCAGTTTCGCATTGCATCGAGATCGCCACTCGAGAACCTTTACTCTCCAACGACATCACATCACATCATTAATGACATGACATCATTAATTATATCTAATTCAGGGCATAATTAAATGACGTGCCTAACTGGCCGTCCCAAGGCATTGATCGGAGCGGCCGGCGGCGGCCTAATTATTAACCCGTTTTGAAATTACGTGGGCATTCGGACCCGGCCACGCCACGACCGGCGTGTTGTTATAATTATAATGGAAACCCTTCGAGTGCGCTGGGTTAAAGAGGGCTGTGTACTTCAGATAACATAAGGTATCCCGTAGGTTTGCATAAAATATAAATTGTTTTAAAATTCTTTGGTTTTTGGGTTAAAACAACAAATCCCTAAAATTTGAAGATACTCAGATTTATTAAGAGAATCTGTGTGTATCTTGGAGGATTATAGTCTTGTTTTGTTTGTTGGTTTAAAATTTTGTTGGTGTGTTATTATAAAAATATTTAATAGCACAGTAGCTTTTTTGTAAAAGAAGAGAACATATTCAATACTAAGAAAGCAATAGCCTAGTCTATTTATAAGCCGCAAAGATGCAAGCTACATATTTGAAATACATAATCTAGGCGGGACAGCATGATAGAAGCGGTAATTTCCAATCCCAATATTTATCTATGCGGCTTATATTTCGTCTTATAACGTCCCAAAAGTTTAGTTTAAATTTAAAAATATATTCCTAAAAGTTTTAAATCATAAACACACTCTTCTTTGCCTCTAAATATTTAGAGCTACAAACCACTGCAATTTCGTTAGAAATCTTCGAAATTTAAGACATCATTTTTTTTATTTCCTTATAAAATAATGTTTCTTTACATGTAATTTGATCAAAATAAAGAATAAAAATTATTTTCTCGACAAAAAATTCCTTTTTACTATGTATCTGATCCCTATGACAGACGAGCAACATTTCCTTTAGGAGACATCAAAAGCAATTCAATTTAAAATAATAAACTCCGAGGAGCAACAGTAATTAATAAGATTAATCGGAGTTTTTATACGAAGCGAATCCTCTGAGACAGATGAGTTGGACTCATTCGGGAAAAACGCTCATTTATCAAATTAATGTCAACGCCATTTTCTTAACATTAGTAGGTACCAAACGAGAAAAAAGCTTAAAGGTACTTTGTTCATTTAATTATTAGGTTCATTAAAATTATCGATATTGTGTTTATTCTGTACCACATCGGTAACTACCTTCTTTTAGATGAGTTGAGTAAGTTAAGTACTAGTCAGTAAAGAATGGTCTGATCTGATCCATAACATCAAAAAACAGAGAATACTGGAAAGGTGAGAGATTTTGCCCATAAATTGAGCAAAGCATAAAAAATAAAAATAAAAATATCATGCTGGACAATTCACACATTATCTAGACCCAAACTAAGCAGAGCTTGTATTAAAGATACTAGATAACTATTCTTTATACAATACACTGCATAGGTAGATTTTTACATCCAGATCAACCCGAACAAATATTCTATAGATCGTACAAACCCCGAGGCAGGAATCGAATCTGCCACCTCCTGCAGGCGGATCTTTGCCCGCCGCACCACAGAAATCAGATTCAGATTTATTTATTGCATACATATATGTACATACATTATAGTTTTAGCTTAGGTGGTAATTAGCGCTAGTATACGTCTCGTCACAGTTTAATAGCGCTCGGCGAACTGGAGGCAGGTTCTGCGCAGGTGTATAACGGTGTAAAAATCTAAAAATCGACTTCCGTTATCAAGGTCAGCGCTAGTAAGCCATGACGCGACCCATACATGTATCCTGTAAGGGCGCAACAATTTATTTATAAATTATAATAATAGTTAGGTACTTAGTCTATTCATAGCTTGAAACAGTAGTAAGTCATCTAAAAATGGGACCCATAAACTATTTGACGTACCTATTATTTCAGAAAATCTTGTCCATGAAAGAAACAGCGGTTGTTACAACGTTCAGAAAATGTATAAGTCAGCATCATCCCCTCCAATATAACTAATGAACATCAGGTAAAGCCAAGGGTACCGCGAAAGGGATAAATGCTCGACTTTTCGTGTCCGACATACGAATACGAACACACCACTATAGCACTTAACAAACACTATCAACGAAACTAATAAAAACACAGCTGGGCTGGAACACAGCTTAAATAACGAATCAGCTTGGTCACTTTCTTCAGAACGTTGGTGAGTATCTACTCACCAAAATAATGTACATAGGTATCTACCTATGTACATTATTTACTCAATACTCAATATATGTATTTATAGTTCTCATCACATAATGTTTTATAATAATAACTAGATTTATAACTGTATAGGTATATGTGCTTATTTTTTAAGCCTAAAGAAATAAATATATTGATTCTGATTCTGATTCACATTGGCATAATAGGTAGGTATCACAATGTGAACCCTGTTGGGCCTAAACAATAAGTGGAAGGCAGGCCGTGTTTAAGGTATAAAATTCTCGTCTGTAGGCACTGAGGTAAGTATTACCTACTAAGTTGTCTGGTCTAAGTTAGTAAAAAATTAAGAGTCGTTAAATATTTCATTGGAACTAGAATTTTGCACAGACTTCTCACTCTTTATGAGCTAACTGTGTTTTTCACTTGTAGTGAGGTGGAGAACGACGACGTCAAAAATATAGCAGGCAGCCAACAGGTCCGTTTCTGCCTAAAATAGAAAGAAATGGAAGAGGTTCATGTTAGGCCTAACCTGCACCAGTCTACTGGTTGACAAAGGTTATGAAGATAGATACCTCAATCAAAGCTTTGAAATGTCAAAAATAACAAATTGTAGAACTTGGTGGAACTTGACCAGCGTTATAACGTTGTAAAACATATATCAGAATCAGAACCAATAAATCTATTTCTTTTTTTAGGCTTACAAAATAAACACATAAGACAATTTGGCCTAACTTGCCTAGCGATTTCACTCTGTCTTTGTCAAAAACGCAGCGTCATGTGATTGACGAGAGCGCGCTCCCGTGAGAGCCTGCGGGGAGTGACCAAGGGGGGATTGATTAATTCGTTTAATTAAAGGGGGGGGGGATGTTCGTATTTAGAATAAAAATAATTTCTCCGGCAATTTCTCGCAGAGCACGTTCGCTCTGATGTTATTAATGGTGGACCGATAAAATTTGTCAGATCTGTGCCGATATGTGTTTGTAAGGCAAGGGTTGAACTACAGCCTTATTCTGTATCACAATTATATCTTGATTTGATGATTCTTCGGAGAAATTTCAATATTTGCCTAGAGTTAGGGTTTCTTGTGACGTAAAGACAAGATTTTTTTTTTCTTTTACATACATACTTGAAAATAGATTTTCTTAAATAAATTTTAATAGCTACATCTCTGCACTTGTGCAATATGTGAATATAAAAATACTCATCCGAATATAAATTAAATTCACTAACGTTTCCAACTTTTATTTTTATACTTTTTGATGAGCATCCTTAAAAACTGCTGATAAAACTTCCAAATGGAAAATGTAAATACAAGGCTTTGAGGACTCGCCATTTTAATGGCAGGAATTTAAACTCCATATTTTATACGCTTTTACGTAACATTCGCGTAAGTGCTCTTGAATACCATGAGCATGTAACCGTAGCTTTTACAGCGCACTTGTGATAGAAGCGTAAATCTAATGTATCATGTGGGAATGGCTCTTAAAACTCCATTAAAATGCTTAGAAAACGATATCCTGCTGTAATGAATCACATTTTTATACCACTCCGGATCTAATGCTGTATATTTAACTTAGTTGGACCATTACCAGAACGTGTGGGATTCACAAACGGATTTGATTCCCAGCAGGGAATAAAGTTTGCCTAATCTACACCTACTAAAACGGATCAGGGTTGTCGGATCGATTCCCGCCGCTATAAATATTTGTATAGGTAATTATTATCTATCAGCGTATAATTTAATAGTAGACGCTTTGCAAGTTAATGTAACCATGACCTTTATTATCATATTTTTTGTTAGATAACGAAACAAAATCATCTGCAAGTTCAGGTCATAGTTTTGTTCCGTTACTTTAGTTAGTTTTTCCGTTAGATTTGTTCTGGTCATAAGTGTTTAAAAAATAAATTCTTAGTTCATTTCACTCAGTTACCGTAACATAAGCTCAGCTCACTGAAGTTTTCACGTATCATTTCATTCGTCTATCGCCTGTAGAACTCCAATTTAAACCTTTTTCTATGCCATGCGTTTTCTGAAATTTTGTATAAATTGAATTTGTTAATGCTGCATGTATGGCCGGATGATATTGAGTGATTTAGTTCACAATTTCTCACATATCAAGAAACCTTGTAGGTAACGTATTATTTATCTATTTATTTTCATATCACTCGGTAAAATCAAACACCAATCACTTCTACTCAATCTGTAAACAACATCTCATTCTTGTCTCGGTTTGACAGTTCGTGACAAATGACATACGCTGTCACTGCGACGTGACGTCATTAGTATTGTGTCTTCAGAGCTCAACTAGGCTTTGCACACGTGATTATAATATACACTTCTGGGGATTAGGGGGCTGAGCATATCAGTAATTGGACAAATAGCGGGTACTTACAAACGCAATTGTGAGCTAGTACACTTAGGCTTATTGAAAAAAAATCTTGGTAATGTGCATTAAATTTTGGACGGAATTCTACCAAAGCGCGCGGCTTTGGTAGAATTCCGTCCAAAATCTAATGCATGTTACCAAGATTTTTAAATTTATTGAATGAAGATAATCTCGAGCGTCATTAAGGATCGTACTCAATCAAAAAACAGTAACAGTAAAGTAAAAAACAAAACAATGATACCAAACTATTCATGCGTAGCAATTTCGTAGCACTCTCGTAGACCCTCGTGGTATTCCGTAGCAGTTTTTCAGAATCTCGTAGCATCTCGTAGCTGCGCGGTTGTATACAGAGTATAAACTATACAGCCTCACGACAAAAGATGAACCCGAGTGCGAGCTGAGAGATAAAGACGTTCATTTAACGTAATTACATCGTCTGAAATAAGATATAGCCTTTATATTTCACGGAACGAACATTAAAATAAGGTTGTGTTGTCATAATGAATGTCGTATAACATGGGATTCTCATTTCACGTGTAACACTAGCAAGAGCCGAAATATAGAACATTAATTAGAAACTAAATTCTAAATTAAGTAATATTTTTTGTGATTTGATGAAGAATAGCTTAAGTTTTTTATACGGTTTGAACAACCAAACAATGAGATAAATATTACTTTTATAGCTTTACATAATAATATATGCATAGTACTTCATGGTACGTATGTTTTCCATATTATAAGATATTTTCAGATGTTTCTAGGCTATATATTGGCTAAATGGGTTTTTGAAAACATTCTATGGACAATTTTAAAAAGCGCCGGCCGCCGCGGGGCCAGCCTGTAGAACTTGATGTTTTGAAACACGCTAATGTACTTTTTGCCCTGAAGGGGCTAAGGTTAGCGCAAAAAATATTTGAAAAGCAACCCTTCAGGAAGAAAGCAGAAACTTATTTATAAAGCTGTTTCCATTACCTTATCAATTGTAAAATCATCGTTAAAAGCAAAATATAGCATTCGGAAATGGTTATTTATCGCGGGAAAACGTGAATTTCGAAATAGGTCTGTTAATGGTCGTTTTATGGTCTCGTTAGGATATTTGCTGGCGATTTTATATGTTCCAAAGCTTTTTGGATAAATAATATGCTTGCTTTACCCTTGGTGGATTGAAATACGCGCTTCCAAGGTAGACATTCTTGAATTGAGCGAATTTCTAGGGGTGTGAGTACTTTCACAAGAGCTCATTTTGGTCTGTTGATATAGTAACGGTTGTATGCACATGAATATCCTTTTGATTGTTGCCTTAGGCCACAACTAGGTATGTATACAAACACAAAAGTCGTTGATGCGGTCTTGTCCTGTAGTTCTTTCTATCCACTATATCTCACTCTGTTTTAACGCAACTTAGATTCGAGTTGGACTTGAAGAACAATAATTCTTCAATGTAATTGAAGTGTTATTGTTCTTAATCGTTGTTGATATAGTAACGGTTGTATGCATATGAATATCCTTTTGATTGTTGCCTTAGGCCACAACTATGTATGTATACAAACACAAAAGTCGTTGATGCGGTCTTGTCCTGTAGTTCTTTCTATCCACTATATCTCACTCTGTTTTAACGCAACTTAGATTCGAGTTGGACTTGAAGAACAATAATTCTTCAATGTAATTGAAGTGTTATTGTTCTTAATCGTTGTTGATGTAGTAACGGTTGTATGCACATGAATATCCTTTTGATTGTTGCCTTAGGCCACAACTATGTATGTATACAAACACAAAAGTCGTTGATGCGGTCTTGTCCTGTAGTTCTTTCTATCCACTATATCTCACTCTGTTTTAACGCAACTTAGATTCGAGTTGGACTTGAAGAACAATAATTCTTCAATGTAATTGAAGTGTTATTGTTCTTAATCGTTGTTGATGTAGTAACGGTTGTATGCACATGAATATCCTTTTGATTGTTGCCTTAGGCCACAACTATGTATGTATACAAACACAAAAGTCGTTGATGCGGTCTTGTCCTGTAGTTCTTTCTATCCACTATATCTCACTCTGTTTTAACGCAACTTAGATTCGAGTTGGACTTGAAGAACAATAATTCTTCAATGTAATTGAAGTGTTATTGTTCTTAATCGTTGTTGATATAGTAACGGTTGTATGCATATGAATATCCTTTTGATTGTTGCCTTAGGCCACAACTATGTATGTATACAAACACAAAAGTCGTTGATGCGGTCTTGTCCTGTAGTTCTTTCTATCCACTATATCTCACTCTGTTTTAACGCTACTTAGATTCGAGTTGGACTTGAAGAACAATAATTCTTCAATGCAATTGAAGTGTTATTGTTCTTAATCGTGTAATCGTGTATACTCGTGTAATTGAAGATTACAATTACAATTACAAAATTCTTTATTGTACACCACGAAGAAAACATTAAAAATAGACATTACATAAAACATGTACAGTGGGCGGCCTTATCGCTGGATGGAAAGAATTATACGAATTTAAGAAAGGCAGGGGTGTATCTAAAGTTTTCAGAAATAAATAACATTATACATATCTAACAACAGAGGATAATATATACATATTTTCAATAGCAACTTAATTAAATATATAAATGTAGGTGCAATATACATAAATAGATAGGTACCTACCTATTCATTTTTCTAAGAGGAAAATTTCCTTGACACGAGCTTTGAAAACCGGTAATGATGCTGATTTTCGAATGGATTCAGGCAGTGCATTCCACAACCTTATGGCCTGGATAGAGAAAGATTTGTCGTAAAAACTGGTTCGGTGAGGTTGTATATTTAATACCAGATTTTCTGATGACCGGAGGACACGGGAAGGATTAGGATGAGAATTGCGGAGGAATTCAAAGCGTTCCTTTGAATAGACAGGAGTAATAGGGTTAAAGAGAATGTTATGAAGAAGATAAAGAATATGGGAATTTCTGCGGAGACGGACAGGAAGCCATTTAAGTTTAGTGCGGAATCCGAAATATGGTCATATTTCCGTAAGCCAAAAACAAAACGTATACATACGTTTTGGAGTCGTTCTACCTGGTTAAGCTGCTCCTCAGTAACATCAAGATAGCAGACGTCGGCATAGTCAAGAATAGGAAGGATAAGAGATTGAGCGAGTACAATTTTAGTGGCAGTAGGCAGGAAGTTACGGAGTCTTCTGAGTGAGGCGGCGGAGGCGAAGATCTTACGACTCACCGCATCCATTTGGATCTGAATTCCCAAGTTTTTAACATTTCTGCTAAAAGGAACTGTTACGTTGTTAAATTCGATGTTAGGGAGTGTGGACCAGTCAATTTTAGCAGAAGTACGCGAGCTACCAATGATTATAGCCTGCGTTTTGGCGGGGTTAACCCGGAGACCGTAGGCCACGCTCCAATCACGAATGCAGGTAAGATCGCTATTCGTGCGGTGAATTGCGCTGGTCAGATCTAGTAGTGGGGCTTGTGTGTAAATCTGGAGATCGTCTGATTAGAGATGGTAGGAAGAAGTTAATTGAAGAGAAATAGAATTAATACATAATGCGAATAAAAGTGGAGATCACACGCCATCTTGTGGGACACCAGCGGATTGCTCCAAGACGAGAAAGAATCGTCAGCGCGAATTCGTTGCCAGCGCCCCTGCAGATAACTGCGAAACCAACCAGTCGCCGATGGAGATATGTTAATAGAGCGCATTAGTCCAAGGAGGATTTCGAAGTCAACAGTGTTGAAGGCATTGCTGAAGTCAAGTAATGTAAGTACAGTAAGATGTCCGTTTTCCATTGCCGATCGGATATCATCAGTGATTTTTACAAGGGCTGTAGTAGTACTGTGATCGGGACGGAAACCGGACTGGAGAGGATTGAGAAGATTATTAGAAGAAAGGAAGAAACTGAGTTCGCCATGAACAATACGCTCAAGGACCTTGGAAAGAAAAGGTTGAATAGATATAGGCCTGAAATCCGAAAATGTGGAGGCCTTGGGTATTTTTGGGAGAGGAATAATATAAGCTTCCTTGGGGAGTGCTAGTTTTGACATCTATATCCATGTTGGATGTCGTCGAAAAGTGAACGTTAAGAGAATATAATTTCAATAGTTGTTTCTAGACATTGATGAGAGTATAAAAAGAAAACCAAGAAAAATATTGTTTTCTTTTGTTACATAATAAGCATAACAATAGATAGGTGTTTTTATTAATATTAGATGTTTGTACTAAGGACTAAACCATACACGAGTTTTTTTTACTCCCGTGCGAAGAGATGGATGGTGGATGATAAGACCAAGTTATAATGGGTGATTTTGACTACCTACTTTTCACCTATTTTTTATATTTTTCCTGTTATGACTAAACGTTTTGAGCAACCCGTGCAAAAATAATACGCGCACTTATCATAACAAAACAAAAGATTCTGGAATTTCTATTTGAACCAAGAACAAATCTCTGAGGTCAATTTGGTGGGTAAAATAAATTTGGCGAAAAGAGGGTTCGCGAAACTTTTGCTAGTTTCCAAGTTATTTCGGGGCGATTATGGCGGTATGAGTGCCTCAAAAAAAGCTTCTGTCCACAAGGGTCAGCTAAGTTTGGGAACTTTTTGAAATCAGGATATTTGTTTTCAGTTTAGTTAGTGTTAGGCTGGTACACGATAAATAGATTATACTTTTATTTAACTTGTCATCCTATCCTACTAATAATAATATAAATGTCAAAGTTTGTAGGGATATTATAATATATTTTCTTTATTGTTATATCACAGCTTTAAATATATGACAAAGCTTTACAAATATGTGATAGTACATTGTTAACTTATAAGTTATAATGAAGCCAGAAAAGATTTACACCTTATTACTAGGTAAATGTAAGGTTTGGGAGAGATAAAGCGCATATCCTACTAAAATTATAAATGTCAAAGATTTTTTGGATGGATGTATGGATATTTGTTACTCTTTTATGCAAAAACTACAGAACCGATTAGGCTGAAATTAGGTATGGGTATAGTTTGGGAATAACATATTTTTTTTCCCGATAAAACGCGGGCGAAGGCGCAGGCAGTAGCTAGTTTAATACTAAAATTGTTTACACAGATCAACTGTTCATACTAATGTACTTTGGAATACAATTCAAACCAAACCTTTTTGTTTTAAATTTTTCCATTTGATAGTAATTCCGTTTTGGTAGCCATAATAAATAAATTAAAAAGATAATTAAACTTGTGAAATCTATTTTCACAAGTTGGTTTTATAAACTTTGTCAAATTGGAAAGTATTATTCGTCGTTTTAACCAACTTCGAAAAAAGGAACAGGTTCTATGTTCGACTGTATGCTTATTTTTTTTTGTATGTTCGTCGATTTTTCCATCGATTATGGGATGTTTCGAAAATTATTTTACTATATAGAGAATTATACCTTTATGGTCCATAAATATTCAATATTTGAGGTTTTTATTATTATAGTGCGTAAGCGATATGCGCCGTTCACGTACCTCACCGCGCGGTCCGCTTTGGGTATTACTGTCTCTAGATGATTCTGTAATATATCTACTAATATTATATCAACCTCGACATATGCACTCGATGTAATCTCAAAGAAATTAAACGATATCATTAAATGGTTCAAGTCCCGTCGAAATCGTAAAATTTACGGATATTATTGAATTTCTTTGAATCAGGATTTTTCCCACAAAACTTAAAAACAGTTTAAAACTAAGAGATTCGAAATCAGTTTTAGTTTGTTTAAAACCGTAACGATCGTATACATCCAATCACAGAGGTAAAACACTTTTGTCACAGCAGAGGATAGTGACAACAATCCTAATATTATAAATGTCAAAGTTTGTGAGAATGGATGAATGAATGTTCCTCTTTCAAGCAAAAATTACTAAGCTGATTAGGCTGAAGCTTGGTATGGGTATCTGTGGTATGATATGGATGCCTTAAATAATATATAAATAGATTACATTTTAAACCGATAAAACGTGGGCGAAGGCACGGGCAGCACCTAGTTCTCTATATTATGAAGCCTCAAAAGAATCTATGTGTGAGTTAACAATATAAATTCAGTGCTTTCACTCACATGACCACATCGAAACGAATAGGAAAATGAGATGTTATTGTCACATTTTTTGGTTACACCTCCTTTTAGTCTACTATCATTCTAAGCGTTCTTCCTCTACGCATGCACTATTATAAGCTATATTTTCCCCAGTCAGTGTCCTATTTAAGTTTCAAAGTCCTATATCAGCAGTAGTAATAATATAATCTCAACTTGTTTAGAACTAACACTAATTAACCACTCATAAGCAGCACAGCATCATAATGCTGTGAAATACGCTCTGGTAAAGTTACAAGTCATTCAACTCTGTTTAGAGTCTAATATTTAGTCAGAGAATTTGTTTTTGAAGATTTAATGTTTTAACACTAAACGCTGAGACTACTCCACGGATGGATCATCATTTCACCCCATACATGTCCACTACTGGACATAGGCCTCCCCCATACAACGCCACAAATAGCGGTCCTGAGCCGCCTCCATCCATCAACTCCCTGCGACCACGGATGAATTAAACATATAAAATATAGAAAATAAATAAACTACGCCACAATAATGAAACAATAGTTATAAATACTCATATCGTTACACTTTAGAGGTTTTAGAGATGTTTGTAAGTTGGTCGAATGGAGTAATTTCCGTAAGTTATCGTTCGATTTTGAAGATTATTCCACTAATAAATTTTATATTAACCCCTCAGTACTACGGCTACTTTTTTGCAGGTAGGTAGATATTTACCAGTCAATGAAATCACTGCCAAAGGCCAGACCAGTAGGGATTCATAAAGCTCCAATGCGAGCGTGTTGTTGTATGCATTTAGTAGTCACGCTCGCATTTAAAATCACACATAGTATAGCATGGTCGTGCATAGAAATCGACCCCTCGAACTCATGTCAGCCTGTGGATGCCGTAAGAACCGAATAAGGGAGCCGACCAGAGGAAGGGCAGTAGCTTCTTTCTTTGTATTTTAACACCACGCTTAGGTATATGACATGAGGTATGGGATAGCATTCATTCGGATTTAAAACGTTTCTACCTACTAGAACAATGAAGATATAATGTAAAAGTATAGCATTCATGTGGATTCAAACCGTACCTACTAGAACAACGCGGGTATAAAATAATAACGACGGTACTTTATATGTCAGTTTTGTAATAGATATTATCAGATCAGCTAATCGCGATAAAGAGACAATACTTCGACGTACTATAGGTATTGTTACTATAGGACAAAATAGACAATGAATAAGTGGCGGCAGTTCACACCAGCAGGGGGCGCCGGCAGTAAGGGGCTGCGCCAATCAGGTGTTAGCGCGGGAAGGAAGCGCGGCGCCCTCTCATTACCTCCGATATCCGCTCTGAATAAATTTCAATTGCCCCGCAATCTGTTTCCGAACGAATTTCACGCCATTTTCCAGGCCGATATTCAATAGTGATCCTATCAACGAGACAATACTCTTTATGAATTTTCTCTTTCGCTTGAAATGAGCTTAGCAATTTTCTTTGTGAATTTTTTTGCTTGTTATTATGAATAATATATTTAAAAATTAGTCTCTGAAGTTCTAGGCCCGTTAGCGTAACATTTTGAAATTACTAAAATAATTTGATGTTCTAACTCATTTAACAAGACCCACATTAAAAGAGTTGAAAAGTCGTTAAAATGATGAATGGGTGGATAAACTTACACAATAATCTCAACTTTCAATACTAAGAATTACCAAGTTTTCACATTCCAGCACCCTTTGTGAGGAAATGTGCCTCAAATAATATGGATGCTGTGTGTTTCCTACAATTATTTTGCGTAAAATATGATTCGGGGCCTTCTGAGCGGAATAATTTTTCACTCTCCCCTTTCTCATTTCTTTTGTTTATAAACAGCGCGTCAGGGACACGTTTTGAATGTCAACCAGAGTCTACATTATTTGTAATGACAAAGAAATACTTTATTATCAAAGAGATTGTATATGCTGTTAAATTTCATTAAAATAATGAAGATATTGATCATGCTCACGACTTACTAATTGTATATCCTATCTAGGTACTTCTTAGGTATGTACAATACAAAATGCTTATTCTGTGGTACTGGAAGCTAATATGACTAATTACATTAACGAGTACCCCAGGTGATTCTTATTCTTGAGCTAGCTCTAGACTTTAACCTTTTGGTGTGGTTATTGTGTTAAAGCTATCACCCACAATTTCACTAAAGTTCTTCCATAAAACACATCCTACCCTTATAAATAGGTACCTAAGAGTCCGTTTGTAAAAACGAAACGTGTTTTCTGTTTACGAACTTACTGTGTCAGAGGCTTTCACGCTTCGAATGACGAGAAAAATAAATTCATGCCACATAATTGTAGAGGTGGATTATGTTGTTTTGTAAGGTAATGTGCGAACATAATAATTACTGTAGAGAACATTTCACGGCTGCCTTAGTTTACACAACATGTAATGAACACGATTATATTTACAGACATTCTGAAACACACGTAAACAAATGAATATAGCTTGATAAACATTCTTAATCTTCTCTGAAAATCCCTTATTCATTTCTCAAATTACTTATCAAAAATTCTAAGATTCGTACTTTTCACGTAAATAATTTCACTCCGTCAACGAAATATCTTATTTATTTTGACTCGAGGGGGAATCCATCATCACAAGAAAATGAGACTTGTGTCGTATTCAGGTGATTTCAAAATTAAATTCAGCTGCCGGGCAAAAATCGACTTTAGGATGTATGGGTACGATACGGCTTTTCTGTATTGTTAATCACGGTTATTATGCTTCAGTAATATATGAAGTAGGTAATGGATGATCATTCACGCATAACAGGGCAAACATTAGTAACTCGATCTATGAATACAAAATCACTCTATTTGTGCTTAGTTCTTCATTGCAAATATGTCAGTAGTAAGCACTATACTTATAAGGGTTGACTGATGTTTTTAAGGAACTTTTTAACCCCCCCCAACCGAAATCACGTGTATTTTTTTGTAGATATAAATTATTATCTTTCAGAATATTGTCTCTACATAAAGGTATAATCCAATTTATTTCTGGAAAAATAATCAGACATAAAAGTATCTGTCTACTGAAAAAAAAAATACACGTATCCCTTTGTGATATTTCGTGTTTTTTTCAAAGAACCTCCGCCCCTCTTTCGAGCCTCACGTGACGACCCCTAATCTACTCTCCACTATATGCATTACAGTTTATTTTTGCAATAAACATTTAGGTTTATCCTAAAGATGATAAATAAATCGGATTACGAGTGAAAACTTCGTGAAATATCCCAAACTAGCCCTAAAAAACCGAAACATCAGAAAACCACCGTGAATTTATTCACAGAATCGAGCCAGCTCAATCAATTCTCAAAATTATATTTTTCCACAAGAGTTCCTATCAATCATTGCGTTTAATTTACACGAGAGATTTTTCAAGCTCATAGTACTCTCGTTTATCAAGCCTTGAGCTTTGTCTTGCGGCGTAGAGCTTTGAAGGGGTTTAATAGAGATGAATTTATTCAAAGGAGAATTTGATAAAAGCAAAAATAGCAAATGCTATTTGATTTTGTTCGGTCAGGGTTTTAATAATACTGGACAATTTATCCAGCATTATCCAGCGTCTAACTAAACAGAAAATATGATGTTATGTGTACTAAAAAACTGATATCCATAAAACATCACATATATAAATATTTTTTAACATCGAGAATACCCGAACGCAACGATCTGTAGATCGTACAGATGTTTTTCCTGAGGTGAGAATCGAACTCGCAACCTTCTACGACGGGACCTTCGCCTTCAGCGACATAGAGGCCATTTTGTTCAGTGTTTCCAGCAGGTTAGCACAGATTATACCCACTGCGGGGATGTCTATTGAATTGAATTAGCATGGTTTGACGCGTGCATCCGAGCAACAGGCATATAACTCTGAATTGAAATATCCCTCCTCGGTGCTATTTGCTTGTGCATAGTTTGCGAATGTAGTCGTAAAACTGGTGACGAAACTGGACCTACAATGTTGGTTAAGAAAAACATTAAGCTACATTGTGTTTTTAATGTATCTAAGATGGATGTTTGAGATAATTACAATAACTATTAATAAACTCATATCAAGAATTACTTCACTATTATAGACAATAAATAAATAATGCTGGATAATCCACACAGTTTATCTAGCCCTAGGCTAAGCAGAGCTTTATACCTACTAATATAATATTATAAATTTGAAAGTAACTCTGTCTATCTGTAACTTTTTCACGCCTAAACGGCTGAACGGATCTTAACGAAATTCGGCAGGGAGGTAGATGGTATCTCGGAGACGGACATAGGGTACATGAAAAGCGCGTGTGAAGCCGAGGGCAGCACTTAACTTTTATTTTACTTAGCTTTTATTATACATAGAAAATACCCAGAACGCACTTGACAAATAGATCGTACAAACATTGTCCCAAGGCGGGAATCAAACCCACATATCTCCTACGTCGCAGGCGGACCTTCGTCCGCCGCGCCAGATCGGTCGTCAGATACCTACATTATCCCGTTAAGCGGTTGGTCTTGCACGTGACCTCTCCTCGGTCGAGTCGCATCGTATCGTATTGTGTGAGCGAGGGAATAGAGAGAGAAGAAGAGAGAACCTGTGTCTGGGCATACACTTATGTATTTTAATACGTCATGGCTGGTCGAAATTGGCTAGGAGGACATCATCCCTGAGGCCTACGTTTTATTCAGAAATATAATATAATAAAATGCAACACCATGTGGTCCAATCTAAATCATACGTCTGAATTGTAAGGTGTCTCTATTAAATTGTCTTCAAAGACTCTGCGGTTGCGACCTACATCTGGCTAGGTGGAGGCTCGGTTGTCAGCGTTCCCGTTTGATGTAAGTTCTGCGGGTATTTTTAGGGGAGTGTATTAGGCGAATTCGAAATATATGGGTGTGAATTTATGTATTAACCACTGGCATTCAGATTGCTTATTTCTTTTTCGAATTATTTCTTGCCATGTATGATTAAGCATGACTTAGCTTTGACGACCGATGTGGCAGGGCAAGCGAAGGTCCCGCCTTTGACGCGGGAGGTCGCGGCTTTGATTCCCGCCTTGGGATAAATGTTTGCGCGATCCGTAAATATTTGTGACGGGTGTTATGGCATTTTCTGTGTAAAATAAAAAATAACTATCTATTTAAGTAGGTATGTATTAATTAAATCAGTAATACAGTACCCATAACACAAATTCTGCTTAGCTTGGGCCTAGATGAGAATGCCAATTACAAAAATAGTTAAAAAAGCGCTTTACTATGAAATACTGAATTGTTTTGTCAAGTTTTATTAATTTAACTATATAGGTAACGCTGACAAGTCCTTGTTGATCTATTTTCCTGTAAAAAAACTCTATCGGTGTTCACAAAAGCGCTTTTAAAAACGATTCTCGTGGAATCCATCGGAACACGACCGGAAGTGAACCAACAACTAGACCGGACATTGAAACGTCCGATAATTACATCCGTTTGAAATACAATACTATCAGCACAGACCATCAACAAACACAACATTATAATTAAGTAACCAAATATTGCCGCACTCTCGGCGGCAGGAAGAACAAATGAATTCACAAATAGGTATCCATAAACACACCCCAATCATTACCACGAAGACAGGATCGATTCGGCTCCATTAAACCACAATACGGGCCCGTACAATAATAACAGTAATCCTACAAATCTACATATCACACGTTTCATTTCCCCCTTTCATCCACACAAGAACTTACCCCGTCTTACCTTACGTACAACGAAAAGCTCTTTAACCTTCACCCGTTGGTATAAAGATGATTTTCCTCTAATAAGAGGATTGAGAACTGAACTTTCGAGTTGCAAATAAATATGCCTTCACTAGATAGAAGACATGGCAGTAAAAAAGGGACAAGAATCGTGACAGTAAAATGGGAGGCAAAAGCAAAAAATCGTACGGCCCTTTGTAATCATGTCAAACCTTCGGAAAAGGTTTAAAATAAAGATAAAGTAGCTATCAAAGATCTTATTTTAACAAGAGAACAGATAGTAACCTACTGTTTTGTGACATACTGACGACGCGACGATCGAAATAAGGTTAGGCTTTCATAATTTTGTCTTGAAGGTCAGGCGATAGAAATTATTGTAATTTGGAAAACAATAAGGTAAGGCTCAATTATATCTTTAAAATTCCGAAGTTAATAACAGTGACAGCTCTCACTTATGTAACTAAACGGCCTATGGCCGCTAACAGACCTGTAATTAATGTAATGCTTTTGTTCTAAAAATAATTATTTAACGGTGAGTCATTATGCCATCAACCACTTAATTCGTTCTGTTTCAAAATATTTGATTTATTTTTAATTGATGTAAAACTATATCAAATCAATAGCTGATTGTGGATGGAAGAGGCTATGACATGAAAATCTTCATTTTCATTACAAGTTTGATAGCAGAATATTCCTAAAAAAATTAAACTGATGATAAACCGCTCCTACTAACCCAATCTAATCTCAACCAATGGCAGTTTCCGGGTTTCAGTTACTTTCTTTTTTACAAGAATCTAATTAACCCATCCAGTTTATTTCTAAAATCATACTCGTACGTCGCAGTGCAGTTATACGACGCGACCGGTGACAATCGCGTGTCTGACTTTCATTACAGCCATGACGGCATCTACGAACCCCCACTAATAGATATAAACGGGATCTAATGGCACTGCAATGATTCCTTATTTTAAAATTTTATGAACAAAATATCACATTTTTATTTATGTAACTGCCAAATGCAAAATATTTTAGGTGGTCAACTTTCCAAAAGCATTACAAATTATAATATAATGTTCAGGGGTTTTTAACGGTTAGATAGATGCAGGACCTCTATCTTCTTTCTAAGAAGTCTCCGGTAATGTTTAAAAAAAGAGGATTCGCAGATTTTTAGGATGGCACAAACAAGAGGAGCAGCCACAGCAGTAAATTCAAGCTGCTGATGATGGTGAATATTAAGTACCTGGTGATTCAGGCTGCTGCTGATGATGTGGATACAAAATAAAGCAGTTTAACTCTGTGAACGTGATTAGATTTGACACATTGGTTTTCAATCGAAAGAAAAATGCTTTGGCATCACGAAGATAAGTCTACTGCCGAGAAAACGTTTCTATTGTTAAATAGGGACTGCTACACAAATGATTTACAAGGACCACTCTGAGGGACGTCTACCTTAAGGGGTCTATGTAAATCGAGAGGTGAAGTGAATGTAAAAACATTGATAAACTTGCTTTGTTGGCGTGATTGAATGTAGATGGGTTGGATAACCTTTTTCTTTTCAATGTGTTATACTAAATCTGAAAAATATAGTGCCTTTTGAATAATCGTTTTTGAAACTGGGGTGTACGTGTAATCTGAAGATCGTTGCTTACTGAAAGGTATGTTGTTTGATAACGGCTATAGGCAACTTTAATTTTTAACAAAGGTGAAGTTTCAGTTCTCATGACATACATGCTGTATGTAGATCAACACCAGGCGAGGCTGGGTAGTCAATAGGTTAAGTCAGAAGCTAAGAAATCATGTCAATGATGAAAGGACCTGCCATTTGCCAAATAAGTTGAGGTTGGTTAAGATCATGGTAAAGATATGATAAAACATGTTTGTTTTATATTAATGTTTAGATAAAAAAACCAAGCATTTATATTTTGTTACCGAAACAACGAAAGCCAAAGCATTGAACAGTTAATAAAAAGTTGCTCCATTGTATGTAGTTCTCCAATACAGGTTTGCGCACGGTTAACGATATGAAAACTGACAGAATTTGCAATATTTTCACTATTCTATAGAATGCTTTTGTCACGTTCGGATTGTTAGCAATCGGATCGGAATTGCATGGATTTTGTTTAGATTTACAATTCCGTAACTAATTTGATAACGCCCGGTGAAAGCCGAAATATTCCGTAGGTCTGGCAAAGCTCGGTTTTAGCTAGTTTTTCTATTTTATGCTTTGGCGTTTGTTTTTATAACTAATTTTTAACGTGACGATACCTACGTGTAACGTGATAGGATATAAAAAAAATACTTTTTAAATCATTTTGTGAATTTTGACAAATATTTCCCAATAAAAATACGAAAATAACTATTTCTTACTGATTGTTGTTGATAATACTTAAGAAATTACATGTTATTCAGAAAAATACGCGCAATTTTATACAAAGCTAATTGTTTTATTTTTGTTATGCACGATGTTAGAACCTCCAATCTTGTGCGAGACAATAACCCTAAAATATGTATATGAAAGAACGGTTTACTTTCTCAGAGAGATTTCACCGAATGTTTAAGTTTTTGTTCTCAAAGTAATGCCTAAAAATTAAATATTGTATGATTGTTTTGAATGAGAATGCAGAAGCGAGTAATTCTTGAATTCGCTGTTTTTATATGATATCCTGCGCAAAAAGGAATTGTCTGGGACGGGCGCAAGAACTGCGATGATAGTTCCGCAACGGATCACTGACTCTATTACTTATGTATATAATTTACAGAATTTTCAGCTTCATTATAAACCGGTTTCCATTTTCTACCAAGGTGGAGCGGAAAGCACTACAATTTGGTTTATTCGAAATTCATTCGGTTCTTTCTACACATCTCCTCTTGGTAGAAAACAGGCAAAGCGGAAGGTATCTAGCTGTCGAAATGCTACATAAAGCTTCTGAAAAAGGTACTAAAAGTTGCAATTTATTTAAGTACTCACCTGAAGGAAAGCGTTGTGAGGGGACGATACGACTTGTGGCTGCTAGCGTCAGACATCGGCGTCCCCCAGAAGTCATTCGTGAACACCTTGTACACATTATTCCGTCCGTTGACGTCTCCGTTCGACACGATAGCCGGAATGTCATCGTGCACGAAGTCGCCGTGCAAACTGTTCGCGTATATCAATGCACCCACGGATGCCACTAGTGTATATACCACCCAGTCACTCTCACACATCACTTTCCAGTTCTTTTTGGTCACTTCTTCCCGCACTGGGGGGAGCGGGCGGCGTCTCATGTTTTAGTTTTTTTTAGCACACATATTATTATTTGTCAATATTTTAACGTCAAGGAAACTACTGTAAAAATTGCGATTAAGTTGATTGAACCTATTTCTACTTAAGCCGAAAGTGCTGAGGGAGCCACAAGAACCAAATTCAAACATACGGTTTCTGATATTTGTCTGACTCGGAATGGGACACAAATTAAGCAACGAATTCTGATTTAAATAAACTTATTTACTATCGAACTTATTGTGGTTTCATTAAATTCCCATTCAGGTAATTTAGAATTCATATTCAAATAGCATTGAAAGCCTGTGGTTTTTTAGCACGCTTATTAATTTAACGTTTCTATAGCATACTCTCCCTATACAGATATAGCTGCAAAGCGTATATTAATAGATACATACATACTTTAAATTAGTATTGAAATGGTATAGTAAGTGAAATGTAGTGAATAGTAATATATTAATAGTAAGTGAAATGGTTTAAATCTCGTTTGAATAGAAACGTCGTTATTTTGTAATTTATTCAAAAATCACAGACGACGCCTAGTATTATTGTAAATCCGTATATTTTGACTTTGTAAATCCTTCTTGAAAATGGTATGTATATCTACTAAATGAATCAGAATACTTAATGATCGTGGCTAAACCTAATAATAAACGTGACTTTTTACAAGTATGTGCAGGCCTGAATAACATCATGTAACTATCCTAGCAAAAGCTACAACTAATCGTAATAATCATTTATCAAAGTCGATTAAACTGTTCCCAATAAAGGCCCACTCTACAACAAAGTATATGTTTACCCATGACGTTCCAAAGAAAACAAATATCATAAAATCATTACATTATGACATGACAAACCACAATCCATCAATAGCTCGATATATTCATAGGTTACAGAAGTGGGACAAAGCAATCTTCCTAGAAAGCAAACCTCTGCATTGTACCTCATCGATTTGATACATCGCCACTCTGAGCTTCATGCATACGCAATTGGCAAACAACTAGCTCTGCACGAAGGTTCTAACCTGCTCCAGCAAAAGTGGGCCCTGTCAGCTCCACTTTAGGCGGGGAATACACGGTCAGTTATGCCTCAGTTAAAATTCAGGAACTTTTAGGTATTCGTTTATCTTTAATCACCATTCAGGACTAAATACAGCGTGGCTGAGATGATCACTTTTGATAAGCTATTTTAAACGTATTTTGTCTATTGACTTAACACTGTGTTACTGTTGCTTCAGAGTGTATATTCAGTATAGTTTTATGAACTGTCATAGAGATATGCAACACTGCCCGTCTGTTTTGGCTTTAAAATATCGCCTATATAATGCTATTTGTTGACAAACCATGATTGAAAAACTAAATAATCTACATTATGTCAGTTCACTTCAGAATATATTTCCGTTTATGTTTAGTTAAAGTTTGTTAAAGTTAGCTTGTGTTTTTGTAATTACTTGTAAATATTTTATTTTTAACATAAATTTTGATATAATTAATTTATTAGAGCATGTCATTTTACCAAAAATTGCACGCCCACAAGGATAAATTATATTGTTTCGCATCGAATGTATTACCATCTTTTTTATTCACATGTGATTGCAATAAATATACTCTTACTTTACTTTAAAGCATCAAGCTGTCAGACTGTCCGTCTATTCTGGCTTTATCTTGGCACGTTTGATGGATGTGCGTCGCGGAATAAATCTCCGTGGCACGGCGAGGGTCAGTCAAACCGCTGATGTCATATTCATGAGTCTATGCGCTCCGTAAACGATCCGGTATAAGTTATTTTTTACCCGACCCGACCCTTCTGTAATTCGGCTTTAGGGTTCTCTGCTGTAATATAAAATCAAAAACTTTTTCAGAAAACGTTAAGGTAACTTTTTGTCGATTTGTCAAGATTTTTTTGTAAGCGACGTGAATTTATTTTTTGTCTTGTAAACCTACACAATAAGTTGAAAAATATTTCAATATACGAATATTCACATTAACCAAGTAGTAACGAAATAACAAAATCCCGATTTTCATGAAAAGTTTCCCTTTTTCCAAAACTCTATCATAAAAATATTAAAAAAACGCTCATTTTCAGCTGTACTCCCACTTGCCTGTATATTTTTTATAATTCTTGGCTTGTAGTCGCGGTTTTTTAAACGTTTGATTAATGGCCGCCGGCGGGATTCTGAAACAAAGACAGTGGTGATTTATAAACATTGCATTGTCGTTTTCTTATTACGTGAGGCTTTATTCTAAAAGGCACGCACACTTTAGAGGATTTTCCGAATGCGTGCATTGCGGTATCTAGCGATGTTTGCTGAATTTGTAAGTAAAAGCAATTCATGCTTAAAATTTACCGTTTACATCGACTTTATCGGCCCCGTATTTTCTATCAATAGTTGATTGGTATTTACGTGCTTGGGTTTCAGCTCTACAGGCGATTGTATCGAAGGTGACAGTCACATCGTGCGTGACACTCTTTCACGGCGTTTGTCCACCGCCACCGTCACCGAGAACGAGATTATGTGTCTACTATTTATCTTCTGCGGCCGGATGAGGCTGGGGTGATGGGCGTGCAGTGGTCAGGCAGCCATAGTATATGTATATGTGCCGCTACTTCTGCGCCGTCGTCATCTCGTCCTTGATGAAGTCAATATGAAAACTGCCCTCTTGCAGATTACGTTTTTAGACTCGCTGTCTATCAGACAGTAAAATAGATAATATTATCACTTGAATAAGTGAGGATGGATGGATGATGTTTCTTGATTACAACATTGCAGAACAGTACTAAAAATAAAGCGAAATTTACAATTAACCATTTTGTACTACAAAATCTTTAAGTATCTAATATTATTTCATAAATAGATACCTATTAGGTTAATTATTCCTGTGCATATTGTGTTGTATCCAGGTACTACGTGAGCTAAGCTACTGATCCAATAATTAATATTCTGTCTGACATCTGCATAGATCAAACATAACATATGGGTATAATAACATGGAGTTCTGTGTTCGAAAATATCAATTAAAGTTTGTAATGCAACGTGGAGCGTCGGAGCTGAGCTGAGACGTGTCGGATCATCCGAGTACATCTTAGATTGCGCCGAGCAAATATCTCTCAGCACACATCTAGTCACTGCATCCGCAGATTCAGTTACTCCCGCTGAGAAAACTGGTACTGGTGAGTTCAGAAAGCGATATCAAGGCAAACTTTTTCTACTCGGGTAGCTAAACATTCGAGTATTTTAGAAAAACCACTACTTCTTCGTCTTGTTCGTGAAATATAGTGGTTAAAATCCTATCTAATATTATAAATGCGAAAGTGTGTTTGTTTGTATGTTTGTCCTTCCTTCACGCCCTGACAAAGCAACCGATCGACTAGATTTTTGGCATAGAATTCGTTGAAAGGAGTCACATAGGTTATTTTTGTCCTGGAATCATATTCCTTGGGAGATACATGGGAAAATATACGTTTTTACTCCCCTAGAAATGTCAAATTCGAATTTAACGCGGGTGAACTCACGGGGAACATCTAGTTCTTTCACAGTTACAGAGGAGCTCACAGGCATTTTATTTAAAATACTAATGCTATGTTTCCCAAATTCTCTGGCATAGAATTAAAATCTCAATGGCTCTATACCATTATCCTTGTATTTGCGACGTTGAGAAATTCACTGACATTTCATTTCCTACTTGAGCAATTTATCCCGGAGTTGGGGCTAAGTGTGTCTTCTGGAATTTCGTCGAATCTCTTGAGTCTAGTACGTTATAAAATAAGATTCTTGTCTTTGAAATGAATTGATTTAAGAATGGTTTTTGTTGAATTGGCTTTTTTCGGGGCAAATACATATGTACATACAAATAGATTAAAAATACGTTTCCCAGTAAAATGAAAATATTCACGTAGGTATGAATGTATGATTGAAACGAATTTCCGAGAAAAACAAAAAGGTTTTAATTTACCATTCTGGGAACCGACATCCTACTAATATTATAAATGTCAAAGTTTGTATGGATGGATGTATGGATATTTGTTACTCTCACGCAAAAACTAATGAAACCGCTGAAATTTGGTATGGGTATAGTTTGGGACCTGGAATAACATATAGGCAATTTTTTATCCCGATAAAACGCGGGTGAAGGCGCGGGCAGCAGCTATTAATACTATACGCACGTGAAGTGAATAAAAATTATTTATTAAAAATGAACAGCATTATTACAAACATACAATAAGTACTTACGTTAGTACGTAATTATGCGATCGATTTCGAATTTTGCTGGACTCTACTGGACTTGTTGCCTTACTGCTCATATAAATTAAATTGTGTTAGTACACGTAACGCGGCAGTTGGAAGATCTGTCAGTGCTGATCATCAGCATTGTGATAACTATGCCCACCTGCTAGTTATCATAACATTATGCTGATTCGCACACCATTTTGTAGCATTTAAGCATTTCTTTTAATATCACAACAAAGAAAATTACAATCAAATAATAGAAACAAATTAGAACTAGTATTTAAAATTGAAACAATTCAGTTAACTACAGACAGTTGCAAACAATTTACAGGTAGCTCAACTGGTCCATATCAATACCAGTCGGAAGCTTGACCAAGACGCTGGCTGCATTGCGTCGCTGTGTGGCAATACTAATCCGCTGCGCCAGATACTCACCAGCTCTCGGGTCACGCGTCGCTTTGACCAGGCGCTCAGATATTTTTTTGTTAGCTCAGAGCCTCGGTACCGCACAGACCTAGGGTCTCGACTCCAAGGGGAGCAAATTCGTAGGCTTCAAGATCCTCGGCCAAATCTGCCGCCAAACCAGCCCTCACGGGTGTGATGTGTAATTTAACATAGTTTGTAAGGTGTTTTTAAGTTATTAGTTAAGTTACTTTTCATCATCATCATCATCATCAGCCCGTACACGTCCACTGCTGAACATAGGCCTCCCCCAAAAGACGCCAAGTTACTTTTGTTAGTATCTAATCCTACAAATAAAGATGTCTTATTGTTATTCTTATTTCTTGTCAAGTATTGTAGATTGTTAATAATAAATAAACAAACTTGTTACAGAAAATAATTAATACACACATACATGCCTTCAGTTAAATAATTTCGGCATTTCTCTTCATAAAAATCACCACTTCCGTGAAGCCATTCACGGCATTTTGCTGGCAGAATCCAAATCGTTCAAACAACTCATGGACTAATTACCCGACATTGCAAACACAGGCCACGAGGATAACCTATCATCAATAACCCCCAATAAAGGCTGATGGGAGGCCACGGCCAGTCTATTGACAAATATTGGATTAATGTATGATTGATTATACCTACCTAAAACTACAGAGTGATTCATGAAGACACTCTATAAAATTTGTTAGAGACTTCTTGATAAATCGAACGTAATTAATGAAATTATAATTTCGTTGAACTCATTAAAAGCATCTGTTTTATCGTTAGATACCTGCTTTCTCTAATATGTACTACCATCATATATGAGTTAATGAAAGAAGTAATAATCATCAACATATCAACCCATACACGTCCACTGCTGGACATAGGCCTCCCCCATACGATGACGCCACAAATCCTCAGTCCTGAGCCGCCTACATCCATCGCCTCCCTGCGACCGCTACAATGTCGTCGGTCCATCGAGTGGATGGTCTCCCATGTGACATGGGAAACAAGTAATAATACTATGTTCATAATTCTTAAGACAATTGTTTTATAAGTTGGTAGGTAATATATATAAAAATGAACCCCTATTTCTCCTGGTCACGCTATTACTTGAGAACGGCTTTACCGATTTCATTCATCTTTTTTTTTTCATTATTTCTAATAGGGATTTCGTAGAAGGTTCTTACATCAAAAAAAAATCATAAAATGCGCAGATACTTAGAAAATTTAAGAAAACTTAACGATTACCTTTATTATAAACTTTTATAATGTAACCTTAGCCCTAGCAGCGTTATATACTCTTTGCTAAGAACGTTATTATAAATTTAAAGTTTGAATTGAATGAAAGGACAACGTCTGTCGTGTCAGCTAGTAGGTAATAAAGTCTAAATCATTTTTTTTTATTATAGAAGAAGTATCTCGTTATGGGATGAAACACTGGTGTTCTTCCAGCACAAATAAGGTCGTAGTTAGCCCGCCGACATGTATAATGAATGCATGTATATTAATAATAATTGTAATTTGCGGGGGCAGACTCTACTCAGCAGAGTGGGACGAAATAGGCTAGAAAAAAATATTAATTTAATTGCTGAAGACCTGAGGGCCCGACCGGCCCGGCTTACATACCATACATTACATTACAAGAACAAATTTTCAAAGCATATCGACCTATGTGGCTAAATGGATTTACGGACATAAGACAGTCTGCTCAGATAGTCTAAGCCAACTAGAGCAGCGATCAAACGACAAAATACAGTGAAAGATTAATCAGCTAACTACAGCCAAAGATCCAATATGGAGTATCCTCTATTGATTTAGTAATAGTGCTATTAGACCACGATTGACGAGTCCTCTGCACGTGTAAGCCGCAGATTACAGAAGCTCATAATATTTACAAGGAATTACGCTGGCTTAGGACGACTCGGAGGAACAGACAAAATGTTGGATTAACGTCGACGTGGGTGGCGATGGCGATTGAACTTTGACAAAGTTGCTGCGAGGTCAGGCGGGGAAGGTGAGAAACGACAGTTTTCCGGTTTCACAACGCTCATGCTCTGTGCCCAATCCCGCTGTTAGACATCATAAAGTTGTTGTCAGTGTTGTTATCTTTAATTCGTTAATTTGTTATCAGCATCTGCAACAAAATTCCAAGAAGTTTCGAAACTTATGATAAAAAACTGATTACAAATCAGTATTTTGTTTTATTTACCTCTAGATTGTCGGCAAGAGTCTGCAGTACCTAATCAGTAAGTTATTTCAATTGTAACCTACTAGTTCAAATTTTTTTCTAGTCGTAAATTACTTTGTTTTATGACAAAATTCTTAATAGATTATTATTGCGTTTGAAGATAAAGGGGTTTTATATTTCTCCAGGTTTATAAATGTATAACATGCCACCCCAGCTTCGCACGAGTATTTAACAAAAATTTCAAGATTTCTATCTTTTTTTTTATATAAAGCTTATGTCAACCGGGGATAGTTTAGATTCCCAAAAGTGAAAGCATTTTTCAAATCGGTTGTGTAGTTTCGAAGCCAATTCAAAGCAAACAAACAAACAATCAAATCTTTCCTCCTTATAATATTAGTATAGAAAAGGATAAATTAATTCATATTTTATATTGAATATCCTACTTTGTTTTACAGTTTTTTTTTTATTTGACACTGTGCACATTATTCATTCCTTTTTCTGTTATCAGTTGTTATAATGCGTGTAACATAATTGCACGCCTATATAGGGCAAATTACATTGCTACATTATGATTTCACTGTACCATCTTTATAACAAAGTAATTATGCAATAAATATATGTGTACAACTGCTTCGTGCATCCCAAGGTTGTCTGGAAGAGATCGTTCTTAGTGATAAGGCCGCCCATTGTGCAACTATATAATTTATATTTTCCTGTATATTTTTATTTTTTTGGTGTGCAATAAAGTCTAATGTATTGTATTGTATACACTGTATACTTTTTTTACTTTTACTTTATCCGATTTCTAATTTGGCAAACACTACACTAGTCCACCCTTGGCCCTTAACACGTGCACGGAGGCAACTTGCCTTCAAGCTTTGTACCGCAAAACTAAACGTATGCATGGTGAGTCGTCCCGCACGATTTACCATCTCACAAAATATATGTAGGGTACCTACCGAAACCCCAAATATATTTCATATTCTCTTACGACTCTGGATAAAAACAGATTTATTTCGTGTGCTTACGTAGCAAAAAGAATGGAAAACATCATCTTTGTTTTACGCAGAGCTCTACAATTTGTGCGGTGGGTTGAATCCGGCAAAAACGAGATAATTTTTGGCTGAATATTCCCTAAGGCCCTAAACCTTTTAGGTCAACTTCCCAACGTAGAAAATAAAATTACTTACGCGTAGAAATTTGTAGAAATGTACAAATATACTCGATTGGCTTTTTCGTTTTAAGTAACTACCAAATTTAATTTGTAGCTTGGTTTTCATGCTCGTTTGTTAAAGACCCAACCATACCTTATATTTATCCAGTATATACCTATGTATACTACAGCCAAATTTTATATGCAATGCTTGGTAACAAACCGCCCATACTTAACCTAAAAATACTTTTTTGGAGTATTTACGCAATTCATATTCATTGCCAGTTGATTTGAGATCTTTCCCTTAATAAATAGTTAAGTACCTACACTACACTAAGCGCTTCCCCCGGTACCACCTGAAGAAATGTTTATGATCATGCTTTATTTTGTTCTACAAAGAAATTGTTCTACCATCGACGAGTAACAAAACAACGCGGGTACCACCTAAACGCATTCCTTCTAAACTTACTCAATTTATTATTCCCCAAGTTGTTCTTGTTTCTTGACTTATCCTGCAAATTGTTAAAAACAGCTGATCAAGATTTGGAGCTTTTGGTAGATGGGCAAAGTTCTGTCCCACTGGACCGCGCCACTCAGATGATGAGGCCTCTGCTAAACGGTTTACAAACTAGGTAAATTTTGTATCTTAAAGGTTTATTATTAAATCTGTGATTAAAGACTTTAAAACAAGCCGAAACCAACGTAAAATCGTTTACTTCGTTACTAGTGGTCAGTAAGTTGGTCCCTATTTCTAGTTTAGTGAATGGATAAAGCGTATGTAATGAAATATTCTTTCATTTATTAATTTTTGGTAGGTATATTATATACCTATATATGACTTTCTTTAAGTACCGTATTATTAAGAACTATTTATGTAACATTTTGTAGGACATAAAATGTATTTTACATGGGTAAAGTAGAACTGACTCCTGAAATACGGTTAATACTAGTTCGAGATTCTATGGATTTATTTAGATTATTGTATGTTTATTTGTATTAAATAATGATTTTTCTTTTTTATATGCAACATTCCGACCTCCAACTCAACAAATTCTTTCTGGGCACATTGTGGTAGGTAGGAACTGTTAAAAAGCTACCTGGGCAGGTAATGTCTTTGTCTTGTTTACCTTAAGCTCGTATAACTGATTGTAATCAAGTTTAGGGAGAGACCACAAGCGGCTAATCCCCGCTTCTTCCTAATTCGATTAAACTTGCCAGAGTTTGCGAAACTTGCCAACTCTTGCCGCACTCTTAATTATGTTTTCGGTTCCCAGGGCGCCTATAGCTACGTCACGCGATACTATTAGCTGCTATCGATTTGTGGCAACCTTGCAATAACTAGATTACACTTACGAGCATCTTCGGATACCTTTTGTAGGTTTCTTTTGTAGATTCACGCACGCTACTGCAAAGTTATTTCAGGTCGCGAACTACATGGATGTACGAAAAGTTTTCCGGTCCGTGCTGTAGTTTTTGTTGTGAAGGAGATACAAACATATGTAAGGAAAACTATGTATTATAGTTTAGTTTATTTTTAAGATTGTATTTGCCGCGTTTATCACCAATCGACAAGACTTCCAGAATGTCAAGAGACATCTGTCACATTCATATGTGTCAAACTAGACATCATACGGCCAAGATTAAGAAGTTGAAGCATAAGAACTTGACCCCGAATGACTTGGAATAATTTTATCGTGGAAAAACATTTTACAAAAGAAGAAATAAAGGCTTTAAATGTTGTTTCTTTTGTTTTTACAGGTTAGTGAATTATGTTATCAATTATATTAATACTGAATTCCTACAATAAAAAATATGTTGTAAACAAATGAATAAAACTTTTGTTTTTACAGATGATACGCAGTTTGTCATTATTTCTCATCCCAAAGTCATCTAGAGATTGTAACCCAACAAGAATAGTATACAAATACTTTGGCCTTGATAAAATAAGTGTGGAATGACTATAATGGTAGAATTAACCCACAGATGCTAAAAAAAAAGATAGTAAGTTAATATATATATATATAAATATAAAAAATTAAGTAATATATTCCTTCTTATAAAGACATATATTACTAAGATATTATCATAGTATGAAAGGTAGAGAGTACAAGCTCCTGACTAAAATGCCAAGGTAAAAATACTGCTAGGAAAACTGTATTGATCGTAATAATACCTACGCGACATCGGTAATAGGTTGGAGTCTGTAAATAATTGAAAAGTTACTGAATTGTTACTCTTGGAAAAAAAGTTGTTATTGCTTGTTTTATTATTTACCAAGGTAGAGTCGGTTATATGATGTAATCACTACATATTATAAAACAAAGTCCTCCGCCGCGTCTGTTTGTCTGTTTTTTTGTTTGCTATAAACTTGTAAACTACTGAATGGATTTTCATGCGGTTTTCGATAGAGTGACCAATCGATCGAGTGAGTGATTCATGAGGAAAGTGTAAGTATATAATTTGTCAAGGTTTTGTGTAAATTTATTTAAATATGAATAGGAAAGAGGAAGTGTCAGAAAGAGTCAAGCCGCCTGGGAGCTTTCATTGCAAAAGCTGCATTTTCCCTTTGAGATATATGCTCAACTACCCGTGCGAAGCCGAGGCTGGTTGCTAGTTTATTTAATTTTGATAACTAATAAATTATTTAACAGAATCAGAATCAATAACTTTATTTCTTTAGGCTTACAAAATAAGCACTTAGACAAGTCAAATTTTATACTATAAACATAGTTATTATTATCAAATAAGAAATAAGGTGTTATTGATATTCTCTTCACTTTAATTTTTTATCCATTAGTGGAAGAAGTGAAAAAGAAACCACTAGCAGCTTGTTCTAACCTGACCTAAAAGATCTTTAAGGCTTCTTGACCAAATTTTTAGTAAGGCTTTGAAGAAGTGAACGGAAAAACTATGAACTCTCTTTTATCATTTAGTTTCGTCTATCAGTAAATTTATTTCATAAATGCCATGAAGCTGAGAACGAAGAATCTACGGGCTTCAAATCGAAAGTCAGGGTAAACCCAAAGGGTAAGTATTTGTAAGTATTAACTGATCGTTAGTCCGTACACCAACACTTTCAACATAATACCTTCAAATAACTACTATACTCTTAACATACACTCAACATATTTTGAAGGAAAGTACAGAATAGTTCTGACCAACGCGTCTAACATAATCGAATTTTCTAGAAAACCTTTCATCGGGGTCCTATTAAAATTGTTAACATAAAAATGGTACCCCGGTACGAGGTATTTTATTTTGTCATTACTGAGCAAGTCAACACAAATATTCGACGCTTTTATCTCGTGACAAATTCGATTATGAACGTAAATGCGAAGTTGCTTTTAGTCGTAGTTTCGATGGTGTTGGTTTTATGACAAAAATACTTTGACGCAGATTTTCGCCTGAAAATGGAAAAATGATTTTGTGAGCATTAGATACTTTAGTATAAGCTTTTGTAGTGTTAGCTATTGTAGTGAAATAATATAAACAAATTTGAAATAGTATTTACAATTGAAACAATTGAGCTAACTGCAGACTGTTACAAATAATCTGCAGAAAGCTCCACTGGTCCATATCAATACTGGTATTAGGTATTGTAGTGTGGACTCGGAAACCTTACAGTTCTGGCAAGGTCCTGTCATGACGGTCTTTCTATTTTGTAACTGTCATAAAACAACTACCTACCTAAATTAAAGTAAAAGTTGTTTTGCTTCAATGCAAAAAATGTCTAGTATTTTTTAATTTTGTGGATGTAAATGAAAATAATCAATCTGAAAAATAAGAAAACAAATAGGTCGGATCTAGACCCTCTTTGTTTATTTTAAGAATCGCTCCAACATGAAAGCCGAAAGCCAAAAGTTAATTCTCTTTAAGATTATTTTGCGAGAGACAAAATATTTCCATTCAAAAGCTTTTAACTTGATTGTGGGCGAGATACTGGCATTTTTTTTTTTGTTTTTTAGTTTCTGGGAAAGTTATATTACGAAAGCATTTAACGGTGATCGTTTCGTGTAGGCGTGAGATTCAATTATTTTTGTAGTTTTTAATATTTTTTTGCGTTCTACAATGTTTAAACTAACAGAATAATAATTTGCCGCAGATCGTTAATTATTTTCTATGAACCCATGATAAAACCATCTTCGATAAAAAATGTAATTTCTCCCATAGATTCCCATTTGGGAAAATATTTAGCTTAAAATCTCGCATTTTCCAAAGTACTCCAAACTTACCAACTTATAGAAGTTAATTTTTTCGTAAGTTAATAGAAAATGGTTTAAGATTTGTGGAAAATTTCTTTTCCGCTAGTTTTATTCCTTCTAGAACGCAGGAAAAATTTATAACCATAACAAAAATAATATCGCGCCAACAAAAAGCAATCAACCATAACTGCAGTATTCCCATAGACCGAGTTATCCATCGTTTAGTTAAAATCGAGTATTTTGAATTGAAAACTGTTCTGTCGAAGGAATAAAACTCCATATTGAATCATCAATAACATTGATGCAGATAAAACGCGCTGCGCCATTTGAGGAATGTTCCTAACGTGACATTTATACCAGTTTTTGGAACAATAGCATGAATCGAGCGTTGTCGAAAGGTTGCCTGGGAAAAATTTATCTCAGCGATAAGGCAGCTTTTGTACTGACTTAATTTTTATTTAAGATAAAATAGTTTTTTATTTATGTAATTTTCTACCTAAAATAAAGTGTTTATTCATTCTTTCGATTGGAGTCCTCACGAAGGCACCTTAAAGGCAAGTAGATAATCCTCTAGGTGAAACACAATCCAATTTCAACGAGGTACCGCTTGTTTTATGGAAATAGGAACACAACGTATTCAAATCTAATTTGGCGAACATCGCCCGAATGCTTTGCTTTGTTCTAGATATACTATCATAGTTTTGATGGAAATGCTGATCTTAAGATTAATAGCTTACTGGCGTATGGCGTGTTCGCCGGGCCATCTACAAAACGTCCATATTTTTACCGTCTTCAAAAAGGAGGATATATGTAGGTTATATGTTCGGCTATATGTAATACCTATGTTTGGCCGATTTCTTCGTCCCAATGTTAATGATACTTTCACTATTTTAAAGAGAATGACACAGAGAGGGGCTCATTTTAAAAAATAAATTTATCTAAGAGGGATTTGTCCCAAAAACTTAAAAATATTACGGTATTTGAAGTCGGTTTTTAGTTTTTTTCCAAATGATAAAATTATTCATTTCACCTTATAAAAAGCATAGTATTAGAATTCAGAACTTACCTATTGGTAAGTAACCTTATTTCTTTATGTATTAAAGAAGAACATTCCAGCAGCCCTGTTCAAATAACCCTTTTATCCAGCTTTTTACCCCTTTATATGCCCTTTTACTGCCCAAGACACAATCGGGTGTAAGCCGTTTATCTATAATAGGTTCTGGTGACAAAACTATTACTATGACGCAAAAAGTCTTCAATAATTTAGTCGGAGTGGGTATGTATACAATCAAATAATAGAAACAAACTAGAACCAGTATTTAAAATTGAGCTAACTGCAGACAGTTCCAAACATTCTACTGGTAGCTCGACTGATCCATATCAATACCAGTCGGAAGCGTCCCCAAGACGCTGCTGGCTGCATTGCCCTGCTGTAGATATGGCAATGCTGATGTGCTGCGCCAGATACTCACTAGCTCTCAGGTCAAGCGTAGCGACGAAAAGACGCTCAGAAAATTTAAAATAAAAACCGGAGTACCTCGGTACCCTACGGACTCCAAGGGGAGCAAATGCGTAGGCTCTGTCAACACCTGCATATTTGCGTATTTAAAACTTTTATCAACATTACCTAATGATAATGACAAATCAGCCTCGATTTCCACCCAAAGTTTATTCCTAAAAGCGTTTTGACTATTTTTAGTGCAGTTATATAGTTTCCTCTTTCCCCGAAGTTAAAATAAGAGCTAGTTAAGGCGCTTCTTAATGAAATAGTCGAGTTGGTACAAGTTCTATAAGTGAATTACATAAAACTCGATAAAGATAGTTGAGGATGTGCTCGAGCTTGTAATTAGTTCTCGAAGGACATAATGCAACCCGATGCCGAGTGAGCACGTACTGAGGTGCACATTATTTACCTACTTACCAGGTAGTGCTGCACAAACCAGCTCTTTAGAAACTTAAATTAGAAATTAGACTAGGTATATATATATATATATATAGTTATGCAGGGAAAGGTTGAGGGTAAAAGACCGAGGGGTAGATCGCCTATGAGGTGGACCGACCAGATCTGCCGCAGGTGTCCCCCTGCATGAATTCTCCAGAATGACCACCAACAGGGAGAGATGGCGATATATCGCCATCTCTCCCTGTTGGTGGTCCACGATATATCGTGAGGCGAGTGACATCAGTTCATGCCACAAAAACTCTTCATGAAGTCCACGACCGTTCTGCCAAGGACGCTACGAATGAGAAGAATCTATCAAACTAATCTGATACCGCATTCACATGGTGGCTGAGTCATGGTGTACCTTAAATCACTTACGCTTGTACAAGTACCTACTCGAGCGAAACAAACGACATTTGTCATGATATGATAACTTGCTTGCGTGCGACGCACGGACCCAGCAAAAACTACTAATAAAAAATCATGTGTCTTAGCAATTTAATCCGTAAACTATAATAAAATTTTCGTATTCCATGGTGGCTTAGACATTTGGAAAGTTCTCAGTTACGGTTCTGAAACTAGGCTAAGAGCTCAACAGATAGTACCGAAGTCTGAAATAGAGGAACGTTCCCACTGCAATAAGCTAACATCGTTGCGCGAGTGCCTCTCGTGCATATACTTGGTTCTAGAATCATAAATATTTTTTGTAAACAAAGAAATATTGATATAAAATATTTGATGACTGGTATCATCGAAGCATATCGCAAAATTTTCAAAACAATTATGGGTTGTAAAAGCTTTCATTTATCATTTTATTTATCTCTCGTCCGTTTTTTGCCTAGAAATATACATAATCTTTTCTCTGCATGTTTACAATTAAGCGTCGTTGAAGGTTGTGTTTTGATTTTTAGTGATTACCTTGCTGTTGTTTTCTGTAATTTTTTCAGTTTTACTCGTAGTATACTAGGTTCTGTTAAAAAATTTAAAAAATAAAAAGTCTCTGTATACGTAATATATCTAGGATTCCAGAATCAAGTTTATATCATAGGTACCTAGCATATCACATACATGTCTCTGTCTATCCGATATATGGGTCTGTGTGCACATACCGTATACAGAGGTGCAATGGCCGGCTAATTGGTCGAGTAAGTAAAGCCAACAGCGACACGCTCCGTCTGAGATCAATCTTGAAATTCCTACTATACAACTTTGATGATAAAACAGTTTATTTATTTAAAATTGCACCAACGCAGTTTACACCAAAATATGGATGGTGTTTCTTTTTTTTTGTCTGTATCTTCTTCGTTCATGGCGCCAGCAGCATGGTTCCGAAGGAAGACCAGCGTTGTGGTAACGTGTGATCAAGAGTCAAATAATAATGCCCCTGATGCAACCACAAACTGATCATTTGATCAGATGGAAACGGCCACTACGGCTATTACAACATGTGCTGAGTCGGACGCCATTTTGTATGTTTAAGTTTCATTAATGTACTAAGTCTAAGTAGTGTGTAGTCGTTATAAGTTCTTAATTTACGATTTTTTTTTATGGTAATGTAGTAATTTTTAGAACGATAACAAACTAGTTTGTATAATATCCTAGCTGCAAATACAGATTTTCTTATTCTTATCCATTTACAACATATGTAGGTACTGAAAAAACCATAAAATAAATAAAGTAAAAAATTGGCGTGTTTTAAAAAACGATAAACCGACTTCAAATTCCCTTACTTTTTTCAAATGCCCACTGTTTTTAAGTTTTTTGCGGGATAAATACTAATCATCATCATCATATCAACTCATGACGTCCACTGCTGGACATAGGCCTCCCCCATACCACGCAACAAATAATAAAAATAATAAAAAAAAATATGCGACCACCTCGGGATCATTTTATATTCAATCGTGAAAGATTTTTTTTAAATTGGTTCATCATTGGCGAAGATGTCGCGTAACATAAATAACAAAAAAAACATGCATTCGAATTGAGAATATCCTCCTTTTTTTGCAAAATTAAAACAATAACCATCAAAATAATTAAATTAAAAAAAAATATAGTTGCCGACATTTTGTTGTCAGGGGGTTTTGAAGATATTGTACTGTACACATAGCGTTTTAAAAAAGAAATATTCTGACTTATTGAAAAGCTAAATATTTATTTATAAACGGCTACAAGACTCTTCTACCTAAAAAAAGCAGCTGCTTAAAAGTAAAATGTGTCAGTAGGTATTAGAACCCCAATATCTATCTATACCCGTGTGGCCGAAATTAGGCTACGAGGAACTATATCTTGTATAATGAACGTGTCAAAGTGGTGAATAACCAGGGTAAATAGAGTTTGTCTACAAAGGCTTATATTGTAGGGCTAGACTGGCTCGTACAACTGAACGTTAAGGACAGACTCCACCAATACTGTGCTGAGATGAGCGAAAATTAGTGTTTTAAACAACCAATAGAACGTCACGCAGTGGGGACGAGAAAAGATGAGCGGAGAGGTGAGCTGTGAGCCTCGTTTGTCATCTCAACAAAAATCTGACGCTCGCCGCACGCAGTACAGTCACTCTAGCCAGCACTAATCTCCGCTTTCCGCTCCAGTATAATCTAGCCAGTTCGCATCCCCGCACAGCTTCGGTGGAGACACTCTAGCTGTAAACGTCTTTTCTCGTCTCCGCTACGGACGTCTACTCACATCTCCGCTTTGGTGGAGTCTGGGACACTTATTGTTAGTGTGAAGAGCTCAAACAATATTGTTCACGCCATCAATGTCAACGTCACGCACGGAGCGTTAGTATGTACTTCAAAGATTGTCACTGTCGTGTTACGCAATAATTACTCAATTTAAATGCAAAGCCAACACCTAGCTAATCAAAGATGACTTCTAAATCTATCCATTAGTACGTGTCGATACGAAATCTTGGCAATAACAGTTCAGGCAACACAAAACTTTCTACTTTAGAGCTAAGCAAGTTTATGTAATGGTACAATACAATATAATAGAATACAAATTTATTTATTTCATTCTGATACAGAAGTACACTTGTAATAATCAGACGGATACAAGATTGATAAACAGAATTAAAATTAAATAGCAGGTACATTCACCATGTATAGATAAAAGTCATCAGCAAGAGCTTCGTCTAGATTATAATACGTATATAATATTTATAGTAGGTATATGTTTCTAATTTTAACTTTTAAAGCAGCATTATTCATATCACGCATAACTATTGTCAACATAATAAACAATTTTAAACCTAGGCATGCGAAGCTCTTTCCAATTTTAGCTAATCTATGTGTTTGAAGACAAATATTATTTTTATTTCTTGTATTATATAAATGGATGTCACATTTCAATTCAAATTTATTTAAATCATCAATTTTACGTAAGTATAATAGGTGTCAATGAGGCACACTTAGACTCAAGAACCAAAAGAAGCTATCATTAAATATCATCATTCAGAACGTCTGTAGTAAACTTTGAGTTTCTTTACTCTATCAATTTCAGATAAACACGATCATAAAAAACATTTCTAAGCTCTCTGTTAAACAGACACTTACATATGCGGCAAAAATCTTCGAGCTTAAAGTTCGTCCTCATTTTCAATATAAAATCAGAAATGTGTTTACTGGCAACGAAACTTAATAATTGTTTGTTCTTTTCTAGACAACTACAATGTCTACGTGCAGGCACGGCCGAAGCGCGGTCACGTATTGAATTAGGACGAGCCAACACCGATGCCAGAATTGTACATGGTGTACAATTGTACACGTACCTACAACAGATAGTCATTGCCTGTTGGCTACACCCTGACATTGTACGACTCCAAAATTATTATTAAACAATGTGAAAATATTGTTGTTTAAACTAAGACAACAGTTTTAAAGTCCAAATTTATAAATAGTTAACTTAAGCCTATAAAAGCTTTTTGTTTCATGTTGTCGGTTCACTCATAATTTTAACATATTTCGTACCATTATGACACTTATCGATAATAATATATGAGAACAATTATTTTTATTATAATTTTAAACACCAAAATGAAAACAACAGTTTTAAGATCTGAATTTATAAATAAGTACATACTTAAGTTTATAAAAGTTTTTTGCGGCATTTTGTTTCATATTGTCGGTTAACACATATTTTTTATCATATAACATACCATTTTGACCCTGATCAATAAATAGGCCAGAACACTATACTGATTATGTTTGTATACCTAAACTGGCTTTTTATTTTTTGTATTAGACTGACTTGACATTGAATACAACTAAAATTACCTGCTAAAGCCCGTTTCTACTGCGGATCTATTAAGAGTGCGCATTGCGCGCCATTTTTTAAAAAGGATAGCAATAGAATGTTGCGTTCATAGGAGCGGGACAGAGCATACGTTTTTGGAAAGGCGGAAGCGCAAAAAATGAGTTTTTATCTAATTACAAGTTAATTAAACAACCAATCGAAAAATTAAAAGACATAACTCAAGAAATACTTCAAGCTTTCTTGACAAAATAAAAATCCAACAAATAAAACGTGCTGTTCCTGAGATAAATAGCAAAATTTGTGCAAAACATGTACTATTCAAAATAATATTTTATCTAGAAAATGTTCACCAATCATGTATTTAAAACACGTAATCCAAGATAAAAGTTCACAGTATAATTTCCCTAAATTTGAAGATAGTAGCTTTCACAGATTCTGAGATAAATAACGATTTCTAACACTAAATTGCTTATGGCACACTCTTAAGGACTCGGTTCAACTCGCAACAGTAAACTGCATTTAGCCCAGTCGAATTAGCTCAAAAAAGGGACAAACCCGGAATAAAAGTAAGTAGCAATTAAAAAAATACAAATTTTCTTTGGAATTCTTTGGGGAACTACTGGCAGTTAGCGATGAGATGTACTTGTAAAATCGAGTACCAAGTCTTCCAAGTACCTCCTCGTATAAAAACCAACGCCAAAAACCAGGGCTAAAATACTTCCAAGTATTTTATACCATGTGGTATCAAAAATACTCGAAGTACGGATAGCGCGGGCGGGTGCGACTCGTGGCGGGTCTCAGTGCGCCACGCACTTTGAAAGTAAAATACTTGCATGGGAAATTGATCACAGTCTGTGTGAGAATAAAGGTTGTAATTGAATTTACAGAAAAAATACTTCCATGCTCTCGTACGGGTAAAAATACTTTCATAGGAAATTGATCCGCGCGTCATTTGTTATAAAGAACAAAATAGTGTGAACAAAAAATACTTGTACAACTAGAAACTTTTGAATGTTTTAATTTATCAGCATGATTGACTATGACTATGATTTAGGTACAATACTCATATTATTAATTGTAAGTAAATATAGCTGACAGATTAATAGGTAGGTATTAGGATATATCAGTAGGTATATCCTAATACCTAGTCCTAATAGGGAAATTACCTATGTTGTACCTAGATATATAATTATATCTAACCCTAACGCCTCCATAAAAATTGTAGCAGACGAGACGGGACGTAGGTACCTATTATTAGTTTGTATTAGTACTGGACTCACTTTTCACTCTAGGCACTCTAGGTAGTTATGACGTACTTAATTACAAAGTAGGTATTATCTTTTCATAAGTAATAATATAAAATGAGATTGTGCTCACTCATCTAATTTACATAAGTTTGATGCAGATACCCAACTAACCTATGTAGGTGCTTACATTATTTTTATTTAAAATTGATATTTATCTAGGTAGGTACTTTACTTTTACAGGTAAATGTTATACTTTGTCATAGACTATTAAATACAGTTAAATACCGGTACCTCATATTTGTTTGATACGAATTTCAATCAAATTGTGAACTCTGAAATGTGCTGTAGGTACAAAACAATTTTAATTAAAATTGCTATAATTACTTACCTATTGAGATTTTCAGGCCCAAAAAATAAATTTAGCTAAATAGGTCGCCTCGTCTCTGGGAAACCGTGTTTTCAGAGTTTTCCAGAGAGAACTAACCCAGGCGCTATCTAGTTATGTCCGAGAGTACCTAGTAGGTATGGTAGGTTCGGTGGCTAAGTAGATTGATACTAGATAGATAAGTAGGTTCCTAATTTCTAAAAGAATACTAGTTCTAATTCGTTTCTATTATTTGATTGTAATTTTCTTTGTCAATAGAGTAGTTACCTAAGTATTTAGGTACATAATAATTATCAGATGCATGATTTCGGACTAAGAGACATAAACCTACATGACTTTTGTAAGGTATATAAGGAATAAAAGAGCGGAAAAGTAATTTGGCGCAAATCGTAAACCATTTTCTATTTACCTTATGAAAAAGCTAACTGCGGCTCATTGGTTCTTTGGGAGCATTTGGAAAATTAAAAGATTTTGGGCCAAAAATCAACATTTTCTCAAATGCTCCCAAAATACAATTGAATCGAATTTTGTTTTATTATGGGTTAATATAAAATAGATCTCGATTTTCCCCAAATTACCTTTCCGTTAAGTAGATTTATTATTGGTAAACCGCAGTTGGAATTAAAATCTTAAACAAATTGAAGCTCGCGCCAACCTGTGACGATCACACTTAATGTCATTGTCAACTAATAAAATCGATATTGTGTTTCAGTTAGTTAGCCGATACTTTTAGCATAAAATAATGTACGCACGTCTGTCACTGTCTTATGAACACGTTCAGAGTAAAATACTTATACAAGGAAATTGATCTAAGTTTCCATGGCAATAAAATTCATAATCGTATTTGTTTGTAAAGATGTCGGAAATTCCTCAAACCATTTTAATGAAAATTACTAAATGGTGATTTTTGGGGATTGAAAAATACGTAGGTAAGTATGTACCTAGTACTTGAACTTCGTGTCACTGTCACTGTCGCAGTCAGAAGTAAATACGACCCATCCCATCTAAATTTGGTTTTGCGTGGTATTCGATCCGTTGCGTCATCCGCCATCTTGATTTGAAGGGTAAATTTTTGTTTATACGCGTTTATTTTCAATTTCACAGTAAAAAAGTTTAAAATTAAATTTCCTACAATTTTTTTCTAATCATTTTTTTCGTAGCGTCGATATTTTTCGATTTATACCAGAAAAGAGGTGGGGGTCACATCTTATCATTGCATTATCACGTTTATTTTGGGCGTTTATTGTGGGCACCCTGTCGCGGTGGAAACCCGGCTTCAAAGGCCGAAGCATGCCGCTACTCCGCGTCCGTCCGCCTGCCACTTTCCAAACATGCTACGCTATTTTTGAATCCCGGACGTTCAAATCAAACTGACACTCCGCTGTGACGTGTTTTATCTCCCTAAAATGTCAGACAGATAGACGTAAACTGTTAAGGTGCATAGCGATGCGACACTAGCGCCACTCTTTATTTATTCTTCTATTATCGTTATGGAAAAGAATTGCCAAAAGTTCTCACCGCCAATTGATATTACCCAGTATAAACAATTTTTCGATACCTGCAGCAGAAAATGCGTGCAAGAGCATTTAGCAGAAAACCATATTCTGCTAATACTAAATGAAACAAAACATTACAGAGGCGTCGAAAAATAGTTTATACTGGGTACTATCAATTGGCGGTGAGAACTTTTGGCAATTCTTTTCCATAACGATAATAGAAGAATAAATAAAGAGTGGCGCTAGTGTCGCATCACTATGCGCCTTAAAGCATAAAATTAGAATACAACTGACAAAGCTATTTTAGAATGTATCAGCGCGTTTAACTGTGTATCTAAATGATGCGATCCACACCTCTCCTATTCATTAAACCTTCTACTGTTTTGGCTTGCTTAATGCGCTCGATTACATATGCACATATTTATATATAAGATGCTATAATTAAGAGAATTTCTAGTTTTCTAAATCAAAATTATGACAAACATTTCTCAAGTTTCTAAAACTATGTATTACTAACTTTGTATAATCTTGTTTCTTTGTATTTATGTACATATATCTTCGATTGAAAACTAAAATGATAAAAATCATTGAAGGCTCCTGAATCCTGTCGTCGTTTCTTATAAAGATCTTTTCAAAGGATTTTATAATAAACAGAGTCCTTCTTAGAAGATCAGACCCGTGGATAATAAGCAAAGCTTCTTCAGTATTATCTGGGTTAAACTAGTCTCAACAATGAAACCGCTACGAAAACGGCAAACACCCCACTAAATTAGGAATCACCACACAGGTTGTTCTACAAACGGCGGGTTCCACATTATTTATTCACAAAATACCGCCTAAATGTTCTATCCGTAGTTATGTAATGAATTCATTGCTTTGCGCGGGATTCCGAGCGTGAATAGATACAATATTATAATGCAGAGCCTGGGTCGAAGCCGACAATGGGCTAGCTATTTTATGTTGCACGAGATAGTCGGGGATCGCGGAGTTTTAGACGAGTTTGCAAACATTATTAATAATGTTTACGTTCTTAAATATTTTGATTTCACTACCACTGACTACTTCTTATGAGAATTTCTTGGATCTTTTCATTACATGTTCTTGTTTGACGAACTTTGAGGTGCAGAATAGAATAGAATACCTAATTATTTATTTTCAGCGGGCGAACGCCTAAAAACTGTCAAAAATTGTGATCAGGTCTTCCTTCGAAACAGAAAAAATCTAGAAACACAGATGCGGAGTCCATTTACAGATTAAAACTCCAAAACACCACGTTTTGTTTAATCCTCTTTGAACAGTACACCTTTTATTGTATGTAGTGATTAGTCATTCTAATAGAGTATGAAATTCATTACAATACAATACAATACAAAAATCTTCTTCCACTAGTGGACAAAAAACTGAAGTGAAGAGAATATCAATAACACCTTATTTCTTATTTGATAATAATAACTATGTTTATAGTATAAAATTTTACTTGTCTAAGTGCTTATTTGTAAGCCTAAAGAAATAAAGTTATTGATTCTGATTCTTTATTATACACCACAAAGAGAAATAAAACACATAGACTTAAACAAGTACAATGGGCGGCCTTATCGCTAAGAAGCGATTTCTTCCAGGCAACCTTAGGATGGATAGACCATACCATTACCTATAGAGATAAGTTTTATAACATGAAAAGCATGTCAAAAATTGTGTTCAGGTCTTCCTTCGAAACAGAAAAAATCAAGAAACACACGTGCGGAGTCTTTTTAATACAGATTTACAGCCGGTTTCTCGAACGCAGATCATCTTCATAATTAACTAATCAATGATCAAATCTCTGATCAAGTATCATTTGGGTTGCTCGAACGTTGATTGCGTACTATGATTTTGAACAGAGATTAGTTGACCAGTCTGTCAAATCATTGAAGCAAATCTCTTGTCAAACATCAAAATGGGTTTCTGGAACGCTAATTAAGCATTTTTTCTAGTCAAGCGCTTGTTAAATCAACGATCAACAAATCGGTGATTTTGCTCTAATTAGCTGAAATAATTACTACAATTTACTGCATTCGCTAAGTTTTAAACCTTGTTAATATAAAAAAATTACTCCAAAAGTAGTTTAATTAAATTTCACAATACTTATGGCTCGTTTTATCAATAAATAATACTTGTACCTAAATTAAAATAACCTTTTCAATTGTAGGATGTCGCTTTCGGATATAACTGTGAGCAGCAGCAGTGAATCTGATGAGGAAAATACACCTGGACCCTCAAGGAGGTTCAGGGCTGGAGTAGGCTTTTTCGTGGAACAGGGTCCGATTCTGGCACAACTTGAAGGCAAACCTCCCCTAATCGGCACGGAGGCATAATGCCACCAAACTAGTCGTTATTGATATAACGTGATCCCAGGCTGATGCCTGGGATCACCCACTGCTGGGTATAGGCCTCTTTTCGCTTCACCGTAATACCTACTTATAAATAATATTTCCATCTCTGACACAGACACTGGCAAATCGTAGCGAAAAGCAAGCGGTGTCATTAAAGAAGTTGAAGTAGAAACAAGGATTCGCAGCGCAAACATGTGATATTTTTGAAGTTTAGGAGTAAAGGATTGAACTGAAGGAATGATTAAATTATGCGTGACCATATGAAAATATACACTGATTTGACAATCGTAAGATGATCATTGATTAGATAATTTTTGTCTAATCATCGTTCGTGCAACCCGATTTGATTTGACCAGTGTGTCAAGTTAATTGCCTTGTCAACTGATTTGCGATTTGATTAGAAGTCAAACACCACGTTTTGTTTAATCCTCTTTGAACGGTACACCCTTTATTGTATGTAGTGATTGGTCATTCTAATAGAGTATGACGTTCATTACCTATAGAGATTTTATAACATAAAAAGCACGTCTTCCCAAAACCGCTGTTCCATAATATCGTACTAGCATTATATTTTGATCTTGAACTTTTCCATCCAATTCTTTTTGGTTTTCACCAAGTGATCCGTATTTTAACAGCATTCCATTCTATTCTGGGTCTTACAACACCGACTTTGAGTTGTAATCGAACTAGCAAATTGGTGAGTACCCGAGACAAATATCGGATGATCGATTGCGGAGGAATCGCCCCGACACTTGTAATACCCGGAGTGGTGTCGAATTATATTTTGTTGCTTCAGTTGATGGCGCGAGAATCTGACAACTATTGCAAGATCAAAGATTTAACTCGTAGCGTAATCATGGTTGAATCACAAAATAAACGTTTTCTGATCGGTACGGTGTTGTATTGCAAAGGTTGTATTATGAAAGATTTTTTTTTTATACAGCGTCAGTTATCATCTGCGTCATCAAGATGCGATTGAACGACGAGGAGACCAGGCAGTGGGCCCAGGAGTGGGTTAGTGGTAAGTTTTATTATACTTTTTCAATATATATGTGCGTTCGTATGAGTACGTTCTACGTTTATTTATTTGGAGAAATTTATGATACATACACATTTTCTATGCAGAAAAGTGGCAATCCATACACAAGTTTCAAATCAAAAGTAAGGCTAATCTATTGTATAGGAATACACAGTCCAAAATACGCAACGATTACAAAACTCTATCAAAGTTGCACGGAACTCAACCTATTTTGGTTTCATTACAATTTCAATAAAAAATGCAGCACGTCAAACAGAAAGCGGAAACTGGAGTACCTGGTTGAAATAGGCAGTGTAGCCAGTGGTCTAAAAGAGGCCGATAGCTCCACGCGAATAAATGCCAGTGAGTAAAGTGTAGTTTTGCAATTCAAACTTCACCTTATATCGGTTTACGGATGGTTGCTTTGGCGCTGTGGTAGGGCTCAAGCTAAAAGAACCAGCGTGGTTTTAGTCGTGTTTTTATCAAATCAGTTAATTAGGAGGGGGGGGGGGGGGGGGGGGGGTCGGCTCTGATTCAACCAGATAAACTAGTAGTTTGAGATCATTCTAGTCGAAGATTTCTGACACTACCTTACCTACTTTTGGTTTTAAACAACATAACATAATTTTATTAGTAACAGGTATAATAACCCCAAGTTAGTAGTAAAATGTAACAAAACCATCTCAATATCGTAGAAGTACAATGGGCGGCCTTATCGCTTAGAATTTGCGATTTCTCCCAAGCAATCTTTGTATGGATAGAAAATTTACAATTTAAGAAAGGCAAGGGTGTATTAAATATATTATACTATTGTCGTGATTTTTGGTATCTGATAGAATATTACTAATCATTTGTCAACGTTTTTGAAGTATTACTTTAGTTTGTATGGTAACACCAACAGCTTTTGGCAACATTATAATTGGGACACACGATTGGACGAGACGCGTAAGCCCGCGTAAACAAGCATTCAAGGCGGCTCCCACCGTGGAAGTATACCGCCTTCGAGCTTTATTGTAAAATAGCTAGCAAAAAAGGGGACACTTCGGTTCCGACCGCCAAACTGGCAACTTGTCATAAGAGTTATTACTGCGTAAAATAAAGTAATTATCAAGTGTGTGTAGTGTTCACGATATTTCAGAAGAGGGATGAGCCCAGGTATGTTGAAAATTATTACATCATAAGTATTTCAGTATAATACAAAAAAATTCGTGGCCAGATTGACTAGATTAATTTTAAGTGATTTAAATGCGGGTACCTTCCACAAAATATTCCAATTTAAATAGCTGTTCGAACGAATGGTCGGTATTATACCGAGACTATCCAGACGTGATGACGCTTTTAATCGGAGAGTTTTCTGTTACCCGTTCTTAAATCTAAATTCATGACATTTAGTTATTGCAGTAAATCGATCATTTCGTGTGGAGTTTTATGTATAAAGCGGTCGGTATAGTACCGAGACAATCCGTTTGTATATTATTCCTTTCGAATTGCGAAGGTTTTGTTCAGATCACTTTGTACAATCGATAAATGAGTATTTCACGTGTTGACTGCTAATCCAGATAGCATGTGCCTAATACGTGATTGGGGCTCACTCTCCGATCGTGTTAGCATGTGTTATGTGTGTTTCTCGATGGTTGCTGAAATTTGCTTTGATCAGGGCTAATCTCTGATAGCGATTTTTGTAACTGTCGGTGGACTGCGTGGATATAAGTAGCTACCATGTGTTTTGAATTCCATGAGTATCTATCAACCAGAAAGTGCTGAAAGGGGCAATTTTAACCTATAGCGTGGCCAAGAATTTTAAACCTATAAATGTTTTATTTTATTGCTAAGTTTGCTGTAATCAATTCAATTCATTTATTTCCACTGTAGGTATTTCTTAATATACACTTGATGTCGTTAATTTCTAAAATGACTCTTAGCCTATTACATTATCACACAATTTATAATCAAAAAAGGAAGCACCATAAGGGATTGTATGAAGAAAGAAAACAGAAAGACAGTCAAATATTAAGTACACTAAAATTAAAAATAAGAGTTTGCTGTAAAAGGGCTGTACCTATTTATAAAATTACAATAATTAATAAAATTATGTCAGAAATTTAACAAATTAAATATATTACATACTACATATTATAGAGGTACTCAGTCAGTTAATTGCTATGTATGCCATGGCTAAGTACGCCGCTGGTTCACTGCAAATTTATTTATTCATTTATTTATTGATCAGTTAATGGCTATGTATGTCATGGCTAAGTACGCCGCTGATCTTATTTATAAATAATATTTATTTATTTATTGATCAGTTAATGGCTATGTATGTCATGGCTAAGTACGCCGCTGATCTTATTTATAAATAGTATTTATTTATTTATTGATCAGTTAATGGCTATGTATGTCATGGCTAAGTATGCCGCTGATCTTATTTATAGTGATTATTTATTTATTGATCAGTTAATGGCTATGTATGTCACGGCTAAGTACGCCGCTGATCTTATTTATAAATAATATTTATTTATTTATTGATCAGTTAATGGCTATGTATGTCATGGCTAAGTACGCCGCTGATTCACCGCAGATTTATTTCATCATCATCATCATTATCATCATCAGCAGCAGCCCATATACGTATATTTATTTATTGATCAGTTAATGGCTATGTATGTCATGGCTAAGTACGCCGCTGATACACCGCAGATTTATTTCATCACCATCATCATCAGCCCGTATACGTATATTTATTTATTTAATCATTTATTTATCAGCTAATGGCTATGTATGCCATAGCTAAGTACACCGATGAAAAGTAATTCAGTAAATCAGTATCGTCAAGGCATGGTCATTTGTATCTACTCCTATCAGAACAGATAAAATTTTGGCTAATTGTATCAATACCAAGCCAAGGCATGTTGACCATGTACGTACTATACCTACCATGTTTTAGCGTGGGCCCAAAAGTTAAAAAGTTTGTAGTTTGTATCACAATTATACGTTACGAACGATTTAATTCAGTGTAAAGTCCGTTCCCTCGGTTATGTAATCGTTCGCACACTCTCTCATCATCTTGTTCACGCGATCCGATGGTGGGCGGAAACCCAGTTATGCCAGGAGAAACGTATTAATTAATAAACAATGATCAAAGGCGAAATTGGTCATCTAAAATAATGAAATGAATACATTATGATATTTCTTTATGGTAATCAAATATTAATAATCGCAAAAATATCGGTAGCAGGAAAAAGGATTGATAAAAAAAAATAACTATAAATAAAAAAAAATATAATAAATAAATAAATTATTTGTTTGTTTTTCAACGTTCTCTATTTATCGTGATACATTATAAACAAATAGAATTTCTAGACACAGCATAGATTTACTAGTCAAACTAAACAATTTAATAACTAGAAAGGCTACACAAACACCTTTCACCCTTTTTTTGTTTATAAAGTAGAAATCTATTTATATACAAATAAACATCGGCCGGCCTACCCTCAACTTTCCGCAGAAACCCCAGGAATGTGGGTGGGAGCAAATTACGGCACTTTCTGCTGAAAAAAAAAAAACAAAAAAAAAACTTATGATATTTTATAAGTCTAGTACAAATAAAGCACAATTAGCTAACGTCGAAAACAACTACTTAAAGTAGAGTACATATCACTTAACCTGGTAAAATTTAAGCACAAATTAAGCACTATTAATAAACCACTATCACAATTAATAAACGTTGAGCACAAATTGAGAACAATTAATATTCATCGAGCACAATTAGTAAATGTTGAGAACTATCAATCAAAGTCGTGCACGAAAAATCAAGCACGAACGGAAAACGTGGAGCACAATTAATCATAGTTTACAACACTTACTTATAAAAAATTACAATTATTTCACGTGTCATTTAATTAGCAACAGAAGACTACAGTCAATTTATTTAATTTGAATGACTGCAAGCCTATTACGCAAATTAAAAGTATAAAGTATGATGTGTTGTGAGTGTTAAGAATAGAAGATAAAATCATACAATTTTATAAAATAAAACTCAATTAATTTAATTTGAGTACTTTCAGCCACAGTCTTATACAATTGAGGCATAACAATTTGGAAGTATCTGCCATGTTAGTCTTGTGTAAATAAATAATTTGAATTGAGATTAATTAATAACAGAAGAGTACAATAAATTAGTTGAGTGCAATCTTTGCTCGGTTGCCTTCTTTATATTCACTATTGAACAGTTAGTTGCAGTAGGGTACACAGGTCCAGTTGGACACTTACTAATATTTTATAATTGTTTTTCCGAGGTAATGAACAACAATCGTAATTGCATATAACAACGAGAAGCAGGATGGACGAAGAGAGTTCTGACACAAGGCAAAAGGAGGTAGCAGCAAACGAGGTACTGAAAGCTTAACTATTCTATGATGAAACCAGAAGCCTTCACGTTTTTATTTATCTTTCAGAATTTTTGAAATTTTATTTAGATTTGCGTTATTTTACTATTATATTAAGGTTTACTTTTTAAAGCACTAATTAAGTAAGTTCTTTATTCATAAACAATTGGACAATAATAGCCAATAAAATTATATTGCATTTCCTATTCATGTATGGTGTGCGGATGGTACCTCTAAAAGAAGAAAATAGAAGTATTATTATTAATCAAATACATTCACGCCCCTGCACTCGGGCTAGATATGCATCTCTTCTATCTAATTTCTATATTATGGTGTTACGCTTCGTTCAATACTAGTCGAAATTGTTGACGTTTACTATGTTTACTAATGTTAGTCAACTGATACAGCTTTCATTCTTTGGTTGAATTTATTTGAACGGGCAACTCTTTGAAGTCTTGTCTACGGTCAAATGGCTGACTATTGGATGATGCTCGTGAATGGTTGCAATTGGATAGCGTCCACCAGTATTGAGGCGATTTGTCTATGGTCAAAGAGTTTATTATTGACCGACGCTCGTAATTGGTAGACAGATACTTACTATCGGTGGATGACCATTATTGGTTGGGGTTGGCCAATCCAAGGACTGAAGTAATAACAATCTTTCATCTGATTTTTTTTAAAATTATAAACTCATTGGACAGCAATGTGACCATTTTGGTAGATTTCTGCCATTTTGGCAGATTTGAAAGATCCCACCAATATTTTTATTAGACTTAATTTTCAATGAAATAATCAGTTTAATTAATTTAATTGTAATATTACTTATTATTGCTTATTTGAAAAATAAACAGCTTATTTAGCGGTAATGTTTGGAGCTTTTGACTAACTTAAGCCTTGTAATTTCCATTTGCGGATGGGGAATATGTAGTGTGTCGTTAAAAACTTAAACGCAGTCTAGTAGTAGATAAAAACAACATAATACTGGCAGTTTAAACAAAGCAATAATACGGATCGGAACAACATTACAGTATATTTAAGCCAATGAAACCAGGACCAGCGCAGAGTCTGTGTTGAGAGTTTAGTAAGATAATAGTTAGTAATATCGATTTAGTCTACTAAGAAAGACTTATTAAGGTTCGTTTGTACCAACCTGTATACTATATTTAACAAGAATAACTTGAGCTATCTGCAGACGGTACAAATGATACAAATATAGCTGAACGAAATGTAACGTAATTGATTTTTCCAATTCCATGAAGTAGATAGTATGAAAGCATATTTTTGGCGTTTTTTTTTTACGTCAAATTTGGCAGATTATGGCTAATGTGTGACAGAATTGCTAATTTTGAGATGGTCACGATGTTGATCAGTTACGTTTTCTGTTCTGAGATTTAGCAAGGAACATTGTTTTCTCATAATAACGATTTATGAAACGAAAAGAAACGGCTGTTCTCCTAAAAACTATTTCTTAAATTTCTATTATTGATGTCCATATAGTGCGAGTAAATATACTGAAGAATGAAAAAAGTCATAAAATGGCTTATGGTAGGACATTATTCAGAAGGTTGTAATCTAAATTAAACCACTAACTTTAATCAGAATTTGGATTTTTTTCTCCAAAACAGTACAAGAAAAAACAAGACTATTTTAATTAAACCGAATGTCGTAGTTATTGAATAATTCAGAATGTGATTCTAGCGAGACGGATAATATATTTTGTACAAATTGATACCTAAAGGTTTGAAATAATCGATATCTTTTGTATTTATAAGATGATACCTAATTAAAGTAATCAACATTGTCCGCTCTATTTCTTTTCGATTCTCAAATTGTAACTGTTTGTTATATTGTTATTGATGTATATCTTCAAGGTACAAGTGATAAATAATTTATTTATAATAAAATATAATGTATTTGTTGCTGAAAACTATAACAACAATATGTACTAAACTAATACCTACTTATAAAATACCTTAAAGCTACAAAATGGCATCCATCTCTTCATTATGTTGTGATAGCTATTCAGTTCCATTTACTACGACACTGATCTTCCGTCGCAAATATTGCGTTGAGTCATGTACGTGACTTTAATTTCATTATAACAGCGAATTATAAAATTTTAAAAGATTTAAGGTATATTTTATGACAAAATGGTAACTATTTAGCTAAGAAATGATTTATTAGAAATGAAAGGAAGTGTTTGTCGCACGCCTGGAGGAACGTACGATGTCATATGGCCGAATGTCGTGATTTTTGGTATCTGATAGAATATTACTAATCATTTGTCAACGTTTTTGAAGTATTACTTTAGTTTGTATGGTAACACCAACAGCTTTTGGCAACATTATAATTGGGACACACGATTGGACGAGACGCGTAAGCCCGCGTAAACAAGCATTCAAGGCGGCTCCCACCGTGGAAGTTTCCCGCCTTCGAGCTATATTGTAAAATAGCTAGCAAAAAAGGGGACACTTCGGTTCCGACCGCCAAACTGGCAACTTGTCATAAGAGTTATTACTGCGTAAAATAAAGTAATTATCAAGTGTGTGTAGTGTTCACGATACTATAATATATGTATATACTATATAATGTATATAGTCGTGTCAAAACCTTTCTTTGGGCCACACACTACGTATGACTTTCTGATACAGTGAGCACGCTGCTCATAAACGAGGCGCGAATATTTGTGTTCATTGTAAAACACGACCGCTGACCGTCCAGCGGAAGCAGCGCTGCTCGGCGCTTTCTTCGCCATTATCTGTTATGCGGCTTTGTGCTGCACTCAATTGAAAGCGCTTTTATTGTTACTCGAAAGCCGGACTTTATATTGCGACATGAAGCGATGTTTATTTGTGGTCCGTTGTAAAATGCTTTCATATTTTCATTGGAAGGCGAGTAATACATATTTCATATCCTTTCATTCAAGAATTGATATTAAATAGAAATGGTACCTACTAAAAATTAAGTCAGGACATCTACTTAAAACTATATCCGGATTACTTTAAAACTATACAACAGTACATACATGTATTTTCACACTCTATGCTCGTAAAACGCAATTTACATGACATGTGCCTTAACCGAAAGCCAGTGAATATAGTTTTCAGCTAACAGGGGTTAGCTGAAAAAGATGACGGATTTAACCAAATTCAGACCAATCGAATGAGATCTCGTAGTGCAAGTCTCCTTGGTCAACATTTCCATATATATTTTAATGTTCATACTTCAAATTCATGTATTTCAATTCCAGAGGGATTAATACGATTAAATTTGGAACATCATAGTTTGTATATGTGTTTATTTTTTGCCAAGGGATATCCTTGGTTAAATATTCACGCATATTTTCCCTTACAATGCAATAAGATCTTTGAAATTGGAACTAACCCCGGTTCAGAAGGCTGGAAGGAAAATAAAAATCTAATGTCGCGAAACATATTACCAAACTTTTACTATTTACTCGCAGAAAGTGTAAATTGTAACAGTTATGTAAAGTAGTATATTGTCCTCGTATACAAAGCTGTCTTCGTCTTGGGCGTGATTAAATCCTACTGGGACTTTGGATTCTAGTAACTATCGGGCTACGCTCGTGAGATATTCGAGAATCCTGAGATGCGCTCCGGATTCAATGACGCCCGTGACGTAAGATACTGCTTTACACACTTGGTGCCTAATCTACTATTATTATACCTAACCTACCAACATTCTTGTTGCGTTTTGTATGACACCAATAACAATAACATTAAACGGAACCGACTCATCTATGGTACTTACTGAATAATGACGAATTCGCATCAATTCAAATAATGTTAACCAGAATTACCTCAAGCCCTCAAACGAATAGCTATCGTTATTTAATTAAGTTGTTCCGTTAATAAGCCGCTGAGAGAACACTGATTGACCAGTGAGGCGTTAGGCGGGCGGGGCAAGTGCGGGGTGAGCGAACGAGAAACCATGCTAATTTATTCGCAATAACCTTGGAACTTCGATACAGTTTCTTATCAGTATATCAACATGTTCATGAGCAAAGCTGTTATTGGAACCTAAGGGATCAAGATTTTACACAACAGTAAGACAGACAGACAACAGAGTACTTTTAAAAACTAAACTTGAGAAATAAGGTGAATACTTTGTCCACAATTCGAATGGATAAGATAATTATGTTGTTTAAGTTAATTTGAAAATAAGGATTGCATAGAAAACTATACTAAACGTATAATTCTCTGTACTAACTGACTGACTGATAACATAAAGATAACAATCGTTTTCCTGCTTTGCACTGTAGTGAAAACAGTTCTTTTTTATTTTGTTATTTTCTGTTTGTTTCTTTGATGCGGATCACGCCGAAACTACATTGGAATTGAAGTATGGACTCATACGGGGGAAGGACATAAGATTCATCAACGTTTTGTTTGATTTAATTCAGTCTTTCTTTCTTAGAAACAATGTTACAAGATCGCAAAAAATCAGTCAACATCATCATATATTCTCAATTATATATCATCTATATTAAGTCCACGGCTGGAAATAAGACATAGGCCGCGTATGCGCACCATAGCGCCCTATCTTCGGCTTGCCGTATCCAGTATCCAATCTTTTGCAGGTCATCCCATCCCACTTGGCCGGAGGGAACTGCGTTTGCTAAGTCACGGTCTCCACTCAAGAACACGTGTTTCGTTCGCGAGATATGGCCGGCCCACTGCCTCTTCAGCTTGCTAATTCTTTGAGTTATGTCGATAGCTTTGTTTCTACGTCGGATGTATTCATTGCGAACCCTATCCAAAGCTTGCTGAGAGACTTTGAACTGGTGAACCAGCCATACCGTGAGTGTCCACGTCTCAGCTCCGAAGTTCAAGACGGTTGGGATTGGGACGCACTTATTGAAGACTTTCGTGAGATTAGGTTAGCATCAAGCCAGCATTTATATTTTTTATAATTATTCGAAGGAAAATCAGAGTCTTGTAATTAACAGACTTACAAATTGATAAATAACAGAAAGCTTACTGAAGGTTTTCACGGATACATAATAGAATAGTAGTTATAATAGAAAAAACTATGAACATAATGTGACTAGCCTACATGCATCATCAAATAGTTAGTAAACTATTTTAAGTAATATTTTTTTTACTCTTATCTTGATCAACATTATCCAACATTGGCGTATGGATGAATATAAAAAATCTATAGATTTAAAAACAAACATGGAGTTGTATTACTATACCTTTGACTATGCGACGACTTAACCGTGAACAGCGATCAATCCACGTTGTTTAAATTATTTACAGCTACATTACTCAGATTTGGAGTTATATAGAGACGTCCCGATACGCGAGTGAGACACCAAGAAAATGAGTATAAAATATCCGAGGCATTTCGAGTTTAAAAACATTTTGCGTTTCTAAAATCGGTCAATCAGCAGCAAAAGCCATCGGCCCAGATGACTTCGTAGAAAATGTGCTGCTAGAAATTTTCAAACTTGTTTATTCAAAAAATAGGAATACGATAGAGCTCTACTTGATTCTTTAATAAGATTTGACTAGAACGTATACTTTTCATTGAAAATATCTTTTAAATAGGGCAATTGAGACAGTTCTACGGATCTTTTATCATTGCAGCTCTTTGTCGCTCTTACGGTTTAATTCATAATTATTGTTCAAAGAAAATTGGACTAAAACTCGAAATATTCACGTTATACAGTTAAAATTAAATATCCTATTGTATGTTATATATGTTTTATTTGGCTTTAATACCCGAGGGTCGTAAGATTTCTACGCGCATCACTCTAATCTCAAAGGAGGAGTCTCAAGTTCGTTAAATAAATATGAATTAATTTACAAAAGTTCACCTTCTCTCAAACATCAATCATTTTCAGAGTTACGTTGGAAAAAATTATACAATCTTGAATATTTTTCGGACGTTTATTTGATTTTACTATCCATCCTAATACATTTTAAGTGAGTTTATGCGCAAGCAATGCAAAAACTAGTGAGCGGATCGGACTAAATAAATATATTTCTAGATCTGGACACTTTAACCAGGAAAAGCTCGTGCAAAGTCGCGGGCAATGGCTGGTATGTTAATATGAATGTCTTCATCATCCACACCAAGGAAAGGCACTCTTTCACTTTAAGCCTTCGCACCGAACTGGATGGGGGCGGCGGCTCAGGACAGAAGGCGATGGCGAATCTATTGCTTCGGAGACCAATACCCGCTTCGGGGTTGACGCGCCAGGAAAGGCAATAGTAAGGAAATTTTTTAAACATTTATAAAAATACGACTATTATAAAGTCTTCTATTCTTTAAAAATGTGCAACGATCACACTGAACCCAGTAACCATGCCTCGCACTTAGCCACTGTATTCGTATTGTGCGGCAAGCGCGGGCTTCAGGTGAACCAGTTGATTGATGAGCCAGCTGACTTGTACCGGTTTCCACTCCATCAACGATCCTTACACCATTCTGTTATGGTAAAGGGGGGTTTTTTACTCTATATCTTTAAGAGGGAGGCGGGATTTAGGTATAAGATATTAAAATCAGTGCCAGTATCCAGGCACCAGCTCGCTACCCTCTCAATGACAAGACACGGTAGATAACGTAGTAGAAATGAAAAAAGGACAATGTTCGACATGACATCACCAAGTAACATTTCTTCTGTTTGTCCAGAAAAGTAAAGCCAACCTTACCTACTGAATAATATTAAATTTATTTCAATTTCATTTTAATGTGTTTCCACAATTTCATAATTATATCTCAACCAATGTTCGTAAATAAACTCATTGAAAGGGCTTTCTACATTTTCCTGACACGAACAAGAATGTTGAAAATTGCCTTCCAAAGAAGTAGGCACCTAACATTAATTCGTTCACGAAGGTACCTTAATAACCTCATTAAGGAGTACTCATCTTTTAATCCAAGAAATTCATTAAATACCGCTGTAAAATCTTGCGAGGAATTTTCTCATTCAGTTTTTATACTTTGGTTTATCAAAAGGAAGGAAATTAGTGCCAATTTTCTAATACTTTGGTTTTGTTAGACCCTTTGTGTGTAAATTAAACATTAGGCCTTTGTATGTAGAATTTAATTTTAGTTATTTGGCAAACATAAAGCTTATACTACTTAAATCACCAGGGTCATCATCAGTAGCGGGGAGCACCTGGACCGGAATAGCAAGGGACAGGAGAGAATGGAAAACCTTGGAGGAGGCTTTCACCAAAGATTTATTAATAGATACCTACTTTAAGTTTAATGTTATTTACATATACAATATTTTATGTACTAGCCGGTAAGGAATGCTAAACCTCTTTTTTTGTTTATGTACTTAAATAATTTCATTATTTAAACATTTCAGAACTAGAACAAATAAACCTAGAACAGTTTCCGTTTCCATTTTGCATAAAAAAGGTAACGAGTGTAGTCGGTTAGAAACCATAATTAGTTAATTAACGATTCTGGTTTTCTGGCTAATATTACGCATGATATGGTTCGTGAAAAGAAAACATTTGTTGTTTTTGGCAAAATATAATGCGTCTGTAGTAGAAAATATTCAATAGGTAAAAGGTTCTAAAAAATTCAGATTATACTACCTTTTACCATTGTTATAATGAAAAATTCATGACGAAGGAAAAAATAACTTTTCCGTCAAATTGTAAATATCTATGCCCAACAGGGTTTATCTACTAACTTTAGCTATAATTAGCACGTAAGTTACCTATATATCTATGAACATGTTTTTTTTTACGGTTGTCGTCGCGCACAACGTGATTTCTTGAGTTGACGTTACGCAAAAAATTAACCCTTGACATTTTTTGACACTGGACTTGCATAATAAATTTTATTAGTCACCAATTTATTGTGTACCTATCTATATCCTTATTATTATCCACAAAAATCCTACAAATAATAACAAAGGTGACAGTGAAGATGTGTGATTTTCACAACACAGCGCGGAAACTACCTGAACGAATCAGGGTGGAATTTTGCAAGCTAGCATGCGAAATCCCAGCCTGGACGACTCCAGGCATATAGACTCCTTTTTATATAAACCATTCTACATAAAAAAACAAGTGAAGCCGCGCGGGGAAAGTAGTATATGAATAGCTTTAAAATGATCTTCAGAGAGCTAAATATTTCACGCGTTCGTAAGAACAAGTGCCGAATGCGAGCGAGCAAGGTCGGATAGGCTCTGGGGGTTGATTTGAAATGCTAATTCGAGAACTCCATCGAGATTACGGAGCTCAGTTAATAGTACTCCTCCCTCGCCAATGGGATAAAGAGATAAACTTATTTGGATAAAGGGAATTCTACACTCTCCCACAACTTTTATGTTTTCTTTGTGATTGAAACTAGTATTCTAAGAATCGAGGTAAAAATCTGTTGGGAAATGATATAAGATCAGGTAAAATCTTTAAGAGCAGTCTGGAGGTCAGATTTCCTCTTTGAAAATTCTTTGTGTCTGCAACAAACCGTCTGGGATTTCATGTAATGAGTTGTTTTGTTTCATAGAAGGTATAGTGCCCTCTTCATTGTATCAGCCTACTAATTACCACTGCTGGACTTAGCCATAAGCTTTTTTCAAAATAATTTACGCTATTGGCTTCAAAAAAAAACCAAGCCTAAATAATTGAAAAAGTTACTTACTAAAACGTTCCCTTGTATGCTGGAAATCTGTTTAACGTCAGACATAGTCAATATCACTTGAACAAGCGCCTAAACCTGTTAGTTATAAGCGATGTAACGAGTGAGCCTGTCTTCATAAACGACGCTTGTGGATTCTTAACAAATTGATCCACCTTTGGGAATAGATTTATCGTTTCGGAGAAAAGCTTTTTGAGTTAATCGATCAAGAACTAACGTGAGAACTGTAAATATCGAAATAAACTATAAATTGTGGATAGTGTGTGAATTATTCCCATAACAATAATGACAAGAAAATTATATTAGAAAGGGTAGGTACCTACATTTTATCAAACGGTAAAATATTTTCATTTTGCGTTATATATTTTGGATGTTCCTACTTATCATTTCATCTTTGCGACGTCAGGCATCTATCGTATTCGTAACCTTTTTGGCAAAGTGTGTTTCAAACTCCACAGGAAACATTTCGTCCCGGTACTCGGTAAACATCTGCTAAAAGCGTCTAAGTGTAGGTTCGGAAGGCGGTGACGAAATCTCGCTTCCTATTTTACTCACGCAACTTGTAAATTAGCGTAAAGTACGACGGCCTAAAAGCTTCAGAGATCGATAATATGATCAAGAAATGCGAGTAAGTGAAGGATCGTGCTCATGGGTTAGACGTTAGAGCTACTTTAGTGCGAGCAACTCGTAACTCAGTAACTTGAGTAAAAGCGAACATTCCGTATTGACCTAACCAGCCTGTTTAGAGCCAGTTCAAATCAATTGTGACCAATTTGCCGATGTTGGTATCTACGTTTCATAGGTATTTTTTTGATCTCATTTAAGATATAATTATATTTAAAATCTAGGTAATAATCTTAAATAGTAGGCGACGTAGATTTTTTTTACTAAATGTTGATCAAAAAAATAGTAAAAATGCAAACCCGGGTATCTGGGGTTGCTTCCCAGATGTCCGGGCGCTAAACTAATCATCAGGTACTCTTATTATTTTTATCATATGCTTTAAACGATAATCCATTTTAAAGATGAATTTTGCTTACTCACGTTAATCTTTCTACACGCGATAAATACCAGGGAAATGCCGGCCGCTAAATTCCGCTAGCGGCCACCTTCAAATATTCAGAATATTTTCGCTGTTTTCCACTCATGATGAGAATGTGTTTATAATTTAAAGCTCATCTACATGTTGGCCAAGTCAAAGTTATACCGGGTCTTGATTAACTTAAGTATATCAACTAGTAGACGGGCCATAATTATTCCTCATAAGACAGCGAGACAATTTTAGTCTTACTTAGAGCTCCGATGGTGCAGGCATGTTATCTGAATGGGGAAGGATCGGGTAGCCAGCAGAGCGTACATGGGTCGCCCAAGTGGCCAAAGGCCACTAGTCTTCTGAGGTACTGCTGGAGCTGAACTTCGTGCTGTTGACTGGACTGATATCGGAGGCCAAGACCACTTCGGGTCACTGCGCCACGCCAGTAAGTAAGTAAGGCCCAACGAACGACGCGACAGATTAGTTGTGTTTTGCTTTTGCTTGATCTGAAGCAAAAGCAAAACGCGACTAATCGCCTTGCAGCGCGAAGATCATAACTTGATTTAAACCTCGTTTTAGAATTCAACGACTATTGTGATTTTAATGTTTCGCTGATTTAACTAATAATACTTTGAAAGTCATTTTTACAACAAAATCTACTTTAAAAAAATCACATGTTTAAGTTGATTTGAATGTAAATTTTTCAACGAATGTTACTATCACCAATTCAATCAACACTTGTTTAAACGTACTAGTTAAGTACTAACATAAATACTGACCATAAAATTACGACCATGCTCGGTCAAAAGCTGTATAATTTTGCGCGTAATTAATTTACGTCCCGTAATTTTGTGCACTTCACTTTACACGTCGATGAATAATTATTTTAACGAAATTAATTGCAGTCGTTAATTATCCTCAAACTAAATATTGGTTCGGTGAGTTGATTGAATGCTTTTCCACGGGTTTTCAGATCCTGATACCCCAGAGTTGAGAGATATTCAAATAGATGTACATTATAATAATATTAGCGCTTAGATAATTAAGTTATGCTGTTGACGATTTTGCGTGAATGACTTTGTATTTAATGTTTTATTCAACCTTTTGTATATCATTAACCTTCGTGAGAGAAAAAGTTATGATTATTTTATAATTTATTTTCCACAAATTAATATACAAAACGCAACTTTATAAGTTTACATAGGTTTTAGTGGTATTGCTCGGGGTTTGGACACATTGTATCTGATTTCAAATATTGAAGGGAAAACCACACCTCTTCACTTTTGGTTACACGTGGTGGAATACAGCTTTGTACAAGTGGATGGTATCCACTCGTACAAAGCGGTATTCATCCACCTTCTTCATTCGCACCTAAGGAATGGAACTCGCTACCTGCTTCAGTTTTTCCGGTGAATTACAATCTGGGTCTCTTCAAGACAGAAGAGTAAACAGGTGTCTTCTAGACCTTCGTGATACAACATCGGCCACATCATCACTTTCCATCAGGTGAAATTGTGGTCAAACGAAAGTACATATATATATATTATAAACAAAAAAACTTTATCCCGGGAAAGACACATGCGAAGCCGCGGGCAGTAGCTAGCAGATGAATTTTTAGAGATACGATTTTTTATTTACTTAAATTGAAGGGTGTGGCATAAGACCTTATTTGAAACAAAGTCGTAAGAATGACTTTAAACTTTATTCCCGACAATAAGGCTTCATTTCCGCACCACAAACGTACCCGCTCGCATGGTCGAGTGTCCAGAAAACGCAACGAAGGGTGGCGAGGCCCATGCTCTTGATAAATGACCGTCCGAGCGCTCCGTCCATACCACACACGATCCATAAGAGTAGAGATATCTATGTATGTATATACATATGTATGTTGTGGCGGGTATAATGAGGAAAAGTGAGAAACGCTTGTTTTTCTTTATAAAAATTGGAAACTGTTTTGGAAGAGGTAACGCGTTTGTTACTAAAAATAAAGAATACTTTGAGGTAGAGGAATGTTTCATGAAAATGCTTGCCAAAAGATTGGACTCCGAAGGGACTTGTACCTTTCAATTTATTCTTAGGTACCTATATAATGAAATAATGATGGATAACTTGATGGGTCTATTATACAGGTAGCCATAAACTTTTAAAACTCGTATCAGAAAATCATATTTACCAGAAAACTTCACCGAGTAGACCCCGTATTTCACGTATTTTATATATGTATGATCAGTGTAAGATTTTCTGAAAGCAACATTATTTTTACATTCTCTTGATTCGTTCCTCGTAAGGTATTTATTTTTAACATGTCATGGTTTCTACGCTCTACGGTTGGACGGACCAGACCCTCAGATTGACAAATGACGTGGTCTCAAATGCCCTTGGTCTTTTGTATGTTAGTACAAATACCAACATTGATTTGTGGGTAAATAAATAAATGTTATAATTTTTTTGCTTTTTATCAAGATAGCTTCGGCAATTTTGATCAGGTGTAATTTACTTGCTTTGAGTCAATCCAAAGCAAGTAACCTTTGTGAAAAAATATTAAATTTTTTATAATTATGTTTGGAAAAAACTGTAATATTTATAATAACGTTAAAACAAAATGCTAGATGAAATGTGGATAACCTTCGCGCGCGAACCGAATATGATGGAACCATTTCAAATGGATATAAAAGCGATCCTACATTTACTTTAAATATTTTAGAGTTATATTGTAGTAGTTCGTAAGGTAAATAAAAATCTGTGATTTCTTTTTTTTCATTACTTTTCCAAGGTTCCAAACCCACTTTGACAACGCGCGGATTGTACGAGATCTGTGACGAAAAAAAAAATTTTAATATGGCAAGGTTCGTGTTCTGATTATAATTTACTCAGAAACATGGGGAATCTGTTAATCTTAGGTCATTCAATTTCTGTCCGTTGTCCAAGTTGAATGAATAAACATAATATGTTTCGTCCAGTGGCGAAATTGTGTAACATTTCACTGGAATGGGAATGAATTTCGCTCGTACGTTCCATCTCCTGATTCCCTCACATACGTCCAAATAGAATTTGCGATCACCGAAACAGATACGGCTAAAGAGATCCGATAAATTTTCGAATGACTAGGTTTAGCAATTACCTACCTTCGAAATCAGCACGAAATTGTAGAATTTACCCTGCAAATGTTCGTGCTGCTAATTACGAAATCATTACGTTTGTGGCTGACTGACGAGCAATCAACGTAAAACACAGTGAGCTTATTCATGTTAGTTGCGCATTTCATTAAATTAGCGACTTCTGGGTCTCTTACTTAGGTATAAAATTAATTTTATTAGTTGGCGCGATTGTCTTTATTTTGTCATGCAAATTAACCACGCTAATAGCACAAATCTGTCATAGTGCGTTTATTGTTAGTTGTATTAGTTGCGCATTGCAATAAAATGGCGATTTATGGATCTTGTTACTTATAAGGTGAATTTTCAAAAGCTGGCATGGTTGGCTTTTTTTCATACAATTAACCACGCTGATATAACAAGTCTGTCGATACTTGGGGCCTAGGTACTCTAGTTCTTTTCATCCCCCGCAGTTGTGAACTTGCGAAGTACTGTCGCAAAACTCATCGTGTAGCACCTCTCGCTTTCTTACGGTAAATTTTATGACTTTTTTTTTACTTTTAAACCATTGTAAGAACCACAATGTCAGTGTCAAGTAGAATGAAAAATACCTTTACTATCATCATTCTATAGAGACAAAAAAGCTCAGCTTCGTACGAAATTTAGTATTTTCGTTCGATTAGAGTACCAATCAATCGAGAAAATAAACGAAATTTTGTGATGAAAGTACGCCTCCAGCATACGAAAAACAAAAGAGGATCGTGCCAGGTTACAGTAATTTACCTATGTGATTACATTGTCATGCCACTAACTATTTTCTGGTCGTAAAGGTTTTCTAATTACCCTAAAAACAAGAACCCTTTCTCTGACGTTAATTATTGTTGTCGCGGTAAAATACAGTGTGGTGCTCTATCGTAGACTCTCTGTCATATCGTGGGCCATGAACCTCACCAGGTAATTTAGCGGAGTATTTATCCTCGAAAGAGGTTTTTCTCAAAATTTGATGTAAAAAGTAATTTAGGAGCATTTCGGGCACCGCTTTTGTGTGTGCTTTCTGTTGAAAGCGTTTTAATGGAACAAAAAACACAAGCGAGATAGTTTTTTGGGTTTAAGTTCACCTCATTTGTTTTTAAATTGGCCATTAGGTACATTAGTAGCTTTTGTAATGGCTATGTCTTATTTTATTTAAACCACGTTCATTTAAAAATGTGTATAGCACGAGAAACGTTAGGCAAAAAGGTATGGAATGTTGGATAAAATATATCTATTATCAGACAGGAAACCACCGGGTCAACTGTTACAAAAGGATACTTAATCCCACAGTAGCGATAGCGTATTACCGGATACTCAACATCCATTTATCCCCTGCTATCCAATAAGATACCGTCCTCACCACATTTTCCCAAACAATAAGCAGATTTGCGGCTCAACGACAATAAATATCGGAGCACGCGTTCGGTGCACAATGGCGGCGGACTCGCTTAATTTCTAAGCCGTATTTATGTTGGACCTTCGGGCCCTTGGGCTTAATAACTTCTCCTGGGACACCCACATGAATGATGTGCCCCAGGAATCTTGGACAACCCAAATTAAAATGTTAAAGGGATTTACGGTATTCAAGGCTTAACCGGTTCAGGTAAGAACATAATGACAAAATAATGTTGGTATTAGAATAAAACCAAGGTAGGTCCCATAGTAGATATTTCAAATATTTAATTTCGCATTTTTATCATGGGAATTTTATTACAAAACGTTATCCAAAACCATGAATTCCATTAAAAACACAGCCATTTCTCTCCAAATCAGTAACGCAAAACAAATTCAAACAAAAAATACTTTCATCATACCTTTTCAATTATTTGCGTCGTAAATAAGCGGCAGGTTAGAGGCAAAGTCAATCAAGGAATTCATAAAAATACGCGAGTTTTCCTGCGAAATTGGGCCGTAAACCGCAGATTATTAAACAAACCGGCTAAGCCCGAGGCTTGCTCTCGTTGCCTTGAAATTTACGTTTACTTTGCATCATTCGTAATTTTATACAATTTCTAGGAACTTACAATATCCATCACAGAAAGCTTTCATCTTTCGTTACAAATCTTTAATAGAATAGAAAGGTTGTATTCTATGTTTCTTCTAGCATTAGATAGATTATGAGCAGATATTTCAATGCAAGGCAAAAGAAGTTGACTTGTTTATTACTTCTCCCAGTGGCATCAATCGTATTTGTGGTAATTACTTTTTTTTGCTTAACTTCACAAATACCTATATTTCGTTTGTCCACAACCTATTCTCTTCAAAACTCTTTTATACTATTTGTGAAAACTTTTAATTGGCATTTCTAATAGTTAAGTATATGTATTTAGAGGCGGCTCAGGACCGCTATTTGTGCCGTCGTATGGGGGAGGCCTATGTTCTGCAGTGGACGTGTATGGGCTGATATGATGATGATATTTATATTTAATTATATTTTTTTAGGTTTAGCTTTAAGTTTTTATAAGAATTATAAAAAGATAAAACAAAATGTCATGCAAACGGACTCGCGGGTTAAAACTAATATTAAGAGGAATTTTCTCTTCAGTACATATACATACATTCACTGCTGCCCGTGGCCTCCCCAAACAAGGGGGCCATAAACCCCTAGTTTGAATTAGAAAACGCAGCGGAGGTGTTAAAAATACACAGAAGGAAAGTGCTGCCCTTCCTCTGGTAGGTTCGTAGTAGTAGGTCGGTAGTCGACTTAGAACATTGCCTGAACACAGAAGGTAATCAAACATATTATAGCTGGATTTCCGATACGTAGAAAGCTGTGTGGTATTCCATCAACATAGAGAAAGCCTATGATGTGCCCGCGACTACGTGACGTACGTAAAATCTGTTATTCAAAAGTTACAAGGTTTTGTAATGTGCAATAGGGGCAATTAATTTTTATCCGGCCGGGGATGGGTTACACATTACACGATGTCGTAAACCGAATCTCGTAACTCCGGCGGCCGGATCAATGCGTTATTAACCGGGTAATGCGTACCCCTGCTATGTGGTCTCGGGGACAATCTTTCACTTTGCTTCTTGCTTTTTTTTCTATTTTAGATTAATCTAGTTTTATTTACAAATTGTTGAGAAAATATTTAGTTAACAGCTGTTTTTGTATTAATCTTTTGTAGATTGTATAGGTACCTAAACCCAGATCACAAAGGCGTATATTATGCTACTTTGCTTTAAGAAATATAAGGACCAAATTCCTCAGGAGACCAGCACATACTACTAAGATTATAAATTTCAAAGTTTTTATGGATGGATGTATTGCTATTTGTTACTCTTTCACGCAAAAACTACTGAACCGATTAGGCTGAAATTTGTTAAGGGTATAGTTTGGGACCTGGAATAACATATAGGCTATTTTTTATCCCGCGATAAAACGCGGGCGTAGGCGCGGCAGCAGCTAGTAATATATATTTTGACACTATTGTTTTTACCAAACTAATTGTAACGTTAACTTGTTATGGGTCAAATACAGAACCCAAGGACGGCGGTCCCCAAGATACAAGTTTATCCTTGTTTGAGCATCAATTACGTAATAATTTTAAGTCTTCAATCTATTTCAATAAAAGTTATTTATTTATTTAATTCTTGTCAAATGCTTCAATGAATCAAAGTTTTTTTTTAAAACAACAATGCTTTTATCATCTTCGATAGAACTTAACCTTACGAAAAGCCAGAGATAAAATAATTTTCCTCCGGTTATCTGGTAATACGAAACTTGGGCCACCAGCACCCGACCGGGTAACCGAGCATAATGTCCGGATGTCGGCCCGGAGATAAAGAAAACCTATTGAAAAGGGCCAGGTATGCCCTTAATGGGCTAGGACCCAGACGCGATTATTCAGGATTAAATTACTTCGCCTGTTTGCTAACAATGTTTTATTTATTGCTGTGGAAGATTTTAGAATCGGTTTAATCTTCGTATTTCTATTACAGAATTCAATAATATACTGATCGACGTAGGCTGAAGTCTATTGAACTCAAGTTTGGTTCCCTGTCCAATATTTACTCTTTGTCAATTTATTCTGTTGTTAGTTTAGTTTAAACCGTTCAAGCCTCATTAAAATGTACAGTAATTTTTCTAAGAATTTTGAAGCTGGTTAGCAACATATAGGTTTTTCAATAGACAATAAGACAAAATTCATGGACGAAGGAGGTTATTCCGATAATCGTGACTAATGACGCGTAAACGCAGCCCGATAGCCATGCAGACCAAGCAGAAAGACAGACAGAGAGAGAAATATCGGGGTATATATTCTTGATGAGGATATTAACGTAGAAACAAATGTGGGGTTTGTTTTCGAAGCTATAAAAGATCAGGCAATGTTTGTTTGTACCAATCAGACGTCCTTGAGGGTTTATTTCTGTGGGATTTTTCCATACTTTACCTTGGTATTATTAGATCGAATCGTAGTTGGCAAAGGAAGTTGAAGTGATTTTTGTTTTCTTTCAAACTAAGGTTTTTTGTTATAATAGTGCACTTGGGGTAATCTTAAAGAATTTTAATAATATCCCAAAAATGTACGACTCCGGCGGGACTTGAACCCGCGGCCCTCCCCTGAACGGCGCTATAGTCCGTAAGTCCCAAAAATTTTCGACAGGTCGGGTACTTGCCTCCGTGGCGCAGTTGATTAGCGCATCCCCGTATTCAGGGGAGGGTCGCGGGTTCAAGTCCCGCCGGAGTCGTAAATTTATGGGATATTATTAAAATTCTTTCAAACTGTTTATTATGTTGATCGTTTTAGAAAAATTTGGGAATTCCTCTTCTGAGAGAAAATTTATGAAAACAGTTAAAAACGTACCTATTTATTTTTCTCGTTGAAACCCGGCCGGCTAAATCATCTGGTTAACCAGCGATTAGACATTTACAAACACATCAGCGAGATTTTATCACCCCACTTCCACTTTGCACAATCACAATGTCAGCATCAAATATTGTCAAAACAAGCATGGCGGCTGTAATGAGTATTCGGGTTGATGAAACAGTACTACTTATTCGCAGTAATGATCAAACATTTCAGAGTGGAATTTTGTACATTTTCAAACGCTCGGAGCGTTTGAAATTTTACCTAGCTATAGGTAGGTACAGCAATTAAGCCATAATGAGTACCTTCCTAGTTCTTATCGTTAATCACTAAAATGATTGCTAATGTACCACAGATTCCATTATATAACATTTTAAAATCTAGAATACACTTCCTTTGGGTTTACACCTCCTTAACGCTATTTAAAGGTTGCTATTTTCAGTAGTTCGTTGCTAATTTTACCTACTGATTTGAAATCAATCTTCAATTATAATTTACCTATAACCTAAACATTACATAATTAGGTTAGACGTTATATTTTTTAAATTAAAAAAATAACGGATGTAATAGGTACACCCTCAAAATTGTAAATATATTTAAAAATACCGCAAAAATGGCTAAAAATTCTTCAAAATCTTCTTCATCAACTATACTTGAACTAGTTTATTTTTTTTTATGTTCACGGACCAAACGCCCTCAAATACGGATTCGGCACCTCGAAATACATAACCCTAGTGGGTCCGGTCAAAGGTACAGAGCGGTACACTTTTTTGTGGGCCAGTATTTTTTGCAATGTGCCAAAATTTTCAATTGTAGAATTTTTTCGACATCCAACATTTCTTAATTCTATCTTATCTTAATGCCATAGAATATCATACGATCATACATAAAGCATATTGTGGCAAAACACGATCGAGGTAAAATGCGACTAGCAAATAAAACAGTACTAACCAACCAATTTTAAGAGACAGGCCACCCATTTTCGTACGTTTAAGGGTGCCAGATGTAACGTGTTATTTAACGCGTCCACAGTATTAAAATGTTTTAATATTATAACACATAAAGATATAAAAATGTTTATAATAACTAAACTAGCACTACTTAGAGCTGTTTTGTTACTTAAGAAGGCTACGAACCTCTCCTAACCGGAAACGGATCGGCCCATGCGAATTTGTTTTTTTTTTTCACGTCGAATTTTCCCAAAACTAGGCTGCACAAGATTAGTGTATTTTTTAAAGGGCAACGTATACGCTTCTACAACAAAACTCCAAGTGAGTTGCAAAAATTTTCAATAAATAAATTCAAACAAACTATCAAACATATCCTTTGTAAAAAGGCTTACTACAAAATATCAGATTATCTAGAGGATAAAAAAGCATGGGACGACTTTTGCTCCAACTCAAAAACTAACAACCTAAGAAGGTTTCTTGTTCGCTTCTTTACCTTAAAAAGATTGAACTGAAAAAAAATCAAAGTGATCACATTATTTCCCTGTTTTACTTAAGTAATTTTAATTTTGTGACGTGTCCAACAGTCCTGTAAGGCCTAAAGGAAATAAATCATTTTGATATTTGAATGAAATGGGGCACGCTATTAGTGAGAAAGCGCGTCTAACCATCAAATTACGAAGCTGTCATGTGGCTGGGTGCGTGTGCTCGGTGTCGGCACCATTTTTTCATATTTTTTCGTACTTTCCGCTTAATTTTAAGTAAACGATTGATTTCAGAAATATTTTTGATCATTTATAATGTTGAATATATTTAGGATTTTCGAATAAAGGTGTCTATCATGCATAAAAAATGTCTTGAAAATGACTCGATTTGGTGGTCAAAATTAGTTTCGCTCTCATTTAAAGTTCATTATGTTTTTTTAAAAACTATACCGCTATTTTTCATCTGATTACGTATGGGAAATTTCTATAAAATCGGGGACATAGTTTCTAAATGAAGCGGAAAGTATGATTGTATAAGGGGCTAAGGCGTCTTTATGTGTCTGTGATATATTTTTGCTGGCGTAAAATAAAGTATTTATGACTATGCTTACATTTCTTACGGTAAATAGTCAAAATAAACTTCCTCGTGGTTCAATTCAAGTTGTTTTCAAGTCAGATCCGGTCTTTCAGTTTCTCATTTCCACCTGAAGCGGGGCCATATTGCGAGAGAAATACCTACTGGTGTAGCGGGTACTTGACTCTGCTACTCATGCGACGTGTTATCTAGATATTAGCTTCTTCAGATTTGATCGAGGTACGAACAGGGCAGGGGTTAAAGTTATATTTATGTTTTTACCTGCCTTTAATTTAGAATCATCAAAACCATGTTCTTATTTTACTTCTCTCTAAAAAAGATTTTTCTGTCTTTTTTTCTGTCAAAGAACTCTTAATTTACATAAGGCACCTCTTATACTCACCTGTTGGCTAGTATGACTCATCCATTGTATATATAACCGACCCCGGGTCTTTCACCAATATACCTAATTATAGATGTAAAGCTGACAAGAGTTTGCGCGAAAATAAACTTACAATGCTGTATAAATGTGTGGTTATAAAACCAAGAGCGGTACTAATTGACCCTTATCAAATAATTCAACGATGCTTGTCAGAGAGCCCTTAACCTGGAATACCTTCGGCAGGACATTACTAACAGGAAGCAACTTTTTTTTTAAAATTGCACCATAGGCACTTAATATTTTCATTTTAAGTTCAGGTTTAGTTAACGACCAAATTGCGGTATACACATATTTACTGCTCTTTTAGATCTGCTTTTTTATTTTTGCATACCTTCCTATTCACATTAGTGGCAAATGGTTTAATATCGGTAACGGGGTAGGTAACTTATCTGTGATACTTATGGGCAGGAAACGTTAATTTTAGTTGAAAATAATACACACAAAACACATGCAGACACTTGAACGACTTTCTGATACGGTGAATAAACAGGAACTCTATCACTCTACGTTACACACTTTGCTTTGCTGCACTTGATTTATTTCCAAATCTAAAACTCAATTCGATTCCTTCGCCTTCCGCCTATATTCGCAGGGTTATTGGTTCACTGATACTGTGTGAACTGCAGGTTCAGCCCATCATCACGAATGCGCTTGTGAAGACGCCATCATTCGTTCTTAAACTTGATATTGAAATGAAATGAAATATTTTTATTTACCTTACGAACTACTATAAAATAACTTTACAATATTTAATACTAGGTTTGGTGATTTTGATTTTGTGCGTAGCAGAGCGCAAGGAAAACGTGTTTCAGCATTATGCTGGATACACACTGATGTATGCACCCAACGCTAGTTTTCAAAAGTATTGTAAGTACAAAAATATTGGTACTTGGTAGTCCAAGTACCAGTACCAAGTTTAACAATTAATCCGTCATTGGTTTTTATGGCATTATTTGAAACTAAACTTAAAAACGGCTTTACCTTGAATTAACCTTGGGTGTGGGAGATCGGTCTTTAGTAATGTTTTGTGTTGTGGACCAACGTGTTTTTAAGTGTTGCATGGGAGGTGATTTACATATGATTTTAGAAATTAGGACCTGGCGTCTTCTCGAACGTGCTCGTGATGATGGACAGAATCTGCAGTTCACGCAGTGTCAGCGAATTAACAGTAACCTTGTATATGTATGTACATACATACATAACGCTTAGATTATAACTAAACTAATTCTAGTCTTGCTCCGAACCTCTTAAAGCCCAGTTTGCTAAACCAACATCAACAGGAGCGCCCGAATACCAGATATTATTCGGGACTATGGAGAGCTCTTACGGCGAGGGTTCTCAGTGCAAACTAGCCAACTTTCGCCTGAGCCAGCGGTCATCTGCTCCCTTCTTGTTATATGGTAGATTAAGTAGGCAATTTAGGTATGTTCAGAAACGAGGGCAGTAAGATGAAAATCAAATAATGAAAATGAATTGACAAATAATCGAACAAGAAAGCAACCCTGAGAAGGAACTATCCAGCTAAGGAGTAATTTTTTTTTGAAATATTAACGCAATCTTATGACATAAGATCAAAAAGTATTCAGCCTTGTAGGGTAAAACAACACAGAAAGAACGCAAGATAACAAAGACATTTCATTTCATTCAAATAGGTACCTGTTATCATTGAAACTCGGTCATCGAAAAACCAATTTAATATTGGATCGCAAACACGATTCTATCGTTTCGTGGAAAATGAAAAAAATTCATGAATATCAGAATTCAGAAGTGACCTTGGCAGTCCCAGGCCAATGAAACCCAATTTACAGTCAAAGTATGAGGCACCCGCGGGACCGGCGAGCCAGCTCCAGTAGACACCAGTAACAGCCTATTATTTATTCAACTTGTTGTGTGGAAGGATGAATCTTACAGTCCCTCGAATACCTTTTAGAATAACTGAAGAACAAAGAGATTTCGTTATAATATGCCCCATTTGGGGCAAAGCCGAAATGAAAAGGATTCCTGAAAGAGATTACACGCTCTGATAGTGCATGTAAATGACATGAATTCATTTAGCGTTTAATTTTATACCATTAGGAGTTAAACGGTGGTGCTCTGGGACTCTGCTTAACCCCCCAATTTAGAGCGCGCCGCCGGGTCTGCAATTTTAATTTTACAGTAATAATATGAGTCGCCACGTAGGTAACATTGTAAATAGTTCACGTCCCGCAGCACTCTATGCGTTGAACATACAGTAGGTTTTGGCACGTACCTTTTCTATAAATACAAAAATAATAAACCCTAGGAAAATGGTTTTGAAGAACATTGCGCATGGTCGCCCCGAGGCAGTTTGGTTCCAAATTGCACGCATTTCAATTGAAACGATTTGGTTTGTTTAATAAGGTAAGTATTAAAACATTATGTTCTAGATATATCATAACAAAAATGGAATTCTTGCTTTTATCTCAATAACTTGCCTGATGGAAGGAGATAGTATTAGAGGGCATCTTTTTCAGAAAAGATGGTCGGTCTACTGACATAGTATGAATGGACATAGGTACGTGTTGTGTCTACGATAAACGTGTCGATAAGTGATACGGTTCAGAATAAATAGAGGATTGTCATACAAGATGAAACTCTGTCGTTTCATTAAACTCCCCGTCTTTTCCGAGTATATTTACACTACCATTTTGTTGAATTTAGGTACAGGTACCTGTAGATAACTGTATAGCACAAGTTTTAACTTGTGCGTGTTATTCCACTTCTACATACAGAAGAGGAATAACAGGCAATTCTTAAAGTGCCTCCGTAATCATGAAAAAATGTAAGAATCGGAAAAAAACAGCGAATTTTATGAAAAAAAAACCTGGTACGTCACTTCGTAAGAAAGAGGCATAAGAAAACTTTATGCTTTCGGTGGTCGGCAAATTATTATTAAAGACAAATTTGGACCGCAGCTTCGCGTGCCTTTTTCCGGGATGTGCTTATCCTCATGCAAATATTCTCAGACCAGTCTGGTAACAAGCATTAGGTACCTAACTGTATATTCTCATTTCACAAACTTTCTCACATGCTTAAAGTAAAAAAATCGTACATAAAAAAGTCAAAGTTAACCTAAAAAAGCTCTCTCATTTGAAAAAAATAAACCAATTTTGTGGCGGTCAGTGGTTAATAAACTTGCCGTTAACGCCTAAACTGCTCTCACACTTCGCAAATCGGTAAGTAAGAGCCGTTTAAATTGAATCCTTGCTATAACTACGCTATTACTGCGCCATAACGAGTCCAGAACGCGGAGGAGGTTCAGTTGAACATTCGGGCCACATGACACGAATGTTAAATAAAATTATACGGCCAAAACCGTATGAATCCTAGAACAAGGGGATTATTCTATGCAGGAAGGGATGAATATGGAATGGAAGTTGTAATTTCTTAGAATTATTAAAATATTGTGAGTTACATCATCAAAGAATAAGTTGACACAATCGCAAAACGGAAGACTATAGCGCTATGGTAGTACTGCTCTCTGTCAAAGATCAAAATCAAAAAACTCTTTATATCCGTAAAATCAATAAATATCCATTTAGAAAAAGGTCAAAATTCTTAAAATTAAACACTGTCATGGAAATAAAGCACGATATGCTTAGTGGAGACCGATTTTGTCAATTTTTTCTGTTAATCTTTGTTTTATTTATTTAATCGTCTCTATTCTGGCAAAATAAAAAGCTTTTTTATATTTATATTTATATTTATTTATTGGAAAACCAGAAGCTTTTATACACAGAATAACATAGAAAAATATAACATAGCAAGCTTAAATTAAGGTTTTCACGGCTAGAAAACAGAGTAGCAACAATTATTGAAGCTATGATCATACTAAGGCTAATTAACATTAATGTAACAAAAGGTAAAAAATAACAATAATAACTATAGATATCAAACTAATGCATCTCTTTCTTCATCGAAAAATTCACCGCTCAGCCGCCGCCTGGCCGAAGGGACACTTGTGCAAAATAAGTCAAGGTCGAATCGCCTACACAGGGTATTAAAGTTATTGCTTGCTCGCCACACGAACGAATTTTGTCGATAATTGGTACTAGCATGAGGTACATATATAGCGGGATTAAATCTCATAGGTTTGGGGGGAGCATTGAATTTTATTCTATGGAGTAGATCGGGACAGTCGATTTTATTAGAAGTGATTTTAAGCAAAAAGGATAAGTCTGCAATTTCACGTCGTTTAGAAAGTGGGAGGATATGAAATTTCTTACATAATTTGAGGTAATTAGTTGAGCTATACGGAATTTTAAGACGGAAGCAGAGATACTTAATGAACTTTATTTGGATACGCTCAATCCTAGTGATATAGGTATCATAGCACGGATTCCAAATTTGAGAAGCGTATTCAAGAACGCTCCTAACGAAAGTGCAGTAAAGGATCTTAAATGTCTTAGCATGGTGAAAGCAGGATGCACTCCTCATAACAAAACCTAATGCCTTTTTTACTTTTAAAACAAAACCGCTTAATAAGCAAATATACGTAACGATGTGCGCCATCCATTTTATTTACGAGAATATATAAGAATATAATCGTGCTTGTTAAAAATACGATAGTAATTAATTTCAAATTCATTTTATAACTCGTGCTCCTCTTAATAAACTCACAAAGGTATTCGCTGTCAATAAATAAAATTATTATAACAGACTTCAAAAGGAGGAGGTTCTCAGTTCATCTGTTCTTTTTTGTTTGTATGTAACATACATACAAAAAAAGAACCAAAAAAAGAACTCGATATCTCCGCCAATTATAGACTGATTTTGAAAATTCTTTCATTATTGCTTGCATAGAAAATGATCCTGAAGGGTTCCCATAAAATGATCATCAGGGGATTAGAATTTATCTCGTAAAACTTAAAATAAGTGTAAAATTAATAGAATTTTAATAGGTTTATCGTTTTTTAAAACACGCCATATTATTCTCAATAAAGAAAAGAGACATGGCGCATTCTTTTCAACTTAATAAGCAAAACATTCCTCGTTCTGCAGTAAGCAACTTATGCCCAGCGTCTTTGTGGAAGCGGAACCTCGTCGTACAATGGCAGGCAGAAGTTCAAAGGACCGCTTTGAATTCTTAATTCCACAGACTTGGATTACCTTACTTCATAGTTATTTCACAATCTTCTGGAATACTAAACACAATGTTCCTAGGTAGCTACGTGACTTTCTTTTCAATAAGCCTGCATTGCTGTATTTAACCGTATTGATAAAAGTGGTTTTGTATTATTTAAGGCATTTACTGCCCAGCCTTGGCAGGGGTGTGCCGCATGCCGTCCGCGTCGCTGCAAGGACCTGCAAATAGACATGCGTCGTGGGCTATAGAAGTGTTAATGGTCTACGGTTTTGCTGCGTTCGTTTTCCTCTTACGGCGGGGATTTTTTTTATATGTACAATAGACCTTCGTTTGACCATAATCTCACCTGATGGAAAATGACGATGTGATGGGATAACGATTATCAAAATCCTTTTGCTATCCGATCCGACCGACCTAGCAGCAGAGCAGGCGTCACGCTTATTTAAGATACAGTTAGGTTCATTCCAACAGCAATATATTTTGTTTGAAAACTAAAATTATATGAGCTCTTACAAAATCTCTTATTATGCTGAAAAGAGAGATATTTTTAACAGAATCTTTTGTTGAAGCATTAATAAAACACTTATTGGCCTTCTGTTCCAGGTATCTCGTTGAGGCGGCCATAGCTCACGGTTGTCGAACGATGTGTGCAATCCATTACCGGCCTCGGTGGCGAAGCGCAGCGTTTTGTTACACAAAACAGGCAATCTATTACGTTGCATTCGATTATAGCATGCAGGTAATTGATAGGGATTGAGTGCGGCTTGCAAAGATTGCAGCTACCAATATCCGTGGAAGATTTTAATTTATATTACAAAATTGAGGGGCTATAGGGAAACTTGATTGCTTGGTAAAAATAGTAGATTGTTTTACAAGGGACTAAACCATCCGATTATATACGAGGTTGTTATACTCCCGAGCGTAGCGAGGGAGGATGACAAGACCGAGTATAATGGGTGGTTTTGGCCCGAGTAAAACACTCTACTTTTCAATTCGATTGCGAGAAAATAAAACAATTCAAAATTAGACAATTTTCAGAAATTTTATTAAAAATTAAATGTGCAGTTAGAATGTTTAGTGATATGTTTTTCCCGGGCAATTTTATTTCGGTTCTCTGTGATTGGGATGTGATAATATTTTGAGTTGATTGTTGTGGAGTAAAAGTTGGAGAGACTCGACTCATGCTTGAGTTTCCTGCATTATTAAGATCTGAGTGCGGCTTCAGCTGAGTTGACATATTCGTCCAATCCTGCGATGTAGATGCTTGGGGTTCTGTAATGTTTGGTAGAATATTGATTCCTTCCGTAATCCGCTGCGTGACGTGATACTTGTTTTGTATAGAGTCCTCTATGTATATAACCTTCAGCCACTTGATCGGACCTCCATCCACCGTGCCGTTTTAATGTCGTTATATTCGCACCAGAGTCCGCCAACATAGTCGCGGATGTTCTGCGGAAACAATGGCCCGTGTAGAGTTCCGGATTTGGTAAATTTAGATAAGTGGCAATATCTTTAGGCATGTTACCAAATTTATTTTTGCCTATGACTTGCCTTGTGCATTTACCATTTTGATAATTTACAAAAAATCTTCTCGTTGAAACATTAGTGGGACGTAACTCCTGATAGGCTTTAACTATATTAAGGTATTCTCCACTGATGACAAATTTACGCTCTTTGTTTGTTTTCGTGTTCGGCAGACTCACAGCTTGTAGGTTTGTATCCGTTTCTACGTCTTCTAGTGTTATATTGGCAAGCTCTATTCCTCTGCATGCACCGCTGATTCCATAAATTAAAGCAACCTGTTGAACAAAAAAATAAGTGTGTTAATAATCGTAATAACCTAGGTACATAATTTAGGTATGTAGGTAGGTATCTATTTATTTAGTTTGAGTAAAGTACATAAGTAGGTTACCTTTGTTGCCAAGTATTGTTTATTTGGAGCGTTATTTAAAAATGTATCGATTTCTTGTGTCGTCAAGAGATTTTTTTGCCTTGTATCCAGTGGACAATTTCTTCAGTAAAGCCGTTAAATTTACATATTTTTTAATATCGACGTCGTGTTTCGTTTGTAAGGTCATTCTTAACATTGAATATGTGCTCCAAAGAGTCGACGATTTGAATTTTTTCGATAATTCATCAAAATAAGTGAGAAAATCCCCTTCTGTAAAAGAATACACAGGTTTCTCATCTCTCCATTTCATAAAATTTTCGTAACTCTTTAAATATATTCCACGTGATTTTGTCGGCAACAGATTCATAATTATTTCTTTGCCCTTTTCTTCCATTTGCATATTAGCATATTCACTATCACTTAATGACATTTTTCACGTTCACAATTTGGAAGTAAAAGTCAGGAAGTTAAACGTAAAAGTTTGTGATTTGGAATGCAAAGAGAATACAATACTGTTGTAATGAAGAAAATTCTAGAGATTTAGCGCCAATACCATCTTTTTTTTAAATCTCTATTTAACCCGCAACGAAACCGTTCGCATTCTACCGTGAAGGGAAGAATCAACCTTCATAAAACATCACCAAGACGGTTCTAATTTCAAAAGAAAAGATTGACGGAGCACCAAGAAGTCGAGTTTTTATGTAAGAGAACGAATGCTTTGTACGGGCTGATGATTTGAGATAAAAAATTAAAAAGAAAAAATACTTTTTAGCCCGAGGTATTAAACTCGAGTTTTAGGCCCGCTAAGCTACACTATTATGATACACTTTTTGAGCAAGAGAAGTGAAAAATATGTTAATAACTATCGCTTCGTGCTACGTGTGCGAATTTGACTCGATCACGAAGCGGAGGTCTATACATTTTCTTATTCCAAATTCAAAAAAATATATGGAACACGGCGCCGCTTCACGATCGCGTCAAGTTCGCTTAGTTGTTCTTTTTTCTTTGTTGTTCTACGCAGATACAGGGTAAAAACTCCGCACGGGTTAATTTTCTAGAACCGTTTATAGGCGTTGGAATTTAACGTATACTTTACCCGGACATTATTTGTTTAATTGACTTTACAAATAGCAGGTAGACACATATATCTAATGGTAATTGGTTCCAAGTTAATTGGATTCGATCAACTGAATAATTGAAATTCACTTTGATCAGGGTCATGTTCCTACATCAGGTCAGGTTATATATGAGGAGTCTGTATAGCATGGTTTTGCAAACGTTGCCGATATCACAGCCAAGAAGAGTTGACTAGCGAGCCGTTTTTTTCTGTGGCTTTTACCACGACAAACTTACATAACCAGCGACAGTCAGATACTAAGATATAAGTTGTACTCTAACATTTTGCGAGCTAGCTTTACTATCGTTGAATCTATGCTAGGGGCACAGCCCTGTCACTCGGGACGAAGGCATCCCACATCAATGTCACCAGATAGTAATGTGAGGTGAGCTCTAGGATATTTCGGATCAATATGTGTAAGGTTATTTTGTACCTACTTTAGGTGTAGATACCTAGATTAGAATTACATTATGTTCGGTTGTATGTATTTCTTTTTTTATGCTCTACGATTTTTCCTTCAATTATGGCTCGATTTTGAAAATTCTTTCCCTTTTGTATAGAAAATGATCTCGAGGTGGTCCCATAAGAATTTGATTCCCGAGGGATTACTATAAAATTAAGGGATTCGAAGTAAGTTTTAGTTTTTTCAAAACAGTCAAAAAAAATATTTTTATGTTGTCTACGTGCCATTCGACAGCTAGTGCGTATTAGCACGTAGGTCAAAAACGTGATCAAATCGGATGATCAAATGGAATAGACGCATTCTGTCTAACCATAGAGTAAAAACTCGCTGCTGTTGTCTACCACAAAAATCCTAAGTCTATGGTCTACCCATTCGATCACGCAAAATGTAATTTCAACTCGGATTTCTGATAGGCTGCCGAGGTTTTATTCATGTCCGTTCTCCCATAGACTTTACTTATGCTGCGGCGGCATATGAGAAAAATCAAAAACGAATACAAAATGTTATAACAAATAACTCCTTTTATTCGTTTTTTTTTCTGGTGATATTGCATAAATTTCCGCCGCTCTGTCAAAGCTTAGGTACTGTATGGATGATATCCTTCTAGCTGAATTTTGGCCAATGGCGCAGCGGCCGGTCAAAATGATTAGCGAGGTGCGCAGGTATATTATAGTGCACAAGTGTGTACGCAAAAATAGGTGCACTATGGAAATTAGAGTGGATTTTTTGCCTTTGTATTCTCGATGGATATATGAAGCAGTGTATACTGAACATGTAACTATGTATAGCGAGGATGACAGTGGGGCTTATTTGGGTGATTGCTTCAAAATGACAGACAAAATGCCACTAATCCATAGGTACGTAGGTTTAAATGTTCCCATGCTTCGGCAAAAATGGTGAGAGAGGGTCATCGCAGAGGTTTTAGTGGGTATAACGTCCTTCTCAGAGCGTTGAGCCCCCCCCCCCCCCCCCCAGACCAGTATATTCGTAAACAAATTTCCTCGCATAAAAAAGGTACAGTCGACGACAAATACACAACATCTCAATTTTCAAATACACAATTACGAATACATATTGAATTCTTTTAGATTTCTGATCCTATTGCTGATTTCTTGTCATTGGATGTAGCTACCCATAGAATATTAAATTACAGAATCGTATGTAGCATGAACCTAACAGGTTCGCGGCCCGACGCCGCCGGCTTGAATTAAATATCGGATGAGGCCGCGGCTGATTTGTGAGGGGATTGGTGTAACTCCATTTTTAATCTCTGATCCTGTTCAAAGCAGATTTAAAATGAAAATTTAATCTAGCTCGACATTTACATCATCGTAATTTCAGCTGAAAACGGTCCACAACTGTTATGCCTGACGCCACAATGTTTGGTCCTAAACTACCCACATCCAGCGGTTTCCCTGAAAGACCAAGTCATCGGTTAACCTTGTCAGTAATAACTACGCAGTACGTAGTCCGACCCTGCTCCCTAGCTACGTATTCTACCGTGTGGGTATTGCTGCCACTTCAACTTTTTTTCAACCTCGGTAAATTATTAGGTAGGTCTTCACAAAAGAAAATCCTGTCCTTGGCCCTCAAAAAAGGTCAACAAACAATAGGCTTGGCTGACATTTAAACAAATATGAACAATAGTTTGCATACCTTCACTGAATGAAACCCATAATCCCCATAACCCATAATGTACATATATTTTTATGAATTTCTGAAATGCAACCTCAGCCTCATAAATATTTTTGAAATACCCATCGTATAAATTATTACAGCTAGGTAGGTAAATTCTTTGAAATGTTTGGCCGGAAAATTCCAACAAACGAAATTACTTAGGAAGTTTTTTAGGTCACTTACTGTAAGCAAAGTCAACATCGAAATTCATAGAAAAATTTCAACAACACAAAAGCATTTTCATGTGTTTCGCCTTCCGTCAGTTTATGTAGGTTTTGCTTAGGTTTTTGACAATTAGTAGGTATAAATCTCCTGATTGTGAGATTAGATAAGTCTTAAAACTTTTTGGTCTCAAAATAGCTTACTATTGGCCTCTCTGCCCTCAACAATTGGCCCCACTAGGCTCTAATTGTTTAGGCTTGCTTAGCTGCCAGCTAATGGATCAGAGTTGTTGTAACTGCGCCCATTGTAAACTCTGTAAACGATTGTTGGGAGCCGATAACAAATGTCTGCGATCCATTCACTTATGATTTACAGCGGTCCGGGATAAATGTGTTTATTTAATGTTGCCAAATTCTCGTGAATTACTGTGGAGAATTGTTGCCATAAACTATTTTATTAGGGCCTAAGTTATTTAGAATCGCTAGATCGTCTCTACGGTTTCAAAATACCAAAACTTTTAAAGGTTTATAAGATACCTAATCTTATAAACCTTTAAAAGTTTTGGTATTTTGAAATTGTTTTTATCTTTTCATCTTTAAACCATACTTTTACATCTGGAATTGGTAACTATACTTCAGCTTATAAAGATGAACTGTTTCATGAATTTAGGCAACCATCTTGTTTTTTGAAACTTAAAAATTACCTAGAAATCAATGGAGCGGTCAACAAGGGTAGAGAGATAGATATAAAGAGAAGACTCCTAGACCTACATATCTTAATCTCTATCTCAATTCAATATATTTTGTAGGACTCAAACATTTTATTTTTATAAAAATTAATGTTACAATTTCATGCAAAAATAAGATTTAAAAAAAAAACGAAATGTCCAGGTTTTATTTTCTCCTGAGCCCAAAATATGACTCCTTTCACGACTTTTCTCTAGCTCACGTAGTTTCAGATTTGGCCCTCCACTACCATCTTAAAAAACCACTCACAATTAACGACGCAAGAAGAACAAGAACCCAACACCTTTCACTCAATAAGGAAACGCGCTACCAATTGAGTCGATTGAAACTTAAAAATCTTAGGGTCGTCATACGGCTTTTGTACTACATTACACATTACATAAAAATCGGTTTGCTCAGTTGGTAAAAGCTTTCGTCTGCTAGGTATACCTATACATAAATACCTCACTATAAGCAGAGATGTCCCATAGTGGTGTTCAACTTTATAATCGCTTTCATCTGACAAAAAAGTTGGCAGGTACCTATTATCCGTGACACTTCTTTGTGAAAATCGTTTATATTATTTACTAGCTGTTCCCTGCGGTTTCACCTGCGTTAAAATCTAATTTCACATTTCTAATAGGGGGATAAAAAGGTCTTTTTTCCCGTAAATCTCCCATGGGAATTTGATGTCTTACCAGGACAAAAAGTAGCCTATGTTACTCTCCACCCTTTCAACTAACTCTATAACCAAATATCAAGTCGATTGGTTGCTTAGTTAGGTTAGGCATGAAAGAAGGACAAATAAACAAACTAACAAACACACTTTCGCATTTATAATATTAGTTAGGATTCCTTATTGGGTAACGTTTCACTATTTTCAATAAATGGAACATTTGTTTTGTTTCCCGTCGTCGGTTGTAAGTATTGTAACTATGCGATAGTGTCTTCCTAATTCCATTAGTTTACTTCTAAAGATTGCTTTGAGAATAATCGAGAATTGGGTCACCCTGCCGGCAGGCAAACTAACGCAAAATAAACACAGTATTTTATGAAGATACTTGTCGCAGGTAGTAAGTACATACAGACAGATAAATATTTATGTAGATAGTGGTCTTTGGATTCAAAGATCAAATTAGATCGTCCGATCTGTTTTGTAATTACAATATAGATCGGGCGATCTAATTTCCTATCTATGTTGATTACACACTAACAATATTATTAAGGTGAACGTTTGTATGTATAGGCGTATGTTTCTTACTAATTCAGGACCAAACGGCTGCACAAATTTAATGACATTGCGTGCCAGGATAGCTTTTATCCTGGATTAACATATGATCCCAAAAAATAGCAGTGTTCCCGTGGAATTATCGAATAAGTATTATAATTCAAATTTAAACTAATTCGGGTGATCAAATTAGTAACTAAAATACTTAAACTTATTCGAGTAACATCGCGTGTGCAGCTAGTGAACTAATAAACTAAATAAGGTCACATGGTAGCAGAAAAAAAAACATTTATTCAAGTAATTTTTACAATAAGGGATCTTAGATAATTATGGCAACGATGACTCTACCGAAGCTTTACAAATCGTGTGGTAACGTCCAATTCCTAGATTTCTAAATAATTAAATTAACATTAATTAGTTACATATAAAACAAATAAACAAAAAGAAATATTAAAGCTACTTATATATATATAATATAATCCTTTTTTATTATTGTATTTTCTTGTGTCTTGTGCAAAGTCAACCAATAAAAATTATCTTATTTATTGCTATGTATCTATTATCTATTATATAAATCATCTAGTACCCATACACAGGCTCTGCTTAGCTTGCGGATAGATGATGCTGGATTGTCCAACATTATTTATTAATTTCATCATCATCATCAGCCCGTATACGTCCACTGCTAAACATATGCCTCCCCAAACGACACCACGAATAACGGTCCTGAGCCACCTTCATCCATCGACTCCGTGCGACCGACACAATGTCGTCGGTCCATCGCGAAGCACTTCCTCCGTTTCGCATTGCAATGCGGTCGTCACTCGAGAACCTTTAGTCCCCAACGGCTATCACCTCTACGAGCTATATGATATGGCCTGCCCATCATCGCCACTTCAGCCTGTTAATTCTGAGAGCTATGTCGGTTTCTTTGGTTCTTTATTTATTTTATTTATTTTATTTATTTTATTTATTTTATTTATTTTATTTATTTTATTTATTTTATTTATTTTATTTATTTTATTTATTTTATTTATTTTATTTATTTTATTTATTTTATTTATTTTATTTATTTTATTTATTTTATTTATTTTATTTATTTTATTTATTTTATTTATTTTATTTATTTTATTTATTTTATTTATTTTATTTTATTATTCACAGGTAGGTTATATAAAAATCTTGATACGGTCCCCGAAGGCCTTACCCGTTTTGATATCATTGATGAACACCAGATAAAAACTGTATAAATCTATTTCTATCACGAAAAATAATCCTGCAAAGCTGGTATTTTTATTAGTGGTTCTAGCAAAGGTAGGTATAATACCTACAGACCTACCAATGAAAGATAGAAATATATATAGACTAACTGCAGCGTTTTATCGGGATAAAAAATACGTCATGCCTATATTTCATTCCAGGTCCCAAACTATACCCATACCAAATTTCAGCCCAATCAGTGCAGTAGTTTTTGCGTGAAAGAGGAACAAATTTCCACACATCCATCCTTACAAACTTTGACATTTCTAATATTAGTAGGATATTATGCTGAACCATTCACACAGCATCTTCTAACCCCAAATAAACAAATCTTGTGTTAGGGGTATATATAATTGCTAGATTTTTATACACTTTAATATTTTTTTTACATAGAAAACACCCAGACTGCATAATTTAGAGGCGTAAGCTTTAACAGCACAGTTATGTATTTACAGCTCTATCTGTTGCATGAAAGTTTGCCAAAATCGATCTACAAGAGTTCATTGACCGTAGTTTTGTGCATTAGCCAATTCTGGGTGCCTACCTCACCAACTTTTCTTAGTTTTAAAGTTTTTTAGGGGCAAATTACACATTTTCTACGCTTTTTCAGACATCTACATTAAGTTGCATGACATTTATGATACCTGAAGTAACGATCAAAGTTTAGGTCCAAGTAGACTAGACATACGCAAAAAGCAGATTATTCACTAAAATCAATGTTAACTAAAAGCAACATGACATGTTTTTATTTATTTTTTAATAAGTCAATATCTAGGTATCTCGTCAGATTAGGATATTAACATGTCTCTAAATGTTGTAATAATTTGTTATTTATTAGTATTTATCTATTTGTAATTTCTGTAATAGTATACCTACCTAATTTGTTTGTATTACCCTGTATTCGTTTAGCATAAGCACCGCAACGTTTAGTATTCGCCGTAAACCTTGGTTGCCTGGAAGAAATCAATAGGCCACCAGGTCCATTGCCGTTCTATAGTTTAAGTATAATAAATAATGTACTGAATGTTTTATAACGCTATGAAATAAAGCATTATCTCTCTATCTATTTTTATGTGGAGTAATCTGTAGAGTATTATGTAGGTAGGTACTTGGTGTACAGTTTCTGTATACTTAAAACTTATATTTACAGTTTTAATTTGTCTGAAAACATATTTGTCATTAAACAAAAGGATTAGCATTCTCAGATATCCTACTTATTAATACCATAAATGTCAAAGTTTGTATGGATGGATATTTATTACTTATTTACGCAAAAACTACTGAACCAATAACGCTGAAATTTGGTATGGTAAGACTTGAAATAACATATAGGATTTTTTTTTGGGACCTGAAATAACATATAGGCTATTTTTATCCCGATAAAACGCAGGCGAAGGCGCGGGCAGCAGCTAGAAGGTTAATAAAATAAAAAGAAAATCCTTGAAATCTATGATAAAGCTTATCCAAAAGTTGTTGTTTAACGCGACTTGAACTCTCGTATCTCAATTGGTAAAATACTGCTAGCTATTGCCAGGGTTGGAAAATGAAGGAAAATAATTAATAAACGAGAAAATCAAAACAATTATGGACTGTGTAAGCTGTTTGTCAACATCCGCGCTCTCAATCGTTGTAAGTGACATTTTATTATGATTTACATCTCTCAGATTAATCAACTTCGCAGTTCGGGACATTACGCCCTTATACAGCAACGCCCTCACTTCGTTTAGAAGTTCTTTAAAAGCAGCTACCGCATTCTGACGCCCGGTTTTAATATATTTTTTTGGTTATTCACGGGTATTTATCGCGTTAATTTACCTATTTTTCCCGTGAATAATTAATAATAATGTGTTCAGATCGCGAAGTTTAAAATACTTTATATTTTTTTGGGTTTGAATTGGAAACAAGGATCCATATCAAAACAAGAATTCAACAACAACACAAGATTTTCTTCCGGATTTTTTTTATATTTTGTAAACTATCAAAACAAGAATATAACACTAATTATCGCAGGGAGTCGTTGATGGAGGCGGCTGGACTACTGGGCGGCTATTCATGGCGTCGTTTGGGGGATGCCTATGTTCAGCAGTGGACGTATACGGGCTGATAATGATGATTTTTGAAACTATCATGGATATGTACAACATCATAGTTTATAAAAAAAACAAATCAAGGTAAATATCCCACAGCAACACAAGGTTTCAGGTTTAGAATTTTCAACCGGTTTTTTTTTGTTTTTTGCTTGAATTGGAAACTATGAAAACAAAAATTCATTCAACAACGACACAAGATATCAGATTTAGAATTTCCTTCCATAAAAGCTATTTTGTGTAATTTTAACTACCTACATACATACATCTAATCTTCACTGATTTCCCTGCCTATAAGTAGACCGCCTTTGAATTCAGTAATATTTATTCACACAAGACATGGTACTTATTACCATTGGTGTAATAAAATTCAAGGTGGCCTGAGAGAAATCGCTCTTAGCGATAAGGCCGCCTTTTGTACTGTACTAATTTTAATTTTAGATATAAGAGTTTTTATGTAATTTTAATAGGTACAATAACAGTGCAACAAGTGTTCATTCATTCATCAGACAATCGTGCTGCATAATATTTCGCCTGAGTACAGGGCACGTGGATATTATAATGACTTATACTACAAAACTAATTATAGAAATTATAAACTTTAAATTAAATTATTATGTCACTGCAATATATGAAGATTCCTTTGTTATTGCACAAGGGTGGTCTCATAAAAAAATATTCCCGGGGAATTGCTACTTTCCCGCAAAATTCAAATACAGTATAAATATAAAGGAGTTCAAAGTCAGTTTTAACTGAATTCAAAAAAGGAGGAGGATTTATGTTCGGCTATAGGTATATTTACATTTTATCTTTATCTTTATATGTTTGTTTATGTGTGCGCTTCTCGGCGCTTTCTTTCGGCGCTTTTTCCGTCAAATAATGGACCGATACAGATGATTTCTTTTTGAAATTATATAGAGGATAATTCTACTATGGACCTGTCAACATTTTATTCCGGCGGGATTATTATTTGTCCCGCAAAGCTAAAAATAGTTAAAAATTAAGGGATTTGAAATTCTCTCTAAATTATCTAGTCTTTTTAAAACCATCAAATTAGTTTTTCCAAAACAATCACTTGTTCGTCATGTAGGTATTTTTGTGTTGTAGGTAATGTAACATCAACCACTTATTTCTTTGCCGTCAAATAACGGTCGTCTATTCTTAGACATTTTTCTGAAATAAACATAATCACTTACCCTGGGGGACGAAACCTTTGGTTCAGAGAAAAATAGAAAATATTTTTAAAGAAACAATCGTTTAGGAATTTATTATAGAAAATGGAAACGGGAATAAGGTTGACGCATTAGATGGAAAACGTTATTCATTCGGTGCGCGCTGCGGTAACCTACTTCCACTTTATTATTTGCATTCGTTAAGCTGTAGAAGAATTCAAATAAACTTACCTATGCCTTTTTACTAACCATAAGAGCACCAGACGGCAAAAAAAATTGCAATGATTGAAATATGCAGGTGTGGCCCGATTTTTTTAGAGTATTTTCATGGAACGAATCGACGCCTCCAGCTAGGCCTATGGATGTCGTACGTAGGAGTCGACCAAAGGAACCTACCAGATGAACGGCAGCAGTCGCAGGTGTATCGCCAATACGCCTGCCAAGCGTGGTGGTGGTGGTTATGGCGAAACTCCCCTCATTAGGGGGTTGTTAGCAGTGAACGTACACGTGCTGAGAAAACGTTGGTACCTATCAAAATGTTTATCGAGGTTTTTGAAAACGTGAACTAACAAGGAGACGGCAAGGGTGTGGGGTACTCAAATCAAACTATGGTTCCGCATTAAATTAGTACTCAGTAAGTGTAACCTCCACCTCAAACCGTAGACAGCTACTTGGACACTGCGGAGAAAAAAATCTAAAGTTTGTAAATTCTTCATATTTTTTATGTTAAACTAAATTTTATTTAATATTAACCACATGCGAATTTTAAATTTTCATGTGTTGATGTTTAAAGAGTTATACATTTTAGAATTCTTGGTTCAATAATGTATATATGTCGAGTTTTAAAATTTTTATTAAAAAAAAATATACTTTAGGTTTTTTATCTCTGCAATAAATAAACAAGTAGTGCGCTCTACGGTTTGAGGATATATGAACTTATATTATTAGTATTCATTACAAGCGGAACTACAGTTCGATTTCAGTACCCCACACCCTTGCCGTCTCCTTGTAAGTTGTAGCTCAATAAACTTGAATAAAAACATCCGTAGGATCCTAAGAACTTCTGCTATCCTAGTACATGGAAATATATAAATATCACATATGCCTAATAGGCAAGCACAAACATGAATCTTGATAACAATTTAGAGGTCTCTAAATAATGATGAATGACATTAAAATATTCGTCTTGTTCTCATGTGAGTTCTACCCGGAGGGAATAAGAGCTACGTAGCAAGTTACGAAAGTCACAGTCAGCATGAAAATAATGGTCCCCACGTTGCTTAGTAGACGTTCCTAATTGACCGTCGTGGTTTTCTAAAAAAAAATGTTATCCATGTTTTATCCATTGTTTACAAATTGACAGATTTCTTATAATGTTTTAGAAACCTATGAAATTCAAGAATGTATGACTGTACAAACTTGTAAAATAATATTACATGGTAATCCTACCGATCCTTACACATTTTCCTGTTTTTCATGGGTAGGTAAGATAAAACCCATTCACGAAGAGACTTGGCAGTGCCTGGATCACTTAACAAATAAGAACCCGAAGACATTTCAACGAACTTTCGGCTACGGAGAAGTCGATCCCGAGACCTTGGTATTTTCGCAAACACGGGCTACAGTAGGTCCCTAATTATTTACCGACCCTATCCTTATCAGGGCAGAGTTGGCCCTAAATTAACAGGTCGTTAGCGGCACGAGTAAGTGGCCATTCAGCGAGTCGCTTCATTCTGCTGAGGAGTCTCGATTACTGGAGGCTGTACTATCTCTATGTATCCTATAAGCCAGATATTTTCCCCTTTCCGACATTGAATGAGCGGTTTCGGCTTAGCACTTCCCTAAGGAAATTGATGGGAAAATTAATCGTACCTTTGCGGTTTCTAAGCTATTTTATTACGTACTAGTATTTTTGAATTTCATCCCCAAAAATACTACAGTAACATTTTTCAGTATTTTTCAGATTCAGTAGGTACTTACAGTCACGTGTGTGTCACACAGTACTTCAGTAGGGACGTCTCTTTTACCTAGTTTTTGATATGGTACTAACATAGAACAATCGTACAAACAAAACGACCCTCTATCACAACAATGAAATGTTTATAATTACCTACCGATATTTACACAGCAAAAGCGCTCGGTAAATATTCTTCAACATAAACTCCTTAACATAATGGTTATGCAAATAATTAGTTAGGGCAACCCAACAAGAGCCTAACAAGACGGGAGTATAAAGTGATTTGAGGCCGTAACCGCATCGTACACTTAACCTCATCCCAAAATTTGTTGTTAATCTCACACTCACCTAATTTTCCTTAACAGCTTACAAGATAAGTCCTTTAGAAAAAAAGCTTACACTACACTACAGACTAATTTTTATTAATACAGATTTATTTACACACGGCTTTCATTCAAGAATTGCTACGTGATGTTACGTAGCAAGGTTGCGCGTCGCAAGTCGTCCACCCCGCGCGAGGGTTGGAAACCTACTGCAGAAGATGTTGGAGCTTGTTCCATCCCGCATCAGCTCGGCGGAAACGCGCCTGCGCGGATCTCAACTTAGAATGTGAGAGTCAGCTGACGGTGTAACTTAGGTCACTATGTCAAAGAAAATTCTCTTTTTTTTTAATTCGTTAGCGGTGACTAACTGCTAAGGAAGGAACCACGGGGATGGGGCCCTTTGACTCCCGATTTATTCATAGCTTTGGCGGAAGCGAAAGGCATAAACTTCACACTGCATCCTTTCAAAATGCAAATTGGATTACGAGATATTAATATGCAGCGGTCTACCTTCACCGAAATTGCGCTTTCAAAGCTGAAATTCTTAATTTACGTTTTTGGTTATTATAATTTTGAATGCTAGAGATTTGCATAAACAACTTTGGCATAAAGTCTGAGAACCGTATAATTTTACAATGTTATGCCCCTCAATTTTAAATTTATGTTCATACATAGATTTTTTCTTGTTTTATCTGTAATGTGTTGGCTCAACTATAAGCAGATAGATAAATAGATAACACTTTTATTTTATCGCCTTATAAAATAAGTTGTACTTAATTTAAAGTTAAATTAAGTGAATTTAACTTTAAATTAAGAACTGCCCATTTGAGGGCAAAGCCAGTGTACCTACAGCGGTAGCTGGGCTGATTTTAGACATTTTGTTAGGAAGTCTCGCGCACGGTGTAGAACCGTTATAATTAAAACTCTCAAAAAGTCCTCAGTCATGTCAAAAACAAGGTTCAAAGTCAGGCACCCATAGGTTAACAGAGAAAAGTTAAGCCCCACAAACAAACGTTAAGAAAACATTTGAATTTAATAATTTTACAGCTCTGCCGTGTTTTTCTGAATGTGTTGCATCACATCGCAATTGCTTGCGCAGTTGCCACCATGGTAAATCGCTGTTTTTGCTTCGTTTATCAAAGTTACGTGTCGGTTGTAAATGATGACAAAGCGGGTGCGAGTTGGTGCCTCGAAGGTGACCACACTCGTAAACTAGCAGACTTAGGCACTGCATCGCCGAGGATGCCTCGACCTGCTGCAACTGTGGTCTTTACGAAATTTACGAATAGCTTACATGTATGGGGTGTTGTTCAACGACTATCGCTTAGCTTAGGTCTACTAGGTTTTGGAAGTAGGAACCTACCTCTTCTTCACGTTGTTAATAAGTACAGGGTTGTTGAACCAGGTTCACACGAAATAAAATATATTTTGCAATATTTCCCATTATAGATCTTCGATAATGGGAAATAGTATGACCTAAAAACATACTTCCAATGTTTTTAGGTCATACTTTTATGACTTAACCTATCACTTTTCTAATGAAACTTGGGGCCATAATATTTTAAGAGCAATTTTATGACTCTACCTTAATCATCATTAGGCATGATTGGTATAAACCATAAACCACTAAGCGGTCTGTGTCAATACAATGAGAGCATTAAATGGCGCAGGTATTTTGATTGTATTTTGCATAAATAAACAGCCAGCTGCAAACGCCACATACATAGATGATATTGATATTCTACCAATATTTTGTTGGCCTGTCAGAGTGTTGAGCTGACTGAGCATCTATCGTATACCTAATTAAATATAATTCTTCTAAATCTTATCTGTTCTTTTACTTCCTAATCCCTAGACCTGTCAGGCTACGTGACAGAGTGAGAACAATATTACCTACACACAGGTTATAATCTGTATTATACGGCCGTCATTTAACACAGCCGCTACATCCAAAACTATAACAGCTAACCTATTAACCTTCACAAAAATCACAAAGATTCCCTTCCTAAGAATAATAACGATAAAGCGGCATCCACTATAAAGGCTTACGACCACTAAAGCGAGCGAACTGTGTGCTAATGAAAACGCTAACGATATTAAAGCCCGGAGACATTAAGGCTAGGTGGTACTAGTTGACATTGGGTTTAATGAAAAATTTCATAACGATGCGGAACAAACGAACCGTGGCGCTGGCTGCAGGCCACCAGCGTTCAGTGATTGAGAGCTTGCAGTGACCATCGCAACACACGTGCCACCTACCCCACCTACCATCTGGGACTATAAAGTATACGGCACTGTGCACATAAATGGAATTATGACCTTATGTGATGCTAGCATCAAAAATAACAAAAACTTGAGACTTAAGCTATAATAATGATAGTATAATGTTTTTTTCTGATCTTCAGGTCATATTTTAGTACTTAAATCCGAAATTAGGTTTCCCTACACACTAGGCTTCTCTAAAAATAGCATATATTTCACTCTATTAACTAGGTACTGATAGAAATTTCATAAAATACTCTTTGTATTTTTTCATCCAGTGAAATGGAGGTCGTAATCAAACGTCGATCTTTCACAAGGCCCTAAGCGACATTTGACTAAGGACCTTTCATGTCCCTGAATTTAGCAACTATATCTAATACTTCATTTTCATAGCCACGAATTATCTACAAAGAGTGTTCTGAGAACATTCTTCACGGATGAACTCAATCTGAGCTCAATTTGGCGACGGTACCGCGAAAACTGACTTAGATTAACGCAGTCTGACTGAATACCACGAATGTTCTGAATGTTCTGTGGGTAATAATGTACATCGAGCTCATATGATTTCTTTTCATTTTCTATATATTTACTTACTAGTCATTCTTTCACGTTTCCGTAAGTACCTACATATTTCGTAATAGGTACTCTGACATCTAGTAAACTTTAGAATCACCTTAAATTCTCTGTGCTTTTATTTCAAATATAAAATAAATTATATTTCAATGATTTTATTTACCTACGTTGTAATTTAATCATATTTTTAGCAGTTTAAAGGGATAGAGAAAGTTTTTGATTTGTTTCAAAATTTTAAGTACATAATGAACGTTTCTTTTTCAAACATTCTAAACGTTATCTCAGCATACCTTTCAAAGATTACTGGCATTTATTAAGAAGTAGAAGATGAAAGTTTATTTGTATTCTCCGACATAAAATATGTATGTAGCTGACAGGTAGGTATAGTTATTTAAAACCACCACCAGTCAAATTAATAAAACTCATCTCATCTAATACATTTCTTATTCTTAACCGCAAAAGACAATTTGCCCTTGGTTTGCCTGCGTGTCGTCGTCGTAGACCAAAGCAAAAACAATACCTATAACAAAAAAAATTCAATACAGAATAAATGATACGAAAATACCAATTTTTCCTTTCTAATTTACCTATTCCACATAACTCTTTTCTGTATCGAAAAAACATTGATGAAATGGAATCTGAAATAGTCGCGTGGTCACAAAAAGTTGCAGCACTAGGAAAACAGCAACGAATAAAAATCAGGCTGAGTGCTAGTTGGTATTGCGCACCGAGGATTTCGAACAACGTATACAGAAAAATGATAATTTGTTTTTTTATTACAAGCTAGCTGGAGCTTTAGCTTTAGCTAGACCAATGTTAAAATTTGACACAAGTAGCTGACAATTTACCCGAAAATCAGCAATCGAGCGTCAAGCTCCGAATTGTTAGCTGGAGCGATTCAAGAACCGTGCTCCCGTGCAATTATCCAAGAGCGAGCTTGGGCTCATCAGATTTCTTGAGACCATAAACCTAGCATCGTCTTCCAGGTTCGTCTTCAGAGGTCGACGAAGATGATGACCGGGCCTCACATAAACAAACTGACGGCATACGCTCAGTAAAAAGGTCCGCTTATCTCACTCACCCCTAAAACGGAACCGGAAATCCACTCAGCTTTAATGGCACGATAGTCGCCAGAGTTTTGCATCACCATCGACTGTCTTTGTCGTTGTTGTCTTGTAATTCGTTTACTTATTTCTTTCGGCCATTCCGTAGATTGGCCTGTCGTGTTGCAAGATCGGCTGCACAATGCATCCGATTTACACAGTTTTACTATTTACCAGTAAAAATGCAAATAACATCAATGGCGTTAGTACAAACAACATCAATAGCGTTATGTTCCCGTCCAAGACCCTCACAAATAATTTAGATATGAACCGGCCTTAATACGAAATGTTGTACAGAATTTTTGAAAACTTACCTTGGTGAAACATCCTTGCTTGGTGCTTTATCAAAAAAGTTAGGGATCGTAAAAAACCCATGTTTTTAACGCAAAAATGATATTTCCCTCGCCTTAAATAGCAAAGCCTGCAGGCAGCTCACTCAAAAACAAGTGTCGCTACTGTTTGAAATGCTTATCAAGTCCGTGGTAGATACTTTCATTTAGATTCTGGTGCCAAATTCAACGGATTGCATTGGAGCGTCTTTAAATAGCCAGCTCGGATTAAAAGGAGCCAGACTACACAACTGAAATTGTATTTTTATTCCATTCCGAACACAATGGCAAGTTCTTTAAAATATTGTGATTAAATTTTCGCTAGTCGTATTGTGATTCTTTTGTAGTTTTACTGCAGGATTCTTAATTCTTTTTAAAAAAAAGCCTTGTACTTATGTCGATCGGCTTCCAAGTCCAAGTTTTATGTAATCGCATCGAAATAATTGCTCATGCAGGTAGATAAAATTAAAAATTACGAAGCAGTAATTTGCAATTTTCTATAGCAGCCTATTGGAAGTCGATTTTTATGTTTGTTAGTAGTTAGCATTCGAGTTTATTTTCAACACAACCCTTTGTCAGCTAGAAGTTGTCCTTCCTACTATAATATTCCGAGAGAAAACAAGTCTCTGAATGCATGTCGTTCAACTAGCTCTAACAAGGCCCACTTAACTGGTGTGTGCTCCCCTTAGTGCAGTGTGGAGTGCCCTTTGGCTCCAAATCGCCACCTAACCGCCTTCTATGGAAATAATGAGCCCTAAGCCCGGAGTCGGGTGTAAGACGGGACAATTTTTTTATACAAGTCGCAACTGTGTTAGCTGTCGACTGCTTCTTGAATCACATTATAAAAATTTACTTGGAATAAATAACTAGGCATGTAGCCTACCTACTTGCCTAGTTTTTTTATATAGTGCGTTGTAAAACAGCTGGCCCGATTAGTTTTTCTACCTTTTTAATAAAGTCGTAAATAAAAAAACCTCACCCCATGATGGATGTCCCAAGAGTCGACTAATGCCAGAGTAGGGGCAGCAGCTTATTTCTATGTAATTTTAATACAACTTCTGCAATCACCAATCTGCCTGCCAAACGTTGTGATTAGGGAAAAACTCCCCTTGTTTAAGGCGGTCGTAGGCTCACACTGGCGCCACCACCTATTGTTAGGTACTTAGAATTAGCAAATATCTAATGTACAGTTTGTGATACCTATCCTAAGCTTTTTAGACCTTCTGAAATAATTTAGTTTCGTATAATTTAGATAGAGAAGCGAAAACAGAGTTCGGTAGCCACCAAGAGCAACTTCGCTATTCTGCATAAAGGAAAAAAAAGAAAACTATTTTATGGGCATTATAAAAAAGCTTATGATAAGTATCATAAACTCTATACAATGGATTTTTTAAAATTCCTTTGATTAACGTAATTATAAGAAATAAAAGTCAGGGGCGCTTGTTTGAGGCATACAACTACAAAGCAGGCAGGTCCCCAGCATAATTAAGACAAAACAAATGACAAAAATTCCTTAAAAAGCTTAAAAACCTGCTTATATTAAGATGATTATTACTCTATTGACGAATTCCTATCTGATAAATTTCTGCATGACCTAAACTAAGATCAATGACCTCGATACCCTACCATTATCTTTGTTATGTTGACTACCCTAGACGTAGAAATGAAATCTTCGCTTTTGACATTGTTTTTAAATTTTATCTTGGTTTACTTAATATTTATTAAAATTAACATGCACGATTAATTTGACCTTGAAATAACTACTTGATACCTATCTATTTTATATAAATTCTTTTGCAGTGCCCTACAGGGTGCATGTACTATTGACCTATGCTAACATTAAGACCTCAGCTGTATAAATGGACATGTTAGCAAAATAAATAAATGATATGAAAAGATTCAGCACTGGACATATGAGTGCTACTGAGTTCATGATTTAAATTATAAGCTTCTCATTACATTTTCTTGCGACTTAAAGTCGGAGCTTTACTGTTTTCCGTCTATTTATAGAGCTAGTTAACTTGAAAACTGCGCCTCATTAGCAAATCTTAAAGTAAGTCTTTGTAAAAGTAGTGGAACTTTGTAATATTAGTACTTACCGTCTTAAGTATTTTATTACCTTTGTCGAAGCGTCGTCGGTGACGATGTCATCGGAAACTTGTTACTACAGACAAGTTTGGCTAAGGTAAGTTCTGCAAGGTACTGCTGCTAAAGTTTCAAGGGTAAGCTTTTTGGCATTCATGTATCTAAAATGTTTTGTTACTTAGCACATTTTTGGTTTACTGTATGGTATTTGGGTAATTAGTTAAGTAGTCCAGGTGTATAGTACCTGTGTGATCAGAGATAGGTATTTCCAAAGAATTCAATATTTAATCTGTAACAAGAACTTTGGTTCGAGAGTCATCAATTACGGCGTGATAGAGTGGGTTATAAAGTTATAACTTCATGTCAAATTTCGTAATTTTATTTATATATGAGTATGACCTTTTGCAAAATGCCTAGGCAACAAATATTTTTTCATTCTAATATTGTGCAATGGATTTCCGCAAAGTAACGCCTGAATCTATTATTTAACAAATTGTAGTTTAAAAATCTATTTTAAGAGTTTTTCAGAATCAGAATCATTAATTCATATAGATATCAGGTACAATTTCTGTTCTTATTATAAATAGTAGGTTTCACTGTATCTTACCCTAGGGGCGTATGAATAGGTATATATCTAAATTTAATTATATTCAACTAAAATAAAATGAGCTTTGATGTACTTATATAAATTGTTTCAATAAGAGTTAAAGCAGTATCATAAGTAGCGGTTTTACAGTAAAACGGTATTTGCTAAAGCGGGAATAAAGCATCAAATTGCAGACATATTGTTCGACTCGATAGCCTGCCTGAGTTATTGCCTCTTACTGGTATCTTGTTCGTACTTGCGTAACATCGGGGAGAACCGAAAGCTTTTCAAGTTTACGGAAGAAAGCAGCTCCTCTATTCATATATATTCGTAAGTATATCATTCATAATATTTTCGCCGTTCACTCGCTGCATTTAGATTCCAAATGAAAACCAAAAGAAAATTTGCAAAAGAGCATTGAAATAGTACCTACCTATATTATTGATAGAAGCGAAAAAGTGCCCGATTCCTACCGTGAGAGTCATTTGAACCCCGATGCACAGTCGAGTAAAATACCTGAGGTAAGAATCCCACTTTCTGCTGAGTGATACGTAGTGCTTTATTAGGAAACAGACGAGGAAAATCATCGTTTTAGAATCTTCAATATCACTTAAGTAATTTCAAATTAGTATCTATAAACTCAAACAACTAAAAATAAATACACGCTCGCGCGATTTTGATTGTCGTTTTCGGAAGAATAATTTTAAAAAAGAAACATTTTTTAAATTATTATTCCGAAAACGACTTCGTAGAAAAAAAATCTAGGTGGAAGAGACCGATAATTATCATCTATAGCGGAATCGGAGTAAAAACTTTTTATCGTTTGTCCTATAATGAAAATAATCATTCATAGTCAAGACCTGTATAAACCTGTATGTAAGAAATTTAAAAATAAGTTACGGCGCAGCTAGTATCGTTTCTGTGATTACACGTTAGAAATGGAATCGGAGTAAAAACTTTTTATCGTTTGACCTACATATATAAGATAGAAATTTCGGAAAATTAAAAAATTAGTTTCACATTAGAAATGGATTTCCACACACTTTTTTTCCGCTAAACTCGTGAGAAATGAAATTATATAGTGTTTTCCGTCCCGCATTTTAGTACGCCTACAATGATATACTTTCTACCTTTCTACCTCATGTTTGAAAAAGGAATATGACACTTTCCGAGAGGGGTAGTGCTATTAGCACTACCCCAGTAAAACTGATACATTTGTAACGTGTCCAAGAATCTTGTAAGGTCTAAAAGAACTAAATCATTTTGATATTTCATATTTGACTAACAAATACATGCGATTATACCAGCAGGAGCGTGAGTGGATTTTCTTCTGCCGCTTAGCACCTCAGCACTTTCGCTACGAGTTGCCGGTGCTAACAAAAATATGGCCCAAACCATTCGTGAACGTTTGATATTCGCAGCGTCATGGCGTGATGAAATAGCAAGGATGTGGACGTGAAAAGTCAGTTGCAGGGTTTTCAAGCTTGATAGCACGCTTAGTTTGCAGTTTCGTCGATTACTCTACGTTTATTTCCCCTGAGCGTACCTAAACAGTAAACCTCTAAATAGCACTCCATACTGCACTGCCTGAGGTTTGTGATAACGAATTGAAAGCTTTGTATGGTAAATATTACAGAACCATTTCAGAAAAGTTCATAGGTAGATACCTAGCCCCTCTTAGTCGTGCACTCTTGGCGGAGTGGTCGTGGTTATGATTGGGGGTCCTGATGAACAGCTGCCCGTGCAATGCGCCGCCATCGTTCCCTATTGGTTGCATTGTGGGAGCAGTCGGTCATAGTGAATTGTGTTAGGGAGGTGATGAGGCCAAATTCGATTAGAAATGTTTTTACCCTAAAAATCACTTTGTCCGTGTATTATATAATGAAAATCATATTCTCTGTTCATTTAACATCTTTCCTTCAATAAATATCGCTGACAATTATAATATTTGAAACTCGACGCCAAGCACATGTCTTTTAGTTTTTTGCCGTGGTTTGCTATCAAACATTTAACTTAGAACTTGGCTGGAGTATGGGTACCAAATTCATGAGCATATTACCATCTAAATCCACACAAAGTGTTTGATTCCCCCTCTCAAGAACTATTAGCTTACCTACTGTAGGAGGTAGGCTACTATTTGAATTATCTTCTCTAATATTTTTAAGGTAGAAACCAGAGAATAGTCATCAATAAGTAGAAACTTTTTATTGGTCGAAAATAAATGAAAAAATCCAACTCTTATGCTACAACTCAAATAATTTTCAACTATTTCTAATGCTAGAGTACCTTACCTACCTAGTTCTGGGCTTGAATAATTCCTCAATAAAAATACATAGAGTATTGGTGCTATCTCCTAACAAAGGCGGTGAAGGGCGCGGAACAAAGCCAGCTCGAGGGCCATCGAATGTCGGACGCAGGCGCACTTCCAATGTGCTTCTCTTCGAAGACTACGAAGGCTATCTAGGTACACTAGGCATTGTTGATTTTTATTTCACAAATATTACTTTTATTATATTTATTTTTAAAGAAGGCCTACAGTAAAAATCCGACATAAAGTAGAAGAACGTAGACAAAAAACTTAAACTTTGTGATACAAATTCGCACTGAGCTATTTTACTGAGAAACAACCTCAACAGAGGCCCGTATGCTTATCCTATACGTTAGTCATCAATCTAATCTTGAGTAACGCTTTTCTATAGCATTAACGTCACTCAAGCATAGACCTATCACTGAGCAAGCTTTCAGATGGGGGCGTGAGTATGGTGCTGCTTGATGCGGTGAGAAATATCACGCATGCCTCGATGGCAGTTCCTGTAATCTAGGTTTTTTACTTCTCAATCAATAATTTGCTCTCCCTGGAGTCGAGACCCTAGGTCCTTGGGGTAGCAGAGTAACCCGAGAGCTGGTGAGTATCTGTCGCAGCGAATCAGCATTGCCATACAGCGGGGCAAAGTCCTATTTTTTTTATTATTTAATTGTATTTTTCTTTGGCCCTTACGCGTCCACTGCTGGACATAGGCGTATGGGGGACCATACGATGTCACAAATAGCGGTACTGAGTCGCCTCCATCCATCGACTCCCTGCGACCGCTACGATGTCGACGGTCCATCGAATGGATGGTCTCCCAACACTCCACAGTGGACGTGTATTGGCTGATAATTATGATGATGATGAATTTTCTTAGGTAATAAAGGCCCATATACTTCTCAAATAAAATATATTTTATTGCCGAACATGTTGTATAAGGTCTTAGAATAAGTATGAAGCGACCGAACAAAAATTGTTTCATCATCACACAGTATGAATATTTACATATCTATTAACAGAAAATGTTCAATGCTTTGCTGTAATTTAATCCTATTAAGTGAAAATTCATGTCCATTAATATTTCAATATTCATGTTCGCTATGAAATTCAATGGATGGACAAAAATGTGAATAGCTTCATTTTATTACCATTTTTCAATTAATTGGACAAAAACTGTTTGTTCAATGTTCGATTGGAACGTTAATGGAAATCATTTACCGTCGTGTTTTTTACGAATTTCAGCAATGTTTTTTAGATTATTTTCAATGAAAATGGATTTTTTGTACCGAGAGAGCATAATACTTTTGTTTGATTCAAATAAAACGATATAACAAAAACTTTTGATTGGTTTTTTTTCTGAGAAACGATCGATTCGCTTGCCTATTTTCAATCTACATAAATTAGTCTTAGGGTGCTTTCTCACTAACACAGAGTGTAGTGAGGACGACGTGTTGGAATGGCCCAACAACAACACCAGCCTATTTCAGAGAAAGGGACCAATTACATTTAGAAATCAATAATATTTCAAGAAGAAATAGACTTACACTAAAATAATTATACATATGTTTTGTAAAAAACGGTAAGAAACTAGGTACTCAAAAGAAATAGCATGTTGATTCCGAGGGGTTTGGAATCAACCCTTAGTACGCAGCTTGTTTTGTATAAAGAAGGCTGCTAGAAGAGTTTTCATTTCGTTTCACTTGGTTCCAATGAGTTTAATATCGTAAAAAATATAATTCAATACTTCACTGCTTGTTTCAAAGAGAAATACTAACGTTCTATAGAGGGTTATTCGTAATTCACTGACAATGTGTGAACTGCAGGTTCTGCCCATCATCACGGACACATCCTATAGTACCTAAGTTAATTTTTAAAATGTTAAGTAAATGACCTCCCAAGCAAAATTTAAAAACTGGTTTGTCCGGTATCCAATAAATTACTAAAGAACGATCTCCCACTCGCTCGCCCACTGCTAATTTGGGGCAGCGCCGTTTTATGTTTAAGAATTAAGACTTGGCATCTTCACGAACGTTTTTGTGATGATGTGTAGAACCTGCAGTTCACACAGTGTCAGTAAATTACCAATAATCTAATTATACATAAGTTCATGAACAAAAATATCTAGGTTTCTTAAAAAACTAAACATAAAACTTAATGAACAAGACAACATGTCTTACACGTCGTACTACGGTACCAACTTTGATAACTTTACGAATAAGAGCCTGCGCAAAGTTCCCCACAACAAACAATTTAAAACAAAGCCAAAAAATCCGAGCTTTAATAAACTAAGTTTTATTAACGCTTTCTTAGGTTCCCGCAACGCGGCGCTTACAACATCTACCGAGTTTTAAATTTCTGCGGCTTCGGAGTTCTTTGGTAAATATTGATGCTATTCAAAAACATTTGGTACGCAAGAAAATTTATTTTACTACGATGTGTATGTATATACATGGCGATAAAATTTAAATAAACCATTTAAGTAATACGTCTCAGGCGAAAGAAGTCCACGGTTGGACATGGGCCTCCCCCGAAGGTCATATTTTCCCCAATCGCCACGCATGGCAAGCAGATTGAAGATCGCAGTTTGGCGGTGGGTGTGTTCTTTCTTTAACACTTTGAGTACCCACGACCCACTAGTCGTTCTTTTCGTTCATGTAGCTGCAGCTCGGCACAATGAAACAATTAATTATTATGTCCTCTACAAATGTCTCTTTTAAACGGAATCTCCAAATGAGTTGCAAAATATACTCATTTGGAGTTTTGTTTCGTGAACCTTTACCTTTGTAAAAAAGAGATAAAACATAACCTTTGTAAAAGGCTTACTACAATTTATTATCAAATTATCTAGCTAGACGATTAAAAAGCTTGAGACGAGTTTTTCTCCAACTTGAAAACTAACAACCTAACTAGGTAAAGTTTTCTTGGTCACTTCTCTATTTACCTTGAATATTAATATTAATATAATTGAAAAAAAGTGATCCCTTTATTTCCTAGTTTTAGTTATGAAATTTGAATTTTGTGTACAAGAATCCTGGAAGGTCTTATGGAAATAAAATAAACAATACATAACCTTCAAGTTTAAGTTGAAAAAGTGGCTGATAGTTAAATTTATATGTATGAAATTAATGAATTTATGACTATAAAATGTACCTAATTATTTAATTTTAGGTTATAATTGATGTATTTTGAAGATGTAGATGTACCTTTACAGAATGTAATTTATATTTTGTGGGCATATCTAATTGTTATGATTAAATGAACAATGAAGTATTAAGCACTATGATATTTGAAACACATAATGTGCGTGCACTTACATGAATCTCATGCACTATTAATTACATAGGTGTAGAATTCCAGAGGAACGGAGCGTTAATAATTCCAAGAAGGTTTGAACCATACTAATGTTGCTGCTGGGATATTTCCTATTACAACTCAGTATGAAGGACCCCTTGTCTGCTGTTCAGATTTACGAAGCGAGGGACCAGAACCGTGTGTGTGTGTTTCCAGGTTATGCAAAATATCGTCTAATTAGATTTTACGGTTTCGCTGCTTGACAGCAATTTTGACTCCTATATCACTTGACTTCGAGGCGCAATTGCCAGCGCATTCCGTACTGAGGTAGGGTTGCGGGTTCAAGTCCCGTCGAAGTCGAAAACTTTTGAAGATATTATCAAATTAATTAGCGTCTGCTTATAGCTTTGATCACGCGATTTTGAAAAAACTTAGCCCATAGTACTCAGATATGATTTACCGTCTATTTACAAGCTTAACTTCAATTAGGAAGCTCACGGGCGATTACAATGACAATTATTTATATGTTGTATGTTTATTTTATTTGAGTTTACAACCAAAAAAGGGAAAGGACATGGAGGTCAAATACTTATATAGAAAATAGGACGTTTTTTAAAAAATTGCGTGCATTATCCGGTGATGGAGCCCACTAAATCTAAAACATATCACCCCTGTATCATTTATGGCACCGATTGGTTGAGTCAATCATAAGAATCAATTATTTATTTATTAGATATTTCGTCTCGTCCCAGTTTTTGGCAGTTTTCATGGTGTTTCATTAATTTAATATAAAATATTTGTTTATACGACAGATTTGTTTCTTATGTTTGAATCTACCGATCGGTGCCATCAAAAGTACACGGCGCTTAGGCATAGGCGTTTTTGCATACAATCGATGAATAATACGGGCCGAAGATTTACTTACTTTTAAAAATAAAGATTTCTTAACACTTCTCTTAAAACTTCTTCTTAATCCTACTAATATTATAAATGTCAAAGTTTGTGAGTATGGATGTTTGTTCCTCTTTTACGCAATAACTACTTAACTGATTGTGCTGAAATTTGGTATGAGTATAATTTGGGACCTGGAATAACATGTAGGCAATTTTTTAACCGGTAAAATGCTGGTTTGGCTCTGGCAGTAGTAGTCTACAATATTTCTGGCACATGCCTCCCATGTCCTATAGCCATGATAAGCCCTGTATAAATACAGAGCAATAAAACACAAATTAACAGGAATGAACGGGAACATGTTTGGGGATTTTCCTTTGTTGATCGAAAATACAATACCGGATGTGCAATGGGCTCGCGCAATAACTGGGTCAAGAGACGCCGTATTGGACACAGTCTACATGCATTGTAATGCCGCTCTGTTACTGACGGCCAATTTGGGACTATTTCAGAACGCGACGTGTGTTTATGGATGCTGCTTGAGTCTAAACACTTCCATTCATTATACTCACTGGTTTTCAATAAACAGTTTGGACATTATTAGAAGGAATGGAACATAGAGTGGTTGAGTGGTCAAATCAAAAGTTTAGCGATTTATCCTATATGTTATTCCAGGTCGCAAACTATACCCATACCAAATTTCAGCCAATCAGTTCAATAGTTTTTGCGTAAAAGATGAACAAACATCCATACATCTATAGTCACAATCTTAGACATTTATAATATTGGCAGGATTTTAAATTTTTCACTTGTCTATGAGCTTATTTTGTAAGCAGAAAGAAATAATAGTTTAACAATATTTGCAGATCGTACACGTGCCAAGTGTACTTGTGCCAGGGCGGGAATCGAACCCGCAACCTCCTGCGTCGCAGGCGGAATTTCGCCCGCCGCACCACATCGGTCGTTAATGACATTATAGTTGGTAGTACCATATCATCTGTAGGTACATCCATTACGGTCTCAGAGCTCTGTACCGAGGCGTCAGGGCTCTTCACTTGAACACTCTCATGTAGTGTGGGGAACTGGGGAATGATGGGGCGAATATAAGAACTGTACACGCAATTCATTTTTGCAGATTGTACATATTTGCTTGAAACATACGAATCGTTCAGTATGTTTTACCGTTAGTCTGTAGAGAACAGAAAACGGAGAGAATATTCAAAAATTAGATGGGAAGTTTTGCAACATTGAATATTTGTTTTGTTTTTGCTATGTTCGTATTTATAATACAAAACAATAAATATTAGGTCATTAAAATATTTGTATGCTAACCATACGTAAAAGTATGTACTACCATACTTAAAAAAATATTTAATTGATTGAAGATAATTTTAATAATTTGTGACGTCGCCGTATGGGAGAGGCCTATTTCCAGCAGTGGACGTGTATGGGCTGATATGATGATGATGAATACTTGACTAGTTAATTTCCCTTATCATCATCAAATAGTACACATGTAACTTCTGCAAATTCAGATGAAAATAACCATGGTTTCAACAACAAGACTAGCACATCACTGTAATTTCTGCAAACTATGATCAAAATAAACATGGTCTTTAATAATAATACTAGCACATTAGAGTAATTTCTACTAATCTATGATCAAAATTATCATGGACTTTAGTTATAAGACTAGCACATTACAGTAATTTCTACAAACTCAGTTCAAAATAATCAAGGTTTCAATAACAAGACTAGCAGCACATCGCGGTAATTTCTACAAACTCAGATCAAAATAATCAAGGTTTCAATAACAAGACTAGCAGCACATCGCGGTAATTTCTACAAACTCAGTTCAAAATAATCAAGGTTTCAATAACAAGACTAGCAGCACATCGCGGTAATTTCTACAAACTCAGATCAAAATAATAATGGTCTTTAACAAAAAGACTAGCACATCACTAGTCACTTCACTTCTCCGCAGCGACTCCCTATTTCTATGTAAATGTTCACACTCGCTTATTCATGCCGATAGGTTTGTCTGTATGTTGAATTTCAATGTACGCTCATTTTTCTTGCTCTCAAGGTGTGACTGCAAACTTGAAATCCTTGTTTGCGTTGTAAACACACTGAAATCAATAGCAGATTTTTATTCAATTTGAATACTAAGTTTTAACGAAGCTTTTCACAAAGTTTTCATCACAGCCTTTTTCCAAAGAAGCAGAAGTACCTACATTTTAACGTTAGTTTTTACTTAGACGCAGTTTGTACAAAAATACGTTGACGTACGTAAATAATACGTACAAAAATGCCTACAAAAATACGTATAACCGAGCGTGGTGAAAATCCTAGTTTTATAAATAGCTAGGTTCCCCGGTCCAATATGTAGGCTTCATAAGCCACGTCGTTCGGGACGAAGCACGAAAATAAAATCAAGTTTATGTTTTACGTGTCAGCCTCGCGGCCTGAATTGAGTGTATCCAAACAAAATATTTAGGCGGCGACGTGCGGCGCAACACACGCCCGTCTTAAATTACCCACATTTATAACGTGGGTCAAAGGAAATGGGTTTTATTTAAAAACTGGATGGGAAGGAAGGGTGGAGATGGAACATACGGGTTGAAAATATAAAACACTTTTATTACGCTCAAAACAGAATAATAAAAATATATTAATCATTTCGCAGTAGCGCAGGCATAGACGAATATGCTACGACGTAGCCTACGCCGTAGAACAAAGTGCTACGAGACGTAGAGGTTACAGCTCGGACGAAGTGCTACAGCTTCAATGTCTACGAGCGTGGAACAAAGTTCTACGACACGTAGAGGTTACAGCTCGGAAGAAGTGCTACAGCTTCAATGTCTACGAGCGTGGAACAAAGTGCTACGAGACGTAGAGGTTACAGCTCGGAAGAAGTGCTACAGCTTCAATGTCTACGAGCGTGGAACAAAGTGCTACGAGACGTAGAGGTTACAGCTCGGACGAAGTGCTACAGCTTCAATGTCTACAGGCGTGGAATAAAGTGCTACGGTTCTTAGAACCAGGTGAAAAAATGCCGCGTCGCTCGGTCGCCTGATTTTAATACATATTACTATATACTACAAAATATTTAATTTCAAGTCATGCAAATCAATTTTGCAAGTTCTGTATTAAATAAAAATAGTAAATAGTACATTTCGAGTGTGAGTTTAACGAGTTAGAAATAAAACAACAACGAAACCATTACAACGTATAAGTCATAGGCTTCTTAAAAATTTGAAGCACTTATGTAATAATTTAGCTATCTTATTTTAAATTTTTCGGGCTATTAAACAAGATTTTACTTACATATTACTCTAGGGCTTATGTGATATTTAAAACTAAATTCCATTTGTAATTAGGAATGCAAGTCATTGGATATTCATTTGATGCCCTACCATTTATCAGTCACTAAAAGGTGGGTGCAGACCTGAACCGTGTGTGAGCTGTCTAAAAACATTGATTAATTCCCGACGTACGTGACGCACCCGACGTTTTTGCGTCTACACTATGCCCTTTGGCCCTGTAAATAATTTCCAGTACTGCACTAATTTTTACGTTTAGAGTATTATAAAATCTGTGGTTTAGATAAGAAAGATTAGTACCAAATTCATGGCATTATAACACAAACTAACACAATCAATATTGAGAATTCACTTATTCCCAATGGATTAGAACAATTATCCTATAAAAAAAAACTATTAAATTACTAGCTGTTCCCCGTGGTTTCACCCCCGCCAAATTCTAATTTCACGGCCTTTTTTCCCGTAAATCTCCCATAGGAATTTGATGTATTTACCAGGAAAAAAAGTAGCCCATGTTAAGCCTTTGTGTGCCAAAAATTAAGTCGAATGGTTGCTTAGTAAGGTGGTGAAAAAAGGACAAACAAACACGGTTTCGCATTTATAATATTAGTTAGGATTAATCATCATCAGCCCATACACGTCCACTGCTGGACATAGGCCGACCCCTTACGACGACGCCACAAATAGCGGTCCTGAACCGCCTCCATCCATCGACTCCCTGCGACCGCTACGATGTCGTCGGTCCATCAAGTGGATGGTCTCCCATGTAGGGGGGGATTTGCCATAATCACCACGCTTGGCAGGAGGATTGGTGATCGCAGTGTTGGTGTTTAAAAATACTCAGAAGGAAGCTGCTGCCCTTCTTCTGGTAGGTTCCCTTAGTTGGCTCTTACGACATCCACGGGTTGAGTTGGAGGGGTCGATATTCGTACGCCGCGTCCCCACGGCCAATTAGGATTATAAAACGATTTTTTTAAAGTCATCGTCAAACATCGAAGTAATTCTCAGTTAATCAAAATCAATAAAATACACTAAATGAAACACCGTATTTGCGGAAATATTTTCAATATTCACTAAACTAATATTACTGTATGAACGCTTCTCTAAACCCAGTATGTCCACTTGAACGACACCCTGGATAGGTTCACTTACCCTAAACCCAAGCAATGCTATCTAGTTTATTAGCTAAACGTTTTTAAGCTTACCTTTTTGAGGTGGCTCATTTGCTCTCCCTTACCTTTTATAAGTCCGCTGCATTATCTGTGATGACATAATGGCGAATACAGAATATATTCATGGATTTATCGTGTGCCAAGATTTTAGCTGACTTCAAAAAGGACGAGTTTCTTAATTTGACTGAATGTTTTTTGTTACGCGATATTTCCGCCAATTATTGTCCGATTTTGAAAATTCTTTCACTTTTGTATAGAAAATGATCCCGAGGTGGTTTCATGAAATGTATACCCAGGAGAATAGTATTTATCCCGCAAAAGTTAATAACAGTATTAGATTAAGGCATTCGAAGTCGATTATTATAATTATTCAGGAATTTGATGTCAAAATATCGTTTTTTTTAAATAACGTCAAATTATTCTGAACTTTGTTGATATTTTCAGAAAACGACGACGCCCATCTCGCCACGAAAGGACATCTTGCCTGCGATAAATCATTTTACTTTTCAAGGGCTCCATATCCAAATGTTATGCACTGGATCATTATATTATTACGTAAGTACTATGCCTCCGCTCTTTATCTGTTTAAGTCACTTATTATTCCCAATTCTGTGGTTTAACTTTACCGAACCTTTGGACACAAAGGAAATGTTTAATAACTAAATAATATGTACGGTTTGAAATAACAAAATACCGTGTCGTGTATCGTCACTAATCGGTTAACATTAGCGTCTTCCTATGGCTGAGCATACAAAATACAATACAATACAAAATTCATTTACTTAACTATACAAAAATGCTTATACAGTTTACTGATAGTTCAGAACCTGTATTGCGGGAGACTGAATTACAAACAGTACTACTAATATAAGGACTGTAGTAAATAGGGCAGAAATTCACTCTACAAAAAATACTTTAGAAAAAATTATAATAATGCTAACAATAAAAAAAATTAAAGTGTAGTAGAAAAACATGTACGAACATTTTAAAATACGCTTAATCAATATTAGTGCCAACTAGCTGATACATCATTACGTTTTCGCGTATTCGGTAATATTATGTATTTATTTTGGTCTTAGAAAATATAATCCTATCCTACTTCCTATCCTACTATCCTATCCTTCCTATTAATATTATAAATGTCAAAGTTTGTAAGGATGGATGTATGGATATTTGTTACTCTTTCACGCAAAAACTACTGAATCGATTAGGCTGATATTTGGTATGGGTATAGTTTGGAGCCTAGTATAAAATATAGGCTATTTTTATCCCTATAAAACGCGGGCGAAGGCGCGGGCAGCAGCTAGTCTGATCATAATTCTATAAGCTGGATCAACTAGGAACGTAGATGCTGTATACGTGGCTGGTCACTTTAATTTTGTAACTACAAAATTATCTCACAATCAGGTAGCAACTTACCACACCGTCAGTTACATAAAAATTGTCCAAAACACACACATTTTAATATTCATACCTCAGAGATTCTTATCGGTTCCTCCTCGCACCAGGGGCTGAACCACGGGGGTGGCTGACCCCACCCGGGAAACCTGAAAAATCCTCTTATAAAAATATGCAAATGAAATACCCCTTCTGTCCGATGCTCAGTGTACAAACAAGGGGGGAGGTAAATGAGGTTTTGATTAATTAAGGGATATTATATTTTGGGTCTCGAAATCTGGAGGCTTCGATAAACGCCTAATTATTTTCAGTGTTACCTCAAAACCCTTTTGCACTAGTGTGGGTACTGCGTTAGTTTTCAGTAATGGTTGATATCGAGGTTGGCCGAAAAGATTATTCCTGGTAAAAATATCTACATAGTAAAGCGATGTACCAACGAGTGGGTTGAAATTTTGGTTAAAGGAAAGTTTATTTTAGCGACCTGTTGTTAAGAGTTTTATTAAATCCGCCTACTCATCATGAGAAATAGGTGGTAAGAATATACATTATCCTTCATCGTGGGTGAAAAAATAATAATAATTAGTCTCAAATTTTGTATATGTGTTTGTTTTGTGTTGTATGTGTGTGTGTTGTGTTCTTTGTATTGAATGTAAAGCCTGTTAAAATTTCGTTCGCAAAAATTTTTCACCGTGTAGAAACAACATAAACGCACACAGATCATAATAATAAATTCCGAGAACAACTGGCAAAACATATCTATACTACTGATGTTCCTATAAAAGTAAATACATATATAACAATATACAGAATTACATTTCAATTGATGAATGACGAATATATATTTTTATTTTTCATTTATATTATGAATATTTTTGTACATTATAGTGTGTACTGTTTATAGTTTAGTGTTATAGTGTAGAAGTTAAACGTTCATCGTGAAATTTTAACTTTTATAATGTACTCTACCGATTTAAAATAATAAGACTTTTAATGTCATTTTAAGTATTAGGTTGTATAAGTTACTTTATATTCGCTCTGCTTTTCTCCTATTTCGCGGTAGTAACCGATGGGGCAGTACGAAATAATAACTAAAAAAAATGCTCCTCTTGCAACCAGTAACGCCGTTCGAATAAAAGATGAAGTATACTAAACTGTAGTAAGGTACGAATACTAACATATAATCTAATGTTATAAAGAGGTAAAGTTAGTGAGGTTTTAGGGGGTAATCTCTGGATCTACTGAACCAATTTTGAAAATTCTTTTACCAATAGAAAGCCACGTTATTTGCGAGTGTCATAGGCATTTTAACCTGAAAAATGAAGATTTTCGTGGTATTCACTCGTAATTTTATTACATGTAAAAATGTTCCCACGAAGTGCGCACGGTTCATCTAGTAGCATATAATCCAATGATTTCAAGATCTACTTAAGCCCCTGAAATTTTCGATTTACGCAAAGCGAGCCCTAATTCTGTTTATGAGTTGGCAACTCAACTTTTTCTATCAAAAGTTCCGCGGTCGGCCAGTTATAAAAGTATTTAATTTCCCACCAAAAGTGACATCGCACCCAATTTCAAATTCACTTTAATTTTTGTTACGGGCAAGTGGTCGAGTCGAGCGTCGGATTTTGGTTGAAAGTTTGTAACACAATGATGCCCGAATGGATGAACGATATGCCGAGCGAGGTATTTCGATGCGCGCGAATAACTCTACAAATAAACTTAAAATACACTTTGAAACTTGAGATTTTTTTGCAGTGAGGGCTCTTCAGTGCAATCTTTAAAAAAAAACACGCTTTTTATTTTACACTAGATGGCGCTACACAAACGTTATGAGTACCTAAATGTCCATTGTCAAAAAATAAAATAACGAAACGGGTGCCATTTTAGACATTTTTTGGCAGATTTTTGACACTGAGTTTCATACAGCGCCATCTATCTTAGTCTCTGGCAGCAACTTTCTTTTTAAAGTGCGCTTTGAACCCCTCAGTTCATTTTGACATGAGGCATGCACTAAGCGTATTACGTCATGTATGATTACCATGTATAGTAAAAAATGGTGTGTATCAGAAGGAGAATCTATCATACATAACGCTCTTCTGGGATATACGACATAAAAGTAAAATGACCTACTAGTAAAACGGCTAACGCCTTACAACTTGGTAAGGCAGCTAGGTAATGTATAACTAATAATTATATTCATCATCATCATCATATCAGCCCATAAACGTCCACTGCTGGACATAGGCATCCCCCATACGACGCCACAAATAGCGGTCCTGATCCGCCTCCATCCATCGACTCAGTGCGACCGCTATGATGTTGTTGGTCCAGCGAGTAGATGGTCTCCCAACACTCCATTTCGCGTTGCATCGTAGCCGCCACTCGAGAACCTTTACTCCCAATCGGTTATCAGTTCTGCTAGCATACTACCACTTCAGCCTACTAATTCTGAGAGCTTGTATGACGGTGACTTTGGTTCTTCTACGGATTTCCGTATTCCGGATTCTGTCTCGTAGAAAGACACCAAGCATCTCTCCATAGCCCGAATAATAATTATATTATTATTATGTAATAATTATAGGTGATAGTATTATAATTTATGTAGTAATTATAGGTACTGATCTACTACCCTAAACATAAGCTCTGCTTATTTTGGGACCAGATAGTGTTGTATGGACTATCCACCAGTATTTACTAACTCAAGCCTAGCATACAAGTAAACATTATATATATATATATATATATATACGAATATATACCTCTGAGTTACGCATTAAGTATTATTTTTCATGTTTTATTTTTTAATTTAAGTTATAAAGAGTCCTCGCATTAAATTCTGCCAACATTAAGTCGGCTTAGTATGCATAAACTGAAGCTACAAAAAGCTTTATGTTTACAAGCGCTCAATAAAATTCTGTAATTTCTTTAACAGGGCAGGCTTATGAACGCTTGCACATCGAATTTCACTTTACAAAGCATCACATAGTTAAATGTTGAATGATACTTTCTACGTTTTATCTATATGTACTGGGGGCCAATTCTACGTATCACGTTATACTTTATCGAGCGATACTCATTATCACGGGATAGAAATATCATGTATTAAATATCGAGTACCGTCAAAAACTGCATTCTCGTTCGATTTATCGAGCAACTCATCAAAGAAAAACACTTGATAAATATCGAACTGCAGATTTTGAGAATACGCTTGTTTATCATTCGATATTTTGACAGTTCTTGCCATATTTATCGAGTAGATATGTTGCCAGAATTGCCCTCCTGGTTGCTTTAGCAATACTATACAATACAAAAATGATTTATTGTACCCCAGAAAAACAACATTACACAGAGATGTTACATAGGACAAGTACAAGGAGGCCTCATCGCTTAGAAGCTATCTCTTCCAGGCAACCTTTGGATGGAAAGAATTGTGAATTTCAGAAAGGGTGGGTACCAAATATGATTTAAGATAAATATTAACATAACATTATAAATACCAAATAATAATAGATAAATGAATATAATCAGTTGAAATATAAACCTACTAAAATATAGATATATATATAAATAAATAGTTTAAAGTACCAATACTCTCTAATGACCCGAGTCTAGTGTCGACGCAGAACGGTCGACGAGGGGAAACCATTCTCTCTTTTCTGAAAAGAAAAACTCCTTGACACGACTTTTAAAAACTGATGGAACTATAGGTACTTTTCTCGTCGACTCTGGTAGTGCATTCCACAACCATAAGGCTTTTAATCGGTGTCTTAATATCAGTCTAGCTCCATACATATACAACAAAACATCTTTATAATAACCATAATAAAAATAATAATAACCTGCAGGGCAGCTTGTGGCGAGCTGTTGACACCACGGGTATACCGAGTGCTCCCGGGGAAGTTCCTGGTTCTCGTCTCCGCTTGCGGGGTGGTACCCCAAGAGAACCAGAACCCCACCTCTTGCTTGCCTTCATTGGCCGGTCTGAGTGGAGTCGCGAGAGATGCATCTTAGGATGTAAACTCGGGGGTGGAAGTGTCTAATGGTGTAATAACGAGGAAGCCCGCTCACGTGTCTTCGTGATGGTGAAATCGGGGCCGCACCTCTCGACAACCCTTAGTCGTTTGCACCGATGTTGTTCCTTTACCGGCATTTAAGCCAACATTTTGAGGAACCCGTCCAGCATTCGGCAAGCCACCGTCTGCCGCTTGTAACAGTATTGAGAGTATGTTTATGGCAGGCGTCCATTAGTTTCCCCCATAGCCCAATTACCCAGTCCATCCATTCACCACAATAACATGGCTTTTTTGTTATTTTCATTTTCCTTTGCAATAGTCTCTACACCTGGCGGATATCATCTTCGGGTGTATCATATTGTGCAACCAAGGATGATATCCGCTATGTGTAGCTCTCGCCTTTAGATTAATTCTCATAAAGGGCCTCTGTGCTGTTGGCTTCGGCTCCACGCATGCCTCCCAAAGGACCGGGTCACTATATGGCCCGTGATCATGGAAATGAGAAACAGAATAATAATAAAATAATAATTAATAATAATAAACATCTTTATAATAACCATAATAAACATCTTTATAAAAGACCTGTCGTATAATGATTGTAAATCAAAGCTTAACGATTACCTTAAATCCTTAACCTATGATCAGACAGAGAACTTATTTCGAAGATTATCTTAAAATATCACTAATCCCTATACACATAATACTAACCTAGTAACTTAAGTGTTTTAACAAACCTTTTTCCTTTTTAGGCGAATCAGTACTTTTATTTTTGTATTAATTAAGTTAGATATATTTGTTTAAATTATTTAATAGAACGTAGTACATCTTTTATACCAGTACGGAAAAAAATACCTAAGATTGCCAGAGCAGGAGCCCTCGCTTCTTAACACAAGTTTCGACTTAGTAAGAGCGAGGAACTCATTAGCGAGGCCTCAAAATGGGTCTTATTGACACACCATCTCTAAATAAACTTAAGACCAATTTTGTTAAATGTATTATTGTAATTGATGTGTTACTTTCAGACGAAATAAACATTTTTATCTCTTTATTAGTCTGAAATCGCCGTTAAATTGGCCTGCGCTTTACAAGCAACTTGAAGATATAACATAGATTACTTAACTATGCAAGGCGTTCGGGAGGTAAATTATTGACGACCTGATTTTATCTCCGAGTCTACTCTACCCCTATAATACCTTAGTTAAGTTAACCCTGGCATAATCCAAATTTTTTACCCTCTAAAAGAGCCCTTCATTTACTTTTTAGGATCTCCCATAATTTTGGCACCACCTCCTCTGTGTAATTATAATAAATCAGATTACTGGACATCAAAGCAACAAACAAAAAAATGGGAGTAGGTATAATTAGCTGAGTAATGTGGTGCCCTAAAACTCGTGGACATGATTCTGATACGACTCATGAAACAAAGAGTTGTATGTAAAACACCATTGAGCTGATTCTCGTCTTAGGACAAATAATTGGTCTGCAAATTTTTGTTCCGATACTTCTGGGTATTTTCTTTGTAGGTATAGCAAAAATCTATGTAGGTAATGTATATTGTATTATGTATTGTAAGGTTGCCTGGAAGAAATCGCTTCTAAGCGATGAGGCCGCCATTGTACTTGTTTATGTTAATGTCTATGTGTTTTATTTGTCTTTGTGGTGTACAATAAAGAGTTTTGTATTGTATTGTATTGTATGTATATCAGTCGTCTAGTAACCATGACACAAGCTCTGCTTAGCTTGAAGCTAAATGATGCTGTGTGGATATAGGTATAAAGTATTGTAAGGGCGGTGTTGCCTTTTTCTTATTCTCATGGGGTTTTCTAAACGTTCGTGCACGACACAGGATAAATAAACAACCAAAACATATAAACTTCCAAATATCTCCCGAAATCAAGATCTTCTAATTTTCTTGTCTCGCGCTGCTGACGCGGGCTGTCACAGTTCTTTATTTTTTTATTATATTTTTCGGCGGAGTCAAGTTCTTTCAGAAGTGTCAGTTCTTCAGCTTCGCCCAACTTACCTACTTGGTGTTTGCTTCAGTATTATTTATTTTAGACATACTCAATTACTCAATGCTAATTATCTCCGTAATTGATTGAAACACAGACATGAAGTATCATGTCCCGAGGCGCAGCTAGTAAACTGCCCCTGAAGGATTTAAATCAACTTTATATTACATTGATTTTTAGCTTGCTGGTTCATTTATCAACACCTGCTCCTCGGAGACTCGGGACTTACATTCTCGAAGAGGATAGTTATAAGAAAATGAAAGTTATAATCTTTATAGATCATGTTTAAGCTAATGCAAGCATATTTTCCAGCAAAAACTAGTTTCGATTTATTTTGAGGTTTGAATATAACCTACGTGGTCCTTAGACAATCTAACCAGGGCTTGTCTGATTCTCCGTCTTGCGAGTACACTTGGTTGAAACAGCATAATCTAGACTTTTCAAACCTACACGGTACCTATTCTAATATAGGTATCTATATATATATCAGAACAAGCTGCTGCCCGCGCCTTCGCCCACATTTTATCGGGTAAAAAGTAACCTATGTTATTTTAGGTCCCAAACTACGTATGTATGTATGTATACCCATACCAAATTTTAGCCCAATCAGTTCTGTAATTTTTGCGTGAAAGAAGAACAAACATCTATACATCCATTCTCACAAACTTTGACATTTACAATATTACTAGCTGACCCGCCAAACGTTGTTTTGCCTTCAACCCTTATCACTTAGGGGTATGAAAAATAGATATTAGCCGATTCTCAGACCTACTGAATACGCATATAAAATTTGGTAAAAATCGGTAAAGCCGTTTCGGAGGAGTACGGTAACATTGTGACATGGAAATTTTATATACATAATATATTATTATAGTAGCATAACAAGTGTAGAAATAACTTTGGAAGATATAGAAAACTATTTTAAAATATTACTTACGAGTAACAGATTCATATAAACGTCCAAATTCAATCACAATAATTAATTATGCATATCATCATCACATCAGCCCATACACGTCCACTGCTGGACATAGGCCTCCCCCATACGACGCCACAAATAGCGGTCCTGAGCCGCTTTCATCCATCGACTCCCTGCGACCGCTCCAATTAATTACATGATATAATTATGCTCTTTAAAAAATAATGTGTACGGTTTCGAATCATATTAAACGCTTTTTTGCATAGACTTTATTTCTGTGTCGTCTAATTATCTCGACTTTTTCGTGTCTTTTCTTTTCAAAAGAACTTTGTCTCGTACTTTGTTTAATTAAATTAGTTTACAAAGCCAAGCAAAAAGTTAAATCAGTTTCACGCTGTTTACAGTGTACTAGAAAATTGATTTACTTCCAATATTTAAACTAGTTTTATTTCCATTAAAGTATTATGCTAATTAGTAATTACTAATTAGCACAATACTTTATGTAGGTTCCCTGAAAAACTAACAAACAGAGTTCTGTTTGATTGTTTTTCAGGAATGATTGACCAGAAAATATTTAATTTAATTACCAAACTCGTGTATTTATTACACCAGCTATAATTTATTCAGTAAATGTTAGCCAGGACATAGATCTAATAATATTCAGGATAAAGATGAAGTTTCTTTAATATCAAAAGTATAAAACTCAAAATAACTCAAACCTCAGAATGCGTTATTTCCTTTAGACCTTAGACTCTTGGACACGTCATAGTCTTTGATGTTTCTCTATTTATAGCCTCCAATAAATGTTTATACTTTTTCACGCCTCTTAGAATAAAGGCCCTGTTAAGATATTTGCACTGTGGGGCAGACAGCTCCTTATTTATTGGGGTCCAAGTTACCCCTAATAAAAAAGCCAAACACCACCCACTATACAAACAAGCAGTAAAACTGCTACAAAGAAAGCATTTTAATTATTCGAGAAATTTATTAGAAAATACCCTGAGTTAGGGCTTAGGTAGATCTATATAAATGAAAACCTTATCTTTAGGTATATAAATATCTCGTATCATAGTGTTTGTAACCAAACTCCTCCGAAACGGCTTGACAGATTATTATATTTTTTTTTGTGTATATTTGGTAGGTCTGAGCATATGTTGTTAACTATTTTTTATAACCCCTAAGTAAAATAAAATTGAGATTTTAATTTTTTGGATAAAACTTATTATTAGATTTTTTTATGATCTGGCATAAAAAATACATATAATCCACAATTTTCACCTTTCTTATACCAACCTCCATTTTTAATAGCGATATTAGTTAGTACTGTATGTAATAATAGAATAGAATAGAAGAATAGAATATATTTTTATTACTTATAAGACTTACACCGAATACATAATAAACTTAACTAAGATGAAACATAATATTTGAAGTGTAAGTCAAGTAACAAAATGGCTCTGCCTCAGCATGTGTTGGTTGACTAGCAAACTAGCAACCAACGCTGGTCTTCCGTCAGAGCCAAATAATGAACTTCAACTATCAGTGGTCGATGGCAAAACAACATTTGCCGGGTCATCTAGATATTCTATATTTCTTTTATATATTGTTCTTTCATTGCATCACTTGAAACTGACAGGGCGTATTTTTTTGATGATGCTATACTGTTATGGACAAAATGATAAAGTGTGTAAAACAGCGTATGCTGAAATGGTACTTAATTGCATAGAAAGCTATCGTGCGACGAAATATGGCAATGACGAAATGGGTCAGATGTGACCGGCGGCGATGCACATTTTTCATTTCATTTAAATTTTCATGGACTTATTTGTTACGTACCGTGTATTTGATTAGTCTGTTTATTGAAAAATATTTGCTGTGCCGGTACTGACGGTTCAGGCAAGAACGAAGATAAAATTAAAAATTCCTCAGCCTTTGTTATTGGGTCACTTTGTTATCACATATCCTATTCCAAATATGTTGATAGTTTTTTATATCAAACATGGGTAAAGGGTCGCAAATTGAATTCTTGGCTTTCTTGTTGCTTTTAAATTAAATTATTTTGAAAAGGAACAATTTATTCACGAACTCTTTTTCTATTTTGACGTAGAAAATGCCTTTGACTACAATAAAATGAGCAACTTTAAAGCTTAAATAAAGAATGTTGGACACACAACACCTAGCTAAGCAGAGCTCGTGTTATAGGTATTAAAAACTGACATACATACCTAAAATACATTAGATGTATACATATTTTTCAATATTCAATATTAGAAATACCCAGAACACCTGGAACAAATATTTGCAGATCGTACAAACTTGTCCCTAGGCGAGAATCGAACCCGCAATATCCTGCGTCCCTGTGCGGACCTTGGCCCGCCGCGCCACATCAGTCGTCAATTTTACATTAGTGATGAAACTTCTCCATTCGTCTCAGTTGAGCTGAGCAGTTCTCTCGCCAGCTAAAAGAGATTCGCACCGAACTCTATCCATATAATAGTTGGAAATTATATTTAAATTAGGACTATTAAAAGGCATGGTATGAACAGAACACAAACCCAGCAGCAGCTCAATAAAAACAGCAAACTATGCTTATAAAATTTAACCAACCTTTTTCCTGCCAATATTTTGATATCTACGTCATATTAACACTCAATTGAAACTAATGTAGTACGTGGATTAACCTCGGATAAATCGAAACCATGCGCACAGCGAGCGTGTTAGACACTTCGCAAGATTATCGTGTCCCACGCCCGACAGGCTGTCACGCGGCCGGTAAAGCAGCCGAGCTTTGACCACCTGAATCGATCGAACACACCATTCGTAAAATTTATTTTGCACCAAAGTGGATACATAAATACCTTAAACCTGGTTTTTAGAATCAATTCATCATCGTGACTAACCCCAGAGGAGAAAAACACGTGTTTATATGAGATTTTAAGGGTTATATTACTAGAGATATCACTTACTTTTAAAACTGCTCACTGCAGCCTACGAGCTAGAGAAATGGAAGGGAGGTCTTTCTCCTTTAGTGGGGTGACCGACGACGTGGGCTTAATTTAAATGGAAAAACTTGTGCGCTCCATGGAATATGACAGTAGAATCCGCAGCTGAAAACGCTTCCGCTATGCCACCGAAATCCCAACCTCAGACGTAGGCGTTTACGTAAAGTCATTAGGTCTATTAAAAATATTCTTACTATTATTTATTTAATTTAACACTTTATTGCCTTAGTTATTATTTATTTGAAAACTTGCGAATGCTTTATTCTCTGTACACAAATACATGTGTTGAGCATTTTGCCCACCACATGTATGATGGCATTACCAGTTGATGCCATTTATAACCAGTTTTCCACTAAGTGTGCCGACTCAGCGGGCCTGAATCGTCGACGCCTAAAAATGTTGAGTTCGAGTACCTTCAGCATGGACCGACACGACACGTATATAGGTACGCGGGCAGATTTTTGTTATCCGGATTTATGTCACAAATGTTTTTTCAGAAACTAAACCTTACGCTTTCATGAAAAATTCTAGTGTGTGGAAATCCCGAAAGACTGTAAAATTATTTATGACCTCCTAGCGGATTTTTCTCCCAAGTTTTCACAGTTTCAGCGGTCAGCAGCCCTAAATGCGCGTGCTCCATAGCTATTTCATAATTACCTATTTAAGTATGTCGTTGGCCGCTGCGATGGCCGCTAGTGCGCGCCTGACCTTACTAATAGATATTTAAAAATAAATCCTTATTGACAAAGAAAATAACATTCAAATAATATAAACAAATTAAATTAGTATTTACAATTGAAACAATTGAGCTAACTGCAGACTATTGCAAACAATGTTATGTACAGGTAGCTCAACTGGTCCATATCAATACCAGTCGGAAACGTCCCCAAGACGCTGGCTGTATTATCCCGCTGTACTATTGTTGCTCGCTGTAGATTAAAACACAGAAAATATTAAAAACTGAAATTATATTTTTAATATCCTGCGACTCGCAAAACGAACCACGTTCGAATCCCGAGCTCAAACATCGATTAATTGAACAAACACAAGCAGATTTCCGGCGAAACCCGACGCCCGCCGCCGTCCCGGAAACCAGAGCCCTAGACCCGCGGACTTGCAGCTTAAAATTAATAGTGGCTTTATTTTCAACACGAAAACATGGTAATATAGAAACAACAAGCATGCTTTTTTACCGTTGCATCAGATCGTCGCTTTTGCTAACCTCAAAGCGGTCTACCACAGCGAAGCGGATCGAAGATGTGTAAAATCTACCAATAGAATCTCACATTTACTTGAGTACAGGTCGTAATAGTCACCTGAAGCAATATCCTAAAAGGACGCATGTTATGAATTAATACACTAGCTACAATAGCAATAAGCAACATCCATTCGGCATGTCCTCTTAGACTCGTCGACTTGTGTAAATCGCAGAATTGAAACGGAACGCATCGCGAAATCATATAAATAAAACACAACAATCCAGTTGATTGGACCGCCCCGACGCCCCCCACCTTCGGTGCCACTGCCTCCACCATGCAGCACGATACGATTTTTTGCCACGATGCGATTTCAAAATATAAAAAATAAGCACCAACCTAAGTATAATAAATAAAAACTGACTGAAAAAAGCATTTTCCTATACCATACATACCAACTAATTTACCTTGTTGAAGTAAATAAATAAATCATTTATTCACAAATACGTGCTTATAAACTAAACTCTATTTGTATTGTGTGTAAAAATAAATATAATATTTTAATTAATAATACAGCTCCCATTGCCATATTTAATCGCATTAATGTTTTTAATCCATCGAACCCACAAATAATAGGCATGACGACTGATTTCGAGAAACTAGGTACACCGTGATATTTTTCCTCCCATACCTGCAAATCACTTTGAACTTCCAGAAGTAGTTAAGCTTGTTCTCGTATTCAGAAAATCAGAGCGAAGTTATCAGAGTTTTCAGTTGGGCACGTCTGGAGCCGGATGCGATCTTATTTACCTACATGCTCTGCGTATGCAGATGTCCCGAGTTGCAGCAAAAGAAAACTTCGAGCAGTAACGTAATTTCAACTTGCTCGACAAACTAATGAACATTTCTTATTTCCAGCAGTTGCAACTGCAGGAACGCGCACGACTTAGATACCTAAAATATTCTTCCTTATAAAAGAAGTAGGCATATGTAAAAAAAGTGTGTGAAATGTGAAAATGTTTGAGCCAAGTCAATGCGATACAAAATAAATAAATAACTAATGCTTGATAACTCACACAGCATCACCTAGCCCCACTCACAGCTAAGAAAAACTTGTATGATGGCATAGATAAGTACTAGGTATACTTATTACAATACATTACATAGACAGATATTTTTTTATTCGTAGAAAATACCCAGAACAGAACAGAATATATGCAGTTTGTACAAACATTGTCCCGAAGCTAGAAACGAACCCGCAACCTCCTGCGTCACAGGCGGACCTTCGCCCGTTGTAGGACAAATGTCGTCAATATACTAGGTTGGTAGAACCCATACTGTACGAATAAATAGTTCTAGAATTAAGATTAAACTATTGGCTACTTTTATCCCAGTAAAATCCGTTCAAAGACGCGAGCAGAAGTTAGTACAAAATATTTTCAAGATGCCTTAGCCTTTTTCGTCAACAACTTTTAACCCACGCCAACTTTTGCCATGGTAATAATAGTAGGCACTAAGTGCTTCTCAATTAACCCCACAAAGACCAGGTGAATGGAAATAACGTAGGGGTCAGGGGCGGAAGCGACTGATGGACGGGTCCATTACCGGGCTTGTTTTCACGGAACACGGTCGCGGACGAATGGACGGAGGGCATGCTCTTCACTGAACCACACAGTAAGGTACCTACTCAATGACGTTGACTACGGACGAAACAATTGAATGTCAGGGAGCTCGCTCTCAAACGTCATGATCACGGTAAAGTTATATGTGTTGTCATGGTTTCCATACGAAATTAATAATGACATGGCAAGGTATCTATCCTAACGCCGGCATTCCACACACGTCGAGACGTGTCGTGACGACTCGGGTTCTCGTTCGCTCAACGTAGAGAACCTATGCGCGAATGCGGATTGCGATCCGGTGACATTTTTTATCCGGCTGGATTGATCATATAAGAATAATTTTCACTTTTGTTTCCAAAATAGACTGGACGCACACGCACTGCGCTGTTCCACGCATTTACATATATGTACATACATACATTGGGCCAAGGTTAGGCGTTTTAATCAAAATAACTGTGAAATCTCTTGCAGCCGCGGCTATTTGTTTACACAGTACGTTTAACTATTATTAAGTACCTAAATGTGTACCAATAGAGTGACTAAAAAGAAATGGCGCAAAATAAAATGGTGCATGGTGACTATCCATAGGAATGGAACAACGAACTGAAAAGACGCCAACGCCGTGTGAACACTGCCACCTTCCCGCCCTGGGACAAATGTTTGTAAAATCTGCAAATATTTGTCTCGGGTGTTTTGTGTATTTTCTATGTACAATAAAAAATATCTATCTATGTAAAATTCGTATTAAGTAAATCAGATGACAGAATTGTGTCATTTGGGATTTAATTTAAAGTTAACGAACCCAAATTTATAGAACCCTCTTTTCAATCTGGTCGAACCAGCTAGTATCATGTCTGTGGGTCGAACCTTTTGTCATTTTTTTAAGAAAACGCTTCATTTTCGAATATGTTGTCAATACGTCTACAAAGGAGGTATTATACAGTCGAAAAGTATCGGTATCAGGATCCGCTTACTCCATCGCTGTGGTCTCTTTAGTCGTGGCATTTATTCACTGCAAACATGCAGCCTTCTTTCCGACTCCGCCGATAACTGCCTGAACGGTAAACCACTCTGAATAACGGTTATCGCGAACTGACTTTTTACGAAACTTTTGAGTTTTGACTAAGTTCGCTCTGTATAGAATCAGTCTAGACTATCTACATTGATTCTATACAGAGCGAACTTAGATGAGATTCGTGTAGGACCATAAGTGGTGGCACAAAAGTTTGGGCCTAAGTCCAGTAGTGGAAGCAGTCGGGTTGCGGATGATGATGAGATCACTAACTAGTTTAATAGTTAGTTCTATGTTCGTTGGAACTGTTGTATTATTGAGTCATATTTCTATTGCATGTATAATAAGAAGTAGTTAAATACCAAATAATATACCAACCTACAAAATAACAGGTATAAAATATCTTCAAGAGATAAGTGCGTTTTAGAGCTCTATTTGGTAAATATGTATATGTAGTAAATATATAACAATGAATAAGCTATAGAAAAATTATGTAATTAGCATAGAGAAATAAGTAGGTAGAGGTAGCATAAATCATTTCCGGTCTTATATCTATGTATCACCATAGTTGTCATGTATCTTTGTCTATCCCTCGGAGTCAAGCTATGAGTAAAAGAGATAGCTGGTGTACGTATAGGTTTACTGCACTGTGCAAAGCTGCGCGCATTTAGCTATATAATAATATTGTAATGTGTTATCATATTTATTGCCCCTATTTTTTATAAATTATGCAAAATTATATTCTTAGTCTTACAAAATGACATCGAACCGATGTAAAATTATGGGCAAAAACAACATATAAACAATTACAAATTTACGCAAAATAAGTCCTTATAGCTTATCCATTAGACTCCCTGAATGAAGGAATGAACTCCGGAATGTTTCACACCCGTGGCTATAAGTTCAAAGTGTCAATTAGCGCTCTAGACTATACACGCAGGAATTGGAAGGATGAGCAAAAAAATTCAGGTTTTATAGCGTCACTTGCCCAAAATCACCAAGAAACTAAGGCAACGGAAAGCAGAGCGAACACTAACCCTTTTTTTAGATTTTTGCATCGCGTGAGTGGTGCAGAAAATGGCCAAAAACATGTTTTTTGTGGAGCCCCCATTAATTTTAATATTTATTTTGATAGTATGTTATTATAGCGGCAAATGAAATACATACTGAAAAATGCAAGTGTCTACCTTACCAGATGGACAGACAGACAGACAGCGGAGGGCTAGTACTAGGGTCCCGTTGGTACCTTTTGTTTACTGAACCCAAAAAAGTGCGTAGCTTTTCTATAAAATGTGTATAGTTTTTCGAAACTCGTTTTCGATTGGTAGAATCATCTACATTGAATTAGTGTGGCATACTCGGTTCGCGATTCCGACACGCACATGGCCAAAATCAGCATCAGCATCAGGTTGTGTCACTAATACGTGCCTGTTAAATATGGGACGAATCAGTTATGAAATCGGCATTAAGTGTATTTTCCTGATTCGGACCAGTTTGGGCCGAAGCCAGTTCGGCTCGGCAGCAAAGTCACTTCCCTAGTCATGCACACTATTACAAATCTGCAACTGCACACTAATAAAAACGGACATGCGTAAAACTGAAAGGCGGGGTCCATAAAATTATTGGTCCTAGGTAATTAGTCTTGTTTTAGTATGTATACATATAATCGCAATCTGTCCCTGTCGCGCTAATAATTTACACTGACAAAGTCTCTCGTCCACTTCAGGATAGCCATTGTTTGTGGGATTTGTGTGTTAACCCGAGACTACTCTCTCATAGAATAACTGGAAAATTCCTAAAAGAATAAATCCTATTTAATAAAATCAGGTCTATTTACTTAATAAATAGAGCTGCTTTTATTAAATATGTTGTATTAATCGGAAGAGGTTATGCTACTACTTGATTGGTTCCTATTTATATTGTTTAAATTTAGCAACAAGATGAACGAATGTTTACTTATTGTCAGTAAGGTCACATCTCTATGGTGGTATGGTTTCGTCCCATCATACCCCCAGGGGTGTGGTGGGTTCGCAGTGCTTACTTTATACTATTTAGCCTACACCTCACAGTCAGGCTGTCTGGATGTCTGGCTGTCTATCTTTCCGTCCCATATCCAATACCGTACTGGGACTCCCAGGACTTGACATTTCTATATCTGTAATAAGTATTTCGAAGAAATGTGGAGTCCATTTAGGAAAAAAAACATGCATGTGACGCTTTTAACTTAGTTCTAGAATTTCTATTCGTGTCGTAACCGGAATATATAGAATATAAAGAAATATGCAGACAAATCGTTACACCAGCTTAAATAATTGCGAAATAACCCAGACCATTAGCTAGCTACATAGTTGAATTTACCTATTGCAAAATTATATTAGTTATACAAATTATTGCTGTAACTGAACGATAGATTAACCCCGTCGCAACCCAAATAAAATCTGTTCAGTGATTTTGATACTTTACTTTGTAAAGGCTACTAGTATTTACAATTGAAACAATTGAGCTGACTGCAGACTGTTGCAATCAATCTACAGGTGGAGCTATAATAAATTTGAATTTTTTATTTATTGATTTGATTAGATTGAAAAGAATGCATGCGAATTAAGTGCTGGCAGATGTGGCTAGTTGAAGATAGGGCGCTACGCCTGGCATTCGAAGAATCCCTTAAAAAAACTAAAACTTGTTGATTGCAAAAAGTTTATGGCACGTATTTAGATAGATAGATATGTTGATAACTCTTTATTGTCCACAAACACAAAATACAATACAGAAGGAACTAACCAACAAAGAAGTACAAAGGGTGGCCTTATCTATCTTTTGATCTACACATTGTATACATACCTACATTATAATTTATTTTTGGATGGATTTATAAGCATAAAATAGCTACTTTTGCACGTTTCATAAGTTACCTACTTATTATCATTTTGTTTTGACATAATTTACTGATATTGTAAGCTGGAGAAGCCACTGGCTACTGAAACACAGTTTTAAACTAGTTCAGGACCCTATGGACTCACTACTGTCTGTGAAACAATAATATAAACAAAAATTACTTTTACTTTACTTTTATCGCTTTAAGCGATCTCTTTTAGGCAACCTTGGGAAGAATTGGACATGAAAGAACAATATAGACGGTGGCGTTTAAGTTTAACGAAATAAAATAATAGTATTTAGGGCTCTTATTAGGTACCAGTACAAGCTATTCTGACTCTAGTTTGTGGTTTGGCAGTGAGGGCTTCCCCTACAAGAATTACGACTGGATTGTACTTTTATATAGCAGTAGACTAGCAAGGGCTGATGCTGATGATGACATTAGCAAGTATCAAGACATTCCAAGCCTAGTCATAAGGGGCATTATACGGTGGCAGCACGGCTGCGACCGCGGTCAGGTGCATATTCATGAGATTACGCCACCGCCGGGCACCGCTGAAATAATATTGTCATTTTTGGACTTTATATTTCATTTATTAGCAGCTTTCAAAGTGGGTTTGTCGCGGGTCAGTAAATCTGTACTTAATAGAAAGCAAAATGGCAGCAATTTCAGAATATATTTCCTAAATAAAGTTTACGCTTTGATCTAAATCTCTCGTTACTTGTAGCGGGTAATTTGTTAACCATGGGAATCATTAAAGAGTAAATAAGTAGGTAAACCCAGATTTTTAGCAAGTATGGCTAAAATTTTATTCTTTTGATGATTCAAGACCCTCGGTCATTCTAAGACAGTTGGTCATGAGGGACTGTATAAGAGAAGTTCTTTGAAGTTTTTATTTATCTAACACTGCTCTCACAAAACTTTCTGTTTTATACTCTGCCCTACTTATGGAAAGTGCAATAACTATCATTAGTTACCGCACTAGTTATTGCACTTTTCATAAGAAGAGCAGTGCTGTACAGCAGTGCCAGATGGTTACATACCTTTTAGGTATTAAAAAAACGGTAAAGCTTTAAGTACTTATTGTATTAATCTCACAAAAAATAAATTACAAGAGCAGCATTTATCTAGTACATACTCCATTGTAACCACGACCTCGCCAACACTCAATGACTGAGAAAAAGAGGGCATTAGAAAGTTTAAAATAGACATGCAATGTTCACCAAGCAACGCTGCCAGTGGCCCTTACTGTGGCCAATGTAAGTGAAATGACGACGAAGACGCCGCTTGTTAGATAACTGAACGTCAGCATTATCTTCAGCCAAATTGGGCAGCAAGCACTCCTCTGAATAAACGGGATTGAAAAGATTACAATCAAATAACTTGCTTAGAGACTAGACTGCACTTAAGCCGGGGTTTTAAAGAACTTTTTTGAAGGGAATCATTTAAATCACAGATTAAACTATATTTATATTTTAAACACCTTTTAATACACTTTATGTGGGATTACACGCTAAAGTTAAGTTACAATAAAATTACACTCACAATCAGTGATGCTAAAAATAAATTACGATTGCCGCCTCATAATACGCGCACGCAAACACTGCGACGACCGAAACGTAAATTAGGAATCTAGAATTTTAAATCACCGATAGTAAGAAAGTTGTTGAAAGTCATTTTGCATCAATGTTTTGGTTTCTCCAGTGACCGCTAAAGCGAACGTAAGCGCTAGAACCAAACAGTTAATATTAGTAAATGAACAGCAGCCTCGAGGTTGCCGCCACCCAAACCTCACCTTAAGCCAGTTCTTGAGCTCCACTCGCTTATTCTCGGCATTATTCGGAATTATCCGTTAATTCGGCTTTAACCGTTGTTTTTTACGGTAATCGACCCAATTTGTGTCTGTTTACGGACGATCGGCTCCCGTGGCTAATTCCATCGGATATCCTCAAAGTTTTCTTGAACGCATTGAATGAATTTACTGCAGATTGGGATACACTCGCATTGTGCTTTATTTATGGTGTGCTAGATAAGATATTCAGTCATCAAGAAGTATGGAGACTTGTCATAAGAATTTACTTCTGGAATCCAATTGGACCGTAACGTCCGAAATTGGAAGTAGCAAGCAGTAGCCCATCTTCCGTAACCTGTCTTTGATGAAAACATTAGAAACTGTACTGTTTTTCGAATAAACGTGGTTTTGGGCAAGTGGCCGTGTCCGGAACTCTTTTACTGATAAGATTAACGTAACGAGGGCTTTATCCCGGTCTGCTCAGGCGTTATCAGCTAAACGTCGGATAAGGCGTGCCGAGATAACAACTTAAACTCCCTAGGTTTTACCGTTTTTTTATAAGCTCGTAAAATTTTCATTTAACACGGTTTTTATGCGTTAAATACTAATTCAGGACTTAGGACTAGGACTTAGGAGACAATAAACGTTTTTAGCACGATTTAAAAAAGTTGACGACATATTCGTTGAAAGTAATTGAAGTTGAGGTTTGGGCAGTAAATAGTAGTTCGTTTTTTGTATAACCCCGATTTGATGAGAAATCTTCGGAGTTGGATATAAAAATGAAATTGAAGCTTTTGTGATAAGGAGCTGCCAGACGTCTGGGAATGTATGGGTAAGTAATATAGGTAGGTATTTTCGTTTCACTGGCAAAAGTTTTTAGGTACATATAAGAACCGACATAGGTAAAGTAATAATTTTGTGTTTATTGAGCTTAAGTTTGCCTATAGATACGTTTGGAACATACTTGCCTATAGGCAAAATTGAGCCTATAAGCTGTTTCGTTGTTTCTTCTTTTATCTCCAATATTCAACCATTATACACTAGAACCATTGAAAACCAGGTCTTTGGAAAACTCTATGGTACCTACTAGGAGAGAATATAACGTCGTGTTATAAGGTACCTAGACTTCGCTTTTATGGAGTAGGCAATGCTTCCGTGTTTTGCCCCGTTTCTTTTAGAGTTGATTGGTAGATCTGCTGTTAGTTTGTGTTTTGCGTGTATACCTTATTTATATTTATATATATTTCGCCTCAGCAGTAAGCAAGGCCATCATTTTATGCTCGATCCAATCAATCCAATATGATACCTAGGTCTTGTCAAACAGTGTCAATCGCATTGTCAACAAATGATTGGTTGAATCAGCGCCATCTGGCGTCGGGCGCACGCGAGCCCCTCGTTAGCTCGTTAATGGCCCGCGACAAAGCGCCGATAGCCGTCGTGTCGCTCGGATATAATTAATTTATAAACACAATGCCGTGAACACCTTTGTAAGGACCGAGATTAGAATCACTGCCCCTTAATATAATTTTACCCCTATTCAGTCGCTTTCATCATTTCTCGTTGCGTGAATAAGTAGAAAGTCTGTCTATAACTACTTACTTCGATGACCTATGAAGGGACCTATTGTATCCTAGTGCATACTGGAAAAGTATTCAGTGATGTTTAGGGGCATGTAACCCTAGGTTTAGGATAACCCCTTATATAACTAAGAGACAATCTAAGGTGTATTTTAGTGGTTAACTTTACTATTTTAAAAAAGATAGCAATTTAGAAACCTTTTCGAAAGTTTATATCTTCGAATCTCTTTCACATAACTCCGCGCCCGGTGTTTACTGCCAACGGCGTTCGTTTTTAATGAAACCTTTAAAAATGGCGGCCATAATCTCCGATTTCCATTATCTTGGACAAATGCCGGCAAACTGCCGCTATTGTACGTCTAAACACTCGTACCGTAACCCCTCTAAACATTTCACGATCGCACTCAAATCGGAAGGATACAGAAGCCCTATAATGCACAAATCCAATTGAAGATTTCTTAGACGTTGTTTGAAATTTGATCTCTTAGAATATATCAAACAGAGATCTGTCTGTTTCGTAGTCCATTTCCAGTTACAAAAAACATTTTTTTCTTCAATTCTCAACCTTGTCGGCATTACATGACCTGAAAACCAAAATGTATTCTACTGAATCACTTTTGCGAATGTTTGTTTATTTATAAACCAGGGCCCGTACCCTTAAAAACGAAATCGAAGTTTCTGATTCTTTTTCGTGCAAACGCTAATCTTATGCAATGGACATAAGAGTTGGTTTTGCACGAACACGAAAAAGAATCTTCGATTTTCCCTTTCCGAGTAGGCCCCCTGTTCACAGAAACATATACATATGTATCTTTTGAAGTAGGAGGTATAAACAATTGACATGAGTTCTAAGGTTTTTTATTAATAAGTAAGCATGACATTCGGGTAATTTTTAAGAAAAATAATATCTCAACAAAAATCTACTTGACTCGACCTCGTGGCGCAATTGGTTAGTGCATCCCGCACTGAGGAAAGGTTACGGTTTCAAAACCTGTCGAATTAGTATTTTTGATTTTTTTGTATATTATTTAATTTCTCACATGAGTTCCTTAAAAATGTGTATTTATGTAACCACGTTGCAACGAACGTTTCAGAGGAGGAAGTTAAATATAATTATAACTTACGTTATTATTGTTGTTCCTCGGACGCAAACTCAATATGTCAGCGTCGGGTGTCCCGCTACAATTACAAGTCCTCTCCTAAGTCCTAGATGATTTACTGTTGTCGCTTCGTAACTTCTATAAGTCAGAAGCGGCTGGCTTCCATGAAAACTGACTCTTGGATATGGATAAAGTTTTCACTGTAGAATACGTTGACTATGTTATTAGCTAGACGCTACTGGTGGTGACGACCACCGACAGTCTCGCACAAAATAGTGCCTCTTGTTGAAACCTAGATACTCATACTCATACTCATTTATTCGCCGTAGGAGCACAGGGCACACTTGGATACGTCAATTTACAAAATATACTTTACAATAAATGGTACTTACGGATACCTGCGCCTTTCCAAAAATGATCCTAAGTAGCCTGAACATTATAATAAGTAATAGTAGAACATTATAAGTAGATTTTTTTAAATGACTTCTTAATGTTACGTGTCTACATGGGTTGTTCATGTCTACCGCATACCCGACGACTTGTGGAGGTACATGGTGCTACACCCAGTGGTACCCCAAGTGCACACCTATAAAGTTAGGGGCACGATAGAGATACGTGGAAAACCAGGGGGAGATCTTTGCCTTGTCCTGAGCAGTGACCAATGCCCAGTATTGAACGTGCTTTTCCAAAACAAGGAGGGTTGTGCTTTAATCACTATGACATACCTTTAAATTTCTTTATTATATATTTTATTTGGCCGTGGGGCCGCGGCTTACGAATATCGGCCCCTCCAACTCAACCCGTGGATGTCGTATAAGAGCCGACTAAGGGAACCTACCAGAGGAAGGGCAGCAGTTTCCTTCTGAGTATTTTTAAACACCAACACTGCGATCACCAATCCTCCTGACAAGCGTGGTGATTATGGCAATTCCCCCCCTACATGGGAGATCATCCACTCGATAGACGGAGTGGATGGATGTAGGCGGCTCAGGACCGCTATTTGTGGCGTAGTCCGGAGGGAGGCCTATGTCCAGCAGTGGACGTGTATGGGCCGATGATGATATTTTATTTTAAAAAAATATACTTATACGATTATTGGCATTTTAAAGCCATATTGAAGCAAAACAAGAGTCATGCATGTCTCTGTGTTTTATCATTACACAATTCCTTATGGTGTTTCCTATGTGAAAAAATTGTGTGTGAATATTATAACATAACTAGAATTTTAACGACATCTAGCACATGTGTACCTACGGTGGAAAAAATAAATACAAAAACATCACTATTGCTTGGATTGTGGTCGCAGTGGAGATGTTGAAAATATGTACATACACAGAAGCAAGCTAATACCCTTTCTCTCTTAGGTCCCTAACTCGGTTCTTACAATAGACACGGGCTTAGTTGGAGATGTCGTTTCTTACGTGCCGCGACCGCTATGCGCCATGGCAGCACCTTGAAGATAACTTTAATTTCGTAACTTGTTGTCTTCATAAGTTCATGATTTACTCCAAACCCCTGTGCAAGCGTTGGCGGTCAACACTTATTGGATTCGCGTTCGGTTATTGTGCTATTAGCAGCCCTCGCTCTATGCCATACGTACCTAATCACTTCCCGGTCCGTAGCCTGCCGTGACAAAGTGGACCCATTACAAGTAATACATACATTCGTTACTGTTATTGAAGCTAAAGTTACTTAATTTTCTGTACTAAAATCAGCAAGCAATAAAAATATTTTTGATTGATCTCATTAATATAAAGATTTTTGATCATTGGCATTGTGCTAGTATTGAGCGGGCAGCAGCTAGTCTGAAATATACTGAAAAATTTACTGAGCGCATCACGCGATGAATATCAAATGTTTTAAACTGATGTCAACAAATACAATAATATTCTTGTAGAATAAAACAAGTATTAAAATGAAAGCATCTAAGAGAACCTATCTTAATAATTCATCGAAAAAACTACACAAAGACGGCTTGTGTACAGAAGGACTGACACTATTGAATTCCGAGTCTGTAGCGTCGAGGAGCAGACAAATTGGTCACCCGGGGAGGCTCTGTTTTTATATCCATAGCCTGTTTATTCTACTCTACTGTTCTGCAGTTCTGTTGAAACCAGGTTCATTTCTTTATAGATATCGTTTACCGTCACTGGTTTTCGGCAAGAACAAAACATAAGTATTAAAAAATACACGAATAACCTTGAAGTGAGGGTAAATTAATTGTGTTTGATATTTTATATCTGTAGAGAACATCGCCATCAATTCATATTCAACCTGTTTCGAACGTAGGTACTACTCTACCCTCTCATCATGCTGTGCTATTTAAGATTTCAATAACTAAATTTTTTTGGGCTTGCAATATAAGCACATTATACATTATTGTCAATTTAGATGCTGCCCGCGCCTTCGCCCGCGTTTTATCGGGATAAAAAATCCTATATGTTATTCCAGGTCCCAAACTATACCCATACCAAATTTCAGCCTAATCGGTTTAATAGTTTTTGCGTAAAAAAGTAACAAATATCCATACATCCATCCATACAAACTTTGACATTTATAATATACTTAAGTATTGATTTTCTCATAACCTAATTTTTTTCACAAGAAAGGAAGAAATGAAAAAATTATCCAATGATCCACAAGAAAGGAAGAAGTTGATATATTTGCCTTAGTTCTCGTCCTATATTGTATTGTTTTGCAACCAGTCTTGCAATAAAGTGTAATTTGCCTTCGTTTACATTTTAAGTACCCTACAGATGAGCTATCTGTCAAACAAATACGAGAGTTGCAACTGTATCGCGCCCAAGCAGGCAGTTTCCTGTGTGAACACTGCCCCGGTGAAATATTGAAAGCATATCGTTCCCGACGCGAGATTGTCTTTGTATGTAAACAGCGTTGATGGCTTCTCACGTCTCGCTTTGTCCTCGATTCTATTGACAGCATCCTATTCAACTTTGGAATAAAATCTTCCAATTGGCCTATATAAGTAATTTTTAACAGTCTTGGTTCAGTGATTTTTACAGTTGGAATTTCCATAAGAGATTATGAAACAAAACTATTATTCTGCATGCTTTCTAAGTATATTAAATAAAAATTTAGATATAATTTTTTATTTAAAGATAGACTTCTCATGCTCAAAAAGTGTTTTATTATAGCGTAGAGTACGAGGACTAAAGTGCCAAGTTGAAATTCCTAGGGCTGAAAATTCTTTTTGTCTTTTTAAATTACTGTCAACTTTTCCTCCTGTATGTATTTTGTGTTTGTGTGGTACAATAAAGAGTTATCTATCTATTCAATAAATGCAATTAGCGTTGCCCGCAAATTGGCATCCATGCAATCAGAGGAGGTGAAAAATAGACTTATCTAGGTATGCAATATAAAATTATCACCCTCCAACGTCAAGCACACACACAAGTTAATTGTAGAAGAAAAAACCACACCAATACAAGGAAAACATCAATCGAAGTAAGTCATCCAAGGAATTTATATACTAACGAACGACGATACGAGACATCATAATACTTGACCATTAATTGACTTTGACTTTGAGTTCCAAGTAACAATAACCTGTTACTGCTTTTTGCGTTTAGTTTCGCGCAAAGTAAAGTATGCATTCTACCATGGAGGTAAAATAAGAAGGGTGTCTTATAAACATCCAACAATCAAAAAGGGGATTTCAGTTCCATTTTCAACAATAAATTCAATAAAATTTATTATGTTCTTTGTTTATGGACCACCAAATAGTCGAGTCTTTATGAAATAGGACGATGGTCTTGTAATAACTGATGATTTCAGAAAAAATACTTGTCACCACTCTAGTTCGAAAACGGTGATTTGCTGCTCAAAATAAGTTAGCAAAATCGGTTTTTGCTCAAATTGGAATAAAATATATTATTCAACTTGTCGAAAAAGTACCTATGTAATTCGAATTCAGAATCCTGTACTCAATTTCGATGGTGTTCTTGACACTCTGTGGTTGGCGCTAGAGAAAAGAAAAATCTGAGCGGTCTGCATCAGGGGAGGTTATTTTTATCCTTGACCTTGACAACTTAGCTTGTAAAAACCATTTTTCTAGAAAGGCAGCGGCTTCTACAAATTATTTCCCAAGCAACAGGCCCGTGAATTTATATGGCAGTCTCACCTCTTTGAGCTAAACTTATTTTAACATATCGAAGGTAAGGAGATAAGACAACGTTCAACCTTCATAGAAAAGAAAAATTACGTTCGGTCGCGGTTTGAAAGAGCGGTTTGATTCATACCACCATGGTTTTTGACCAAAATGAGTTTCTGACCTGTTTCTGACATTCAACGTCTTTTATATATATCAAAATATTTTCTCGCTAGTCGAAGTGAAATGAAAAGTTGCATGTTTACATAGAGTAAAAACTCACTATGTTTAACTTTAACGTTTAACTCGAGAGCAAATATTTTTTTGTTTCGTGCCTTTGAAATCCCTCGCTCAAGGAATTTGTATACTAACTAGTATATAAATTCCTTGCCCTCGCTACCTCTAGCAGTCTACTTTAGAGCCATTTGCTAAGCTCGGGCAGTAAAAAATTATTTTGCCCACTTGTTGAACAAATAACTATTTTAGCCCTAGGGCCTAATCTCAAATTTCATACCCGGTACGCTACGCTAAATGTCTTCTATTGAGAAGTAAAAAAAACCTGTGATTCATAATATTACTTGATAGGAATGATTGTATAATGTTGGGAAAGAGCAGTTTCGCTTCCATTGTTGCGTTGTCGCGCTTTTATCAAGAGAAATGGCAGTTGTATAGTGTTCGCATGGGAAATGAAATAAAGAAATACGTGAAGAGGCATTCTCCCTCTTCCATAAATATTAGATTCGATAGGACGCCGGGGCTCGACCGAACCTATGCCAAGCCACAGAACAGATGGCTTTACTTCAGTACCTCCAGAGATGAAATACATAACAAATAGTGGGTTTTGTTTACTGGTTTTACTATAATAGCTCACCTCCATAGCTGCATCCCTATGTTAGTAAATTGATGGTCGTCGTGATTCCGTTATAATTTCTCAGGTTGCTGATTAGTTGGGCAACTGGAGCGAAAAAGGACAGGTCTCGATTATAATTGTTTAGATCTGTACTCCTGCTTTCGCTTTTGTGATCCACCGCACTTAAAAGTGTCATCCTCATCAGTCCGTACACGTTCACTGCTGAACATAGGCCTCTCCCATACGACGAGACGCCACGAATAGCGGTCCTGAGCCGCCTCCACCCAACAACTCCCTGCGACCGCTACCATGTCTACTTAAAAGTGTGGTATTACTGATTTTGTCACTGTATTGTTACTGTGCGTGAGACTTTGAAGACGCATGGCTCCTTTTACATGCGCTTATGAAAATGTATGCTCATATAAAAGAGACAGTAAGTAATATTTGTGAGGGCGACACTTTAGGTAATTTCCGTTTATTAATACGGCCATTTGCTTGAAGACACTCGAAGTACTTTGATATCAATATTACTGACTTTTTTAATTTATTTGGTTCAAGTGCCATCATGACTTTAATAATCAATATTATATTAACCTTATTATAAAAATTGGTGCAGTGTAAATTTTAACATCCTACTTCCTACTATAATATCATATCCTACTAATATTATAAATACACAAAACTGAAAAATAGTTTAAAAGTAAGGGAGGGATTCGAAGTCGATTTTTAGTTTTCTTTTTAAACAATATTAATTATTTTACTAATTTTGCTAATTCACCCCTCTCCTTCTCGTAAGCTTTGGGATCGACTCATTTTGGTATTGACTCATTTTATCGGTTTAATGAGGTGTAAGCAAAAACCTGTTGTTCATTCTCATAAATTTAAATAAAATATCACTGTCATTAATTTCTGGTAAAAACAGAAATATCTCCACCGGAAAAGCTATCACTGTGCTACAATTAGGTAAAGGTACATTTGCCAGTAAAGCACTTAGTGGTCTAAAACTGCTCTGAATATTTGCGAGGGCCGTTGCCAATAAAACTGCTCCCAATGCCTAAATTTGGCTCTAAAAGCACCCGAACAGCGAATGCTAGAATATTCTGAGGTGATACGAATAAACTTCGAAAGGCACCTAAATACAGAACCGTACAGAATCCGGAATACGGAAATCCTTAGAAGAACCAAAGTCGCCGACATAGCTCTCAGAATTAGTAGAATTACACTGAAGTGGCAGTGGGCAAGCAGAACTGATAACCACTGGGGAGTAAAGGTTCTCGAGTGGCGGCCACGATGCAACGCGAAACGCAGAGTTGGGAGAGCATCTATTCGGTGGAACAACGTTTATAGCGGTCGCAGGGAGTCGATGGATGGCGGCGGCTCAGGACCGCTATCTGTGGCGTCGTCGTATGGGGGAGGCATGTTGGGAGACCATCCACTCGATAGACCGACGACATAGTAGCGCTTGCAGGGACTCGATGGATGACGGCGGCTCAGGACCGCTATCTGTGGTGTCGTATGGGGAAGGCCTATGTCCAACATTACAATGGCCTGTATGAGCTGATATGATGAAGCATCTAAATTGTAAATCCAAGAAGCGACGTTCATTTCGCACATCATCCTCATTGTTTTAGCCTTGTCACTGTCTATCAGGTGATATTGTGGTCAAACGAAGGTCTATAATACCATAAAAAAGCCTGTTTCGGCTCACCACTGCCGGTCATACACATTATTTTTTATGCCATTCGCCTCAATCCTACGCCAGTCACGTCAGGTATCCCAAAATTCCCTATATTTGTTTGATTGTGCCAATATATCTACCTACTATACTTCTTCTACTGAAAATACATTAATTTGTAGTAGATATGTATTTAAAGTAATTTCGGTAGTCCCTAAACTAATACGACCCGTAACCAACCTAAATAAAGTTTCAGCACACACTGTGTGGCCACCGTTACTGGCCAAAGTTGCATTATCATTTTGTGCACCTAAATTATTTGGAGTTAGCAAAGTTATAAGCTGGTGTGGTTTTGTATTATTTGTTAATTTAACAAAGCTTGTTAGTTAACTTTTTGTAGACATACAGTATATGTAATTAGATATAGTACCTGGTCCGAGCACTGACTTCGATAAGCTCTGTTTTTTCTTGGTCGTAGATGAAAGAGTAGTACGGTACGAGGGATCTATTCTCGTCGAATTTTACTAACACCAGAGAGGCAACATTTATCGAAATCCATGCTTGTGTTCTTGGTTATCATTACCAAAAGCACTGCTTTCTTTGATTTTTACTAATCATACCATGTTTTTTTTTATTTTTTGTTATGGCTAATCATTATACCAATTTATTTAGATAAAACTTCCAAAAGCCAACAGCACTGTCGCCCTAGGAACTTTCATGAAAAATAGAAGCACATATTATGCATTAATCAAAAAGTTGAGCCAAGCGGATGCGATACAATCGCATTGTCACAATGATTGATTCAAAGCGCGCTAGTTAATATAATTACCCCCCAGCACAATACATTCTATTGAAGCCCACGCCGACGGAAGCTCGTCCAAATTACACAAAGGCCTAATTAAACCTTTTTACAATACAATTGCAATGAATTTGCTGAAATGAAATTTAATTATTTATTGCGAGAGACTCAATTTCATGGAGGTAGGCGGCTCGCCGATCCATTTCTCAGGTGAGGGACACAAAATTTTATAACGAAGCTTCTTTATCAGTCTACGGAAGGTTTCTATCAGTTTTAAAATTAGGTGCCTGCTTGCACCACCCATCAAATTTTATCAAACGTCCAGAAAAGCCCACAAATATTTTTCTTACAACTCTTCAAAGCTTATTTTGAAACGTAGGTAAATTACATTTGCAATTTCAAGGGACTTCGAAAAAAAGACGATCGATTTCTGTTATTCTTTATGGGCAGAGCATACATAGATTTTTGCTTTTTTTATATATATCATACGCATGGCAGTAGTTCGGTCGGATCGTCGCAGAAATGGTGATATAAAATTTTTCAGGTGGTGGTGGATTTTGTGTCTACTGCTGCTGTTTGGCGCGGCAGTATGCGTGGTAGTGGTAACGGTGCAGCAGTTCCTGACCAGACCCACGTATCTCGCCCATGAGCAGAAAATGGACACCAGAAAGCCGTTCCCTTCCGTTCTCGTTTGTCCAGCAATTATCTTCCCAGATTGGAAGGAGCACGAGTTTATTAAGAACTTGTAAGTCGGTTAATTTGACAGTTCAGTCAGACAAACTAAGGTTTCTAGGTTTCTAGTATCTAGACCAAGTGGTCTAGATACTAGAAACCTAGCCATGGTTGACAAGTGTCAACCATGGCTTTTTAGGGCATTCGCTGCCCAACCTGTGCCTGGAGTAGAGCCCGTGTTCTCCAGCATGCGTGTCGTGGACTGGGCATTGATTGTGATACAGCTATATATTTCGGGAATTATAAACACGATGAAGAAGAAGAGAAGTCAGTATCTAAGCTTATTACCAATCAATCGCGGTAAAAATAACAATAACCAATTTATGTTATTCCTTCATCTTTAGATACCGGGTAAGTTGCATGCGCATCCAATTCGCGATCCAAAGCTATTTCCATGAGCATCAATAGGCTGCGTTAACTGTTTCCCATCAGGCCGCACGCATGTCTGCTACATTTGCTGTACAAAAAAATATAATATATATATAAATCTACGGACAGTCCTCGTAACAGTAGAATCTCGATGTAAATAAAGTAAAACAAGGTCGTAGAAGTAAATAATGTAATAATTATACCTAAATTATCCTTTAATTTATTAAATTTGACTTCCTCCTGTTTTATTAGGGCAACACAAGAGACAGCATGAACTATTTGTTCTTGTACTTTCAGGAACATCCCACCAAACATAACAAAAAGTTATATTAAAAGCCACTTGTACCAGTTAGCTGCTTTCTTCTCGCCCGACGTGACATACCGCGTCAAGGACCTAGAGAACATGCAGCAACTCCTGGTGTATAACAACATCACGCTGGATGAGGCTGGACGAAGTCTCACCCCCTCTTGTGAAGAAACTCTGCTCAGGTTAATTCAATGACTAAGTGCCTGAGATAAAATAACTAGTAAAATATCTAGTAATGATTCCGCCCAAAACGTTCTCTGATATAAAGTTAAAGATATCAACCTACATAAGTTCAACTGACAATTTCAAAACATAATACTTTTGTTTTGATTTTAAGAACGATTTATGTCAGTATGAATCGTTAATATATAAATTCCTTGGTATGAATAGAATTTTTGGTGGTTTTACGGACCTTGTTTGAGGAACGTATTTTCAGCAGTGGACGTAGATGCTGATTCTCTCCTTCGTTACAGATGTCGCTGGTCTGGGATGCTGGTGAACTGCTCCGAACTCTTTGAATTAGAGCTCACTGGAGACGGGTACTGCTGCGTCTTCAACGGACGATCTTTGAGACGGTATGAATTTCTTGTCGTTTACTGACCACTTGGATCGCTGCTCTTTAGCTTTGCTATGCTTAAACAATGGTTATGCCATAGAAAAGCGTTACTCAAGCATAGATCGAAGACTGAGCAAGCTTTCATAATACGGGCCTAATAGACCGTACATTTCAAAACCAGTTACGTAATAACCGGTAATGAAGAACCTTTCAATTCTTTCAATTCATGACACTAAAGTCATTTATACGATATTAACCATGATTTGAGTTTTGAGTTATGTAGCACAATTTTGATCAGAAACCTGGAACCCTGTAGTGAGAACGTGCAAAAACCGAAGAAGTAATGCATGCAGATCATGTTCAGATCACGTCAGTGTTATCGTGATCACAGAAATCTAAATAATATTTAGATTTCTGTGGTCGTGATCGAGTTGCGTTGGATAATGAATCCGGTGATAGTAGCAAAAGACAAAGAATGAGGTTACATTGGTATGTCTGCCAATAAAAACTAACTCGCAGTGACTCAGTTGTTCCGTGAGCATGGCGCATGAAACTGTGCCAAAATATTGGAGAACTCACAACTCGAATCATATAAATGATTTTAGTGTTGTGAATAACCATGATAGATTCAAAAGTTGTATGTGACTTAACAGATCAGAGAATCCGACGTCCAAGAAAGTCATGATGTATTTATAAATTTTCAGAGAGAAGAAAAAAGGCGTGGATCATAAAACTTACATAACTAGATATTCTGGAATCGCAAGTGGTTTGATGCTAGCCGTAAACCACTCTGAAACCCGGCCCATCGATGTAGATCTGGAGTATGTTTGGGCAAGTAAAACGTTCGTGGTGCCTTATTACAAAAATTTCATTTTAGTAATAAAGAAGGCACCACAAAATACATTTTTATTTTTATTTCATTGTGTTTTTTCGCTCAAGGTTGTCTGGTAGAGATCGCTCGTGAGCGATGAGATCGCCAATTGTCACATTTCTTTTTTGTTTCAAATTGTTTGTAAACTGTTTTGTTAAGTGTGCACTAAAGCATTTTTTATCTATCTATCTATTACATTATTGTGTATTTTATTTAACTGTGTATATTCTAGGGATCAACTGTGGGTTTGAAATAAATAATTTTAATCGGAGTCGAAAAATGTTTGGGATATTAGGTACTTAATTACTTAGATTTTTTTTACAGTAAAACGGGAATGATTACAAAATTCGAATTCGGGCTAGATTGTCTACAAAGAACATGTAGGTACGGCTTCCGGTCGGTACTTATTATATCCATGATTGTTTAAGATGACAAACCATTGCATTGATGCTTATGGACTAAGAGCCTGCGACCAGAGCGTCGTTAGTTTATAAGCAGAGAGAGTTTGTCTACATAGGCAGACAACCTCTCAGCTTTTATAAAATACGAAGGTCTAGCGGGCCCAGGCTGCAAGCCTCTTAAGTCCATTTAAGTAGATGCCACGTTCACTCTAGAATCTATGGGTATTTTATTTTAGCTAGCTCTACAAAGTAGCGGGCACTTTGTGGAGTCGACGAACAACGGCACGCCTATTGGCCACGGCATGGAGCAGTGGTCAGTGTACCACGTCCGTCGCTATAGGATCCAAGACGGCGCGCGTCTCTTCAGCGACCAACTCAAGCGGTGCCGAATGAGGGAACACCCGCTCCGCTTTTTCCCAGTCTATCACAAGTAAGTATTTTAACTAGGATCTATCTGCCTGTGGCTTCGCTCACGTAATACTTCCCACCAATAGGTTCGCTTATCCCCTTATACGCTAACATCGTTTAATAGCGACCATTTGACACATTATACCTATTGGCCAAAAAATCCCTAGTTGCGTGAGTTTTCGGCGGTAAGTCTGGAAAGAAAATCCGCACCATACGCACATCATCATCATCATCAGCCCATACACATCCACTGCTGGACATAGGCCTCCCCCGTACGACGCCACAAATAGCGGTCCTTAGCCGCCTCCATCCATCAACTCCCTGCGACCGCTACGATGTCATACGCACATTTGATTTCAATGCACACGATTAAATAAAAGTATGGGAAATAATGAAGCAACGAAATGCCATATCCCGCAATCACACATGAGTTTCCCGCAGCCCGCTAATCATCAGCAACAAAGTTATCGGTTTATGTAAATCTCCGAATACTTATTGTTTTAAAAAGGATGATGGTTTCGCAGGAGGTACTGCGTGGTGGAATGCGAAATAGAAAACTCGATGAAGATGTGCAACTGCGTACGGCCTGTGTACCCATTGCCGCCTGGCGGGGAGTACTGTCACGCGCACAACCTGCGCTGTGCCTATCAATCCTCGCGTAAGATAAAGTTCTCTGACTCATAATGTGTTTCATAGTAATCCAGTTGCAAAACTGGCTAGTTAGCTAAAATGAAAATCTGAGAAAACTATAATCCTTTGTCTCTGGTTGTTTGCGTTGCGTTATTGCCATAATTGGGTAGACTAGTATGTAGGTATTATGTTAGAAATAATAAAAGGTTGTTTTTTTTACGTATTTTTATTTAAAGAGGATAAATAAATATAAGTAGCCATTTTTGTAAGTGACCTGGCAAACTAGTAGAGATGAGTCCGGTATTCAATAACTAACTCAGTACCTGTTAGCATGGTCCTAAAATATCTAACGCTATTGTAAAATCCGCATACCGCTAGGGAATAACTGTGCAAAGCGAGCATCGCGCCTAACCGACCGTGAGCCATAACTACCCAACGCTTCAATACCTATACTTACCTAACTATCATCTACGCATAGGTACTAGCGGACCGTTCACCCGTAAAGTTATGTAGCTGCAACAAGTATTTGGTATTTCTAACCAAATCGGTTAGATGGTATTTCTATCCAAATCGGTTAGATGGTATTTCTAACCAAATCGGTTAGATGGTATTTCTAACCAAATCGGTTAGATGGTATTTCTAACCAAATCGGTTAGATGGTATTTCTAACCAAATCGGTTAGAAATATATTGGGTAGAAATCAGAACAGGTATAGAGTATTGTAACGTTATTGGGTACCAGTTGGTACTAGCGGTATTGAAACAAAATACCCAACTAATAACCGGTAGCCAAAATATCCAATAACTCCCATCCTTACAAACTAGTTAGTATTGCACGTGTAATAAATCAATATAGCTACTTTTGCAATGTTATAAGGCTAGAATTTAAACTTAAACCGTCTTTCTAACAGCTGTTATCACATTTTCATACAATTGTTACACACTAAATCCTTAATTCTTCAACCTCTTTCATAAAATTATTTTCATCATCGGTTTCTTCTTGAAGACAGGTCTCATTGTAGGCAGGAACACAGATTGAAGATGAGGCAGTTGGTGGATCTTCTTCATTACCATTATTGCCGCCAGGATTATTAATACCCAGTAGATCGGCATAGTATTGAAGGCATTGGCGGCTGTGCCACTCTAAGCCAAAATGTTTTTGCAATAAGTTCTTATTATCTCTTAATTTTGCTACTATAATTTCAATTCCAATATTTAGTTTGCTTGGTGCAATGTCAGCGAAAGATTTATTCTTTTTGCAAATGTTTCCATAGTTTATCGTTTCTGAAGCATAGTAGTACGGTAGTACGGTTCTCCCTTTATAGCAATCCGTTTGAACCTGTCCTTTCGAAGAAAAAACCTTTTTGTACCTGCAATTGGAGAATAACCCATTCAGTTCAAATAAGAGTTAGCAGCGGGTAGGTACTACCTTCCTACTGGGTAGGTAGTACCTGCCTACTGCATTTGGCTCCTACTAGGTAGGTACTATATTCAGGAATCTCAAAATAATTCCAACTTTGTACCACCAACATCATTCGAAAGAGTTGCATAAAGATTTTTAGAAACAGAGTGGATTTTTGAAACCGGACGGTAATGACGTGTTACCAATTACTAGCTGACTGTAATTTTTTTTTCAAAATTAATGAATGCCGTTCAGAATATCTATAAAAATTATGGATGGTCTCGTAGGAACGTTTGCCTATAAAGTTTAAGGTACCTGCCCTTACCGTCCCGTCTCAACAATGCACCATGGAGAATGATAGACAATTATTAGGAAGAGACTGAATTTCAGTCTCTTCCTAATGTTTCAGTCATTGAAATGATTTAACGTATTACAAAATAACTACTTATCTTTTGACTTTTGGTTTTTCTCTTTTCCAATTCGATTTGTCTGCTATTTTCTTTCTTCCTTTCCGGTATTCCGCCAAAACAACTGCTTTTTTTCTAATCTCATCCATTAAACACACAGAAATCTCACAAATATTAGATAAGTACTGAATTTGAAATAACAGCAAGTGAAAAAACAGACTTAAATGATTGGACTGATCTTTTTATTCAGAACGACATCAAAATAAAAACAAAAAGTGTGCCAAATGCAGATGTTAGAACGAGATATACCCACTTTTGCAAAAATAATCAGAACGAGCAAGTTTTGCAAGTGACAGCCAAGGTAAAGTAGCAAGTTTTGCAAGTGGACTCAGTTTTTGATGCTAATTTCTACGTAAACTAATCACTTTAGAACGTTTATTTCAAATCTGTCGTATAGCCTTATCCGAAAAAACGATCTTTTGACATCTGTCACCAGCTAACATCCGGTCAGATAAGTATGTATTTAAAAACGACAAATTCGTAAAGTATGGAAGTGAAATAAAATGTACAAAATTTTACTGCAGATTTTGATTGTTTTATTTTCCTGCAATATATGAAAAAAGTATAGTTTTTCTATAGTTTTTGGGCCAAAACCGCCCATTATAACTCAGTCTAGTAAAAATCTACTATTGTGTTATTTATTTATTAGTGTGTAGAGTCCCACTGCACTCTTTCCATGTTTCTCTATTATTTGTCAGTTCAGACCACTCTTTGAGTAAGCGTCCAGCTTTTGCTTTTATCTAAGCCTAGGTTTTTCACATAGCCCTCAGAGATTGGACTCCAAATGGGCACACCATAGTGCAATCAATGGCTTTCGCGCAGAGATCTTTCAGAGGTCCCTTGCCCGCCTGTGCCTTGGTGCCTTGGTGCCTTTACCCTTTGCGGGATAAAGGCACCCTTAGACACCTGCATCCACGCTATAGCATTAGTTACCCAGTTTGTCATCCCCATTATCTATCTTCATTTTCCGATGGTAAATTCACATTAAAATGTTTGACTTTTTCGCTCTACAGAATCGTACGGCAATGACGCATGCGGTTGTGTTAACGCGTGTGATGTCGAGACCAATATCATTGAGAAGAGCAGCTATCCACTAGATCCCGCCGTTCGTCCCTTGGATCCTTTCTAGTAAGTACCTTTCTCCATACCCTTTGAACTCGGCGCAGGGAAATAGTTCAGTTTTACAGACAATAAGTCCTAACAATACTGCTGAGAGCCATACTAGCTCCGCTTGCTCTTTAACAATAGAAGGGTACTTCTACTGCTAATGACCAAGCGGAGCCAAGTTCTTCAAGGGAGTTTATTATGGTTACTTAACTTCGCCTAACCTCTCCCCGAATGTGTCGGTCTGCTGTTCTATCGGATTATGAGAGTGAGGGAATAGAGAGTTCAACTGCGTTTGCGCATACTTGCGCACTAAAATATGTCCTGCGCAGGAGTACGTCATCATTATTCCGCTCTCTTTAATCTGTCTTTGTTTTCAGTGAGGGACTTGACTTCCAAAGGACCAGCATTGTGAGGGTGTTTTTACAGAACCGTAGGCTAAAGATTAAGTCACGCAGATTCTCCCTGAATATCCTGGACTTGTTTGGTAATACGCTTCATCATCATCATCAGCCCATACACGTCCACTGCTGGACATAGGCCTCCCCCGTCCGACGCTAAAATAGCGGTCCTGAGCCGCCTCCATCCATCGACCCCCTGCGACCGCTACGATGTCGTCGGTCCATCGAGTGGATGGTCTCCCATGTAGGGGGGGATTTGCCATAATCACCACGCTTGACAGGCGGATTGGTGATCGCAGTGTTGGTGTTTAAAAATACTCAGACGGAAGCTGCTGCCCTTCCTCTGGTAGATTCCCTTAGTCGGCTCTTACGACATCCACGGGTTGAGTTGGAGGGGTCGATATTCGTACGCCGCGGCCCCACGGCCCCACGGTAATAATACGCTTACTACTAAAAAATTGCCTTCAGAAATCTTGGACTGATAAAATTGTAAAGCAATATTTTTTTTTGCAAAATAAAAACTATTCTGAACATTCTAGGAGTGGATCCACAATAGCCCTAGACCAGGAGGTGATGGAGGGGGATTGAAGTCTTGAGGGGCCTTTGCCCTGCAGTGGGACGATATAGGCTGATAAATAATAATAACACGAACCTAGCAATGGGAGAAAACGGCTCAATAATAAGTATAGGTTGCCCCCAAATACGCCTTTTGCCTGATTGAAACTATTTATAACTGTAATTTTCAGCTGAGCTGGGAGGAGTTTTCAGTGTATTCTTCGGATGTAGCGTTTTAACGCTTTTAGAGTTAGGCATATTGGGCTTTCGTGCGCTTTCTTCGAAGTGTCGTCGACAACGGATTCAACAGAACTACAATAATAAAGAAAAAGAAGCAAAGTTTCGGCCGACTACAAAATGAATAGGTAATAATAATAGGTAATAACCAAGGAATTTATATACTAACGTTAGTATATAAATTCCTTGGTATTTACTTAATCTGTTTTGTTTTGAGTTTTGATTATGTATTTTGGATTCAGTGTTAATAATTTTTTACTAGTAAAGTAGTATGGCAAGATCAGAAAATAGAGATATTTTGTTTTTGGGATATTAATCATTAACCATTCCGTAAAGTATTGAACTGTCCATAACGGATTAAAATGAATTTATTTAGGTACAAGTCCAAAAATATCAGTTCACAACTAAAATCTCTCATTCATTCGATTCAAATTAACCTGAAGAGCATGCGGTAGGTAACCTCAGTTCCACCACACCACAATAAGTGATACCTCGCAACAAATGCTGTAAACGACCAATTGGTATAATTTGTCACTAATGACCAGAAATCAATGATTCCATGCTGATTGTGGTTTTGTTTCGGATATAAAGGGATAAAGGCTGTATCGCGTGTTGTGTGTCCAATATCATTCAATCATATCACTTGAATCATTTGGCTCATCCATCAAAATTACTGAGTTGATAGTGACAATGCACTATTTACTCATCTGATGAATTACTATCGTTAAACCATGAAAACCATCTACGAGTAAACCTACAATAAAACAGGAAATCCGGGTTAGATTATCTGAGCAGAAATCAGCTATATAACTAAAATCCGTAATGTCACTATGTGTCTAAGCTTTAAAATTTCAATGTTGTTGACATTCACGTTGTAGATAGGTAAAGAATTAGCTGTCAACAAGCCCTGGAGCGATGCCCATTCATCGTAGATTGAGGATTTTTGCTTACATGCTCAGTCTACGCAATCTATGAAGAACGAAAGAAGAACAATAGTTATACCCATAGACTTAAGGATATACAGAAAAAAATTATATGTCTATAGTTATATCTGACACTTAAGCATAGCATAGAACCTTTTATCGTAATAATGTAATGGAATATAGTATCTGGTAATATAAGTACCTAAGGATTGCATTCTAAACGGAAATAAGAAAAACAAAACAAACTCCATCGATGGTAACGAAGTCGATACTGCATACAGTGCTGAAACTCCGATCCAGATTGCTAAAACATTTTGCAAGTAGTTTTATCCATGTATGTACCAATTGTTTCAGCTAAGCAAAGACCTCGTTACCCCTTTTCATTAATACTTGTATCTACAAAGTTTTCAATATTGAACAACAGATTACAGAATCAATAAAGGCCGCCGAGCAGGTACTATGCTAAATCCGCAACAACTTCGAAGGTAGTTCAAAATTCTGAGGCATTAAAATTTTACGCTATAGTTCTCGACTCAGCGGTTAGAATGTTGCTAAAACAAAATTCCTAGAACTAACTTTTAATAAGGGATGGGAAAATCGAGATCGGTTATCATTATTTTATTACAAGAGTAACGGGCCTAATATTTCTGCTTAGCTTGGAGCTAGATGATGCTGTGTGGACTGCCCATGTCCAACATTATTATAAATTATATTATTATTATTTCGGTAATTAGTAAATACATCACAAATATAATTATGTCCATTACTGAATAGCCTCCCTAAACAACTGGTGTTTGGCTATATTCGACACCCTTATTAGGCCAATTGGTGATCGTAGTAGGGACGAAAAAACACACGGAAGGTTGCTGCTGGCCTTCCTCTGGTAGGTTACTTGGCGCTTATGACATTCATGGGCTTGTTTGGAGATGTCGATTCTTACGCCATAGCTAGGTAAAATTGCCAATAAACTACAATAAATAATACATTATGTTCCCGAAGCATAAGAATAGTGCACCAGTAGGTATTTTAGAAGCATTGCCTATATTCGACCAGGAATTCTCAAAATCTTACACTTGACTAGAATTCACAATCTAGATTGAGACTCGTTGTCTCAACTTTACCCAAATAATAGTAAAGCAAAATGTATGCTCTCAGTTACTGTAGAAAAATTTTGCTTCACTATTTTGGATTATATCTACTACTTGAGGATAATCCACGAATCGTTACCTACGTAGTTACAGTTATTTCTTATGAATAGAATTCTTAGTTGTAGTATTGTTGTTGTTAACATCGCTTTCGATTCAGCATTTTTGCAACATTCACTTGACTTAACTTTTTCTATTTCAGCCTCTAACAAATCTAATTACAGTGGATAAGAAAAGTTACTCCTTACGGTACAGACTCTTTTCATTTTCTGAAATCTTTATAATTCTAAAAAATAAAATTATTCTTTCACACATGAGAGAGGATTAGGTAAACCTACCGAATACAATTCAGTACGTCTTATAATAATGAAAACACCAAACAGTCACCAATGCTACTGCATCGCTGTTTTCTAACGATGTCAGATTGGTGGGTAATAAAACTAATGAAGTATGAAGGTTAAAGCTTTGGTCGCAAAAGGGGGAAGTTGAAGAGTAAACTTCGGTAAAAATACCCCTTTCATCGATTAAGGGTTGTCACACACATATCAACTTGAAAATGGATAACTTCATCGCACAGCTACTTGGACACTGAAATAAAAGGCGAGGCGATGCCGTTATAATCCTAATTAAGTGTACATTGTAAAATCAACTCTCATACAAAGCATAGATACTTTGAGTGGGAACAGTTCGTGTTTAGGTGGTGATAATCCATTTTCAAGTCGATATGTCTGCGACTACCTTCACTGGCACTGATGCCGAATTGTCGACTAATGAATAAAGTTAATGATCAGATACCGCCGCGATGTACAGCTTCCATTTAATTAAAATACTATCGGCAACTTTCCGCCACTCACTGCCTCGCAGTAGGCACAGAATAGCTCGATCACTACCAATACTGTAAAATTACTATTCTACTAGGATTCTTAATACGATAATCTTCGTCATATCGTCATGCGTTGAATCTCTAGTAGGTAGAGTCTCATTTACGACACGTCGTCGTCGTCATCACGTGGTCTGCTTTTGTTTCCCTTACTTAGGTATCTACGTTTGCTTTCATATCCAAGCAACATACTCACCAATTGATTAAAATTCATAGCACATTTATTTAGTCATTACATCAAAGACACAAACCACTAAGACTTAGGAAATCTATTAAAAGCCTGTCTCCCCACAGCAATAGCGCTTTCATCGCGAGACTCTCGCTCTTCGACAAAGCCCCAGAAGCTTTTCTTCTCTCTATTGACAAATTCCTTGGAAAAGATTTTCTCCATAAGACATTTTTCCATTTTTAACTTTTAACTGTTTTTATGATCCGGCTGACCTGCGTTGTCTACAACCGAACTCTAATCGATAGTCGGTCGGTGAGATTAGTTAGACTAATGGCCGGCCGCGGTGAACCATCGCCATTGTGTATTCATGATGTGTTTAGATAAATTATTTGGGTTATTTATGTCAATTCTATGAGAGTGGTCCAACCCTGACTTACAACCTGTACTACATACAGCCTGATTGAAGTGGTTTTAGTTAATCTGAATCAGAATCAATAACTTTATTTCTTTAGACTTATAAAATAAGCACTTAGACAAGTCAAATTGTATACTATAAACATAGTTATTATTATCAAATAAGAAATAAGGTGTTATTGATATTCTCTTCACTTCAATTTTTTGTCCACTAGTGGAAGAAGTGATAATAAGTCCAATTATCATCCGAATAACACAATGTGTTGATGCTTCCAGCTTTACAAAATCGCTTACAGCATACTCGCACTCTGCTAAGTTAAAATATTTCTTCGCTCGCCTTCGGAACTGTATAGATTCTAAACTAAGTACTACCTCCCGCGCAAAGTTCCCGCGAAACATAAATAACAAGTTACTTGTGTAACAAGACGAAAACGATACGATTTTAAAAGTCGTTATGAATAAATTGTGCAAGTCTGGATTCGGGCAGATCCCCTTATTTATGGGCAAACTACCGCGAGGGCATTTTTGTAAAAGTTCTGGCAAGACGGGACTTCGCGTTTCGTGGGGCAGGTCCGGATTTGTCCTGACTCCGGACTCCATTCGGGGATTTACCCACACTCCTGTTATTATTCAAGGCGTGCCGTGACAATGATATTGTAACTTTTGTAATATTTTATACTCAATCCTAGGCTTTTGTTCTACGCGTTTAGAGTCAACTTTCGGATACAAATTACGCTTCATCCTCTTGCGAGAAAGTTTGCGGTAAATTGGAGTGTCTTTATTAGATGCGACTTAGCCTGTTCCGATATTGTTTTGAAGAATCGACACAAATGAGTTGGGGGAGAATGTTTGAGGTTTAAGGCGTCGCTGTTTATGAGATTTACGGCACGACTTTAAAATTGCTTCTAAATAATTAGATCTTTTTATGAAATATTTTCTTATGTCACTTTTAGGGCATTATAAAACTTTTATGGAAGTACGTAGGTAATGTACGGAACCTTTCAAAGAATACGTGAGAAACTTTAATTTGAAAAGTCTTCGGTTTTTTTTTTCTTATTACATTGAGAGTTATATTAAGTTAAGACAAAAACATAGAAATAACGAATAAGGTAGGCCTTATTCTTACTAACTAACTTACCTACTTACCTAAATTAAACGAGTTTGTATGCGTAGCGTTTTAATTTTTCAGTAGTCATTATTCAAATTCCAGCATAAACACATTAAACTCCACCAACGAACGCACACATTAAAAATGTCGTTTTTACTAAACGGACAATTTGTTCCCTTTGTTGACTATGTCGGGACGAGGCTGCTTGGAAAAAGAGTGCAAATATTTTATGGCAACGAGGGAAACATTCGCGGCGAGGTGCAAAACAATATGGGGATGAAAGGACGACATCCCCGCCCCCTTTCCGCGAATTTATGCCCAGAGCCTCCTGTTTCAGTGCCACCGCGGGACTTTGCTATCCGGAACTCGAGGATAGAGGCCAGATTGTACGCGCTTTACACCAAACAGATGGATGGACATTTCTTTTGAGAGTATCATGGCTATAGACACTAAAAGAAAAATTTCACAGATTATAAGCGCTAAAAGTCTTTTTGTTATTCAACAGTTACCTATATTGATTGAAAACTATAAAAAACCTGACTTAGTCCTCGTTAATTCACACTTTTTGCCAAAAAGAGGGCAAAGGACTACAAAACGTAGCTAAGAGCCTTAAATGATATCAGACGAGTATTTTCATAGCTCATTTATTAAAATCATTTGAGCCATTTCGATGCTTGGTAATAAACGTAAAAAAGTTTACATTACATAAGACCAGACAAGTGTTTTAATAGCTTTATTCATTTAAATCACTTGAGCCTATTGCTTGAAAGTAAAAAAGCGTATCCGCCAGCTACATAGAAAAACTCGAAAAGCCTAGGTAACCGAGGCCTCGCGGATAGAATGGGGACAACTGGTCCGTGGGCAAGTTTTTGGGCGGACGAGAAGTCCCCTAACCTAACTACGTTAGTAACATCCCGCCCGCATAAGCGTCGCGTCGTCGTAATGATTTTGACACGGACAATGACGCGCAAGCTGGTTATAAACGTCTTTGGATGAGCTTGCGAAATGCATTTCAAGGTGTTGTGTAAGATTGGACAGCTTCTGTTTTAGCCGACTTCGAAAAAAGAAAGAAGATTTCATGTTTGGTTGAATGTACCTATGATGTACATTGATGTCCGTATTGCAACATGTCTTCGGTTGGGTGCAAGGTGTTGCGCGCCTCATCAATGCCAGTGCGGTACTGTTGTCCAACAGCTTGGTCCTCACGGATTATCGTGTACTAGGGCTGCCGGTCAGATATCTCGCCATGCCAGCCTTAACGACATCATCCGACGGACCTTTGGCACCGCTAATGTACCAGCTATTCTCGAACCGAATGGTCTGTTGCGTGACGATGGTAAGAGGCCCGACGGCATGACTTTAGTCCCTTGGGAGCTGGGGAGGCCTATTGTGTGGGACGCTACATGTGTCGACACACTTGCGCCTTCCCATCTTTCAAGGACATCCGTGAGGGCTGCTTCGGCGGCAGATTTGGCCGAGGATCTCAAGAGGCGCAAATATGCAGGTCTCGACAGAGCCTACGCATTTGCTCCCCTTGGAGTCGAGACCCTAGGTCCGTGGGGTACCGAGGCTCTCCGGGTTTTCAAAAAAATATCTGAGCGCCTGGTCGAAGCGACGCGTGACCCGAGAGCTGGTGAGTATCTGGCGCAGCGCATTAGCATTGCCATACAGCGGGGCAATGCAGCCAGCGTCTTGGGGACGCTTCCGACTGGTATTGATATGGACCAGTTGAGCTATCTGTAGATTGTCTGCAGTTAGCTCAATTGTTTCAATTGTAAATACTAGTTTAATTTCTTTATATTATTTGATTGTTACCTATGATGTAAGTATGTATATTGTATATATTTCGCCATCAATTGTGGACCGATTTTGATGATTCCTTTGCTATTGTATATTAGATGATTTCGAGATGGTTCCACAAAATATTTGTCACGAGGTATTAGTATTTATCCCGCAAAACTTAAAAACAATGTCAAATATGAAGTTTTTTTCTAAACAATGAAATTATTTGTTTTGTGTAGTCAAATGTCGTGGTCAGCAACCGGCATTCTCCCGGCTCCAAATTCACGTAGGTAAATGCCGAGCCGGGAGAATGCCGGCCTAATTCTCGCGAAGGCGCGCACGATCGCCACATCCTATATTATGTGTAACTGGATTTGTGTAATTTCCACGTGTAATCATCCTGTGGCTGTTTCGACCGTCACGTCTTTGCACTGATTTTGTTTTGCCAGTACGCAAATTAAATGGAGTGCCAAAAATTGGGTCCTTAATTTAGTGAAATTACATTCATCGTGTAGCATTGAGGAACATTCAATTGAAGGATAATTTACGAAAATAGGATCGTTGGCACCCTTCGCATGAGGAACCCTTAAAATTATGACTTGCGAATTCACTGTTGGACGTAAAACAGGAGTACATGTACTAAACCACAAATTGAATTGAACAGAAAATTAGTAAAACCTTATTGATAATAATTTCTATACAACATATATATAGGGGTCGCGGCGTACGAATATCGACCCCTCCAACTCAACCCGTGGATGTCGTAAAAGCCGACTAAGGGAACCTACCAGAGGAAGGGCAGCAGCTTCCTTCTGAGTATTTTTAAACACCAACACTGCGATCACCAATCCGCCTGCCAAGCGTGGTGATTATGGCAAATCCCCCCTACATGGGAGACCATCCACTCGATGGACCGACGACATCGTAGCGGTCGCAGGAAGTTGATGGATGGAGGCGGCTCAGGACCGCTGTTTGTGGCGTCGTACGGGGGAGGCCTATGTCCAGCAGTGGACGTGTATGGGCTGATGATGATGATGATGATGATGTAAGTATGGATGTCTGGATGTTTGTTCTTTCACGCAAAACTACTGAACTAATTGGGTTGGAATTTGGTATGGGTATAGTATGGGACCTGGAATTAATAAATAATAAATAATGTTGGACAATCCACACAATATCATCTAGCCCCAAGCCAAGCAGAGCTTGTGTTATGGATGTCGGTGAAGTTAGCAGAGCATCTTCCAGCAGAGCATAAATAAATTAGAGTTCTGTTCGCATGCAGGTGAGTTCTATAGTTCCTGATACTTTACATGAATAGTTCTGACGTTTTTACATAAAAAAATTGAAGTGAAATTATGCTCTAATATAAAAAATATAATAATATGATGATGATGATGATGATATATATAGATGTTTATTGTATAACATTTTACTTGTCTACGAGTAAGTGCATATTTTGTAAGCCTAGAGAAAAAAAATATTAAAATTTGAAACAAACACAGATGTGAAACAACACTAAAAACGTTTCTAAAATAACAATCAATTACTCAGGTTTTGTAGTCTGTTGTAGGTTTTCAATTAATAGCGACTTAATTTCAAAAACTCACCCTCCAGACGCTCTTATCTGAAGTCTCGTTAAGATCATTTCTACTCCATCGTCAGACCTCTACCTGTCTACCTTTTTCAATTTTGAGCCTAACAATCAAGTCTCGATTTTTATTCCTATTATGAATGATGAAGTCCCTCGATGAAACGTTGGTATTCTTTCAACACATACTAGGTTCGTAGTTAACCCGCTTCCAATATTAATAAGTTTTCAACCGACTTCAAGGAGGAGTTTCTCAATTCGACTGTAGGTATGTTTTTTGTTTTTTTGTTGGACCGATTTTGAAAATTCTTTCACTATTGTATAAAAAGTGATCCCGAGGTAGTCCCATACAAATTCTATCGCCAGGATTAGTATTTACCCCGCATAACTTAAAACAGTGTAAAAGTAAGGAATTCAAAGTCGATAATTAGGTTTTTGAAAACAATCAAATTATCATGATGACTGGTAACAAATAGTTTCCATGGAAACGGGCGTAAACAAGAGGTCTACTTTGAAAAACAAATTCCCAGTTGACGAATGGCAGATTGTGCAAAACGAAGGATGACCCATCCGAGTTTTCCGGTTGTAAAACTTTAAAACACATTTTCATTATTCAGGAATTTGAAATCGGTTTATCGATTTTTAAAAACACGCTAAATTATACCTTCTTAATTTTTCTGCCCTCAGTTCGATTAATAAAAAATATCGATATATCATTGCGACATGATATTTGGTAAAGTGCCATGGAACTACCCAAATCCCGTACAAACATGGAACATTTCGATGAATTCTTGATTATATCGAGTAACCGAACTCTGGTAACAGGTTCCAACTGTGAACCACTACATTGCCAATGTAGGTGGTAATGTGGTTCACATTTTTTAGTTCATCTAAGTGGCATAAGTGCGGCTGGGAATCAGCCGAGCACTTTCGTGTATGGCTGAAGAGACCTATCTTAGGGAGATACAAAAAGGTCAATGATGATGATATTAAATATAATAAATAATGTTTTATAGTGCTTATGCCCGCACTTTGGGTAATCTTAAAGAATTTAATGATATCCCAAAAATTTACGTACTTGCCTCCGTGGCGCAGTTGGTTAGCGCATCCTCGTATTCAGAGGAGGGTCGCGGGTTCAAGTCCCGCCGGAGTCGTAAATTTTTGGGATATCATTAAATTCTTTAATAATAAATAATGCTGGACAATCTACACAGCATCATCTAGCCCCAAGCTAAACACAAGCAGAGCTTGTGTTATGGGTACAATATATTACAACGATAGATTTATTTTTTGTACATTCAAAATACCCAGAACACCCGAGACAAAATATTTGCAGATCGTACAAACATTTGTCTCAAGGTGGGAATCGAACCCGCAATCTCCTGCGTCGCAGGCGGACCTTAACTCGCCGCGCCACAGCAGCGGTCATCGCCATTATTACCAATAAAGTGGTGAGCGGCACGGGTGTTTGTAGAATAAAATAGGTAGATATTGGTTATCACTTGTGAAGCAGCTTTGTAGCCTCGCTGATTTGTCTGTACAATGGGGGGAGCAGGTACCGCATGGCGGGAATGCATCGTCGGTCGGTAATAGTCCCGACGTGACTTCGCTAAATATAATCCAATTAGGGGTTGTACGGCTGTACCGTGCGCTGCTATTGTAAGAGACATTACCATTTCCGCCGTTAGGGCATCGTGCCCAAGGAAAAATTGTTAACTCATCTTTACTGTTGTTAACTCAGCCGAACCATATATTAAATCAATCAAAATATAAATTAATAAAATTGTAAAAAAATTACTCTAAAAAAAGTGTTAAGGCTTATTGATGGATGACAAAAGGGCATGGGAGCTCGGCACGTGAAACTACACTTGTTAATCAAGCTGTAATTCTATTTCTTCTCCCTTTGTAATTAATGACACTGTAAAAATGTGTAATTACTTGAACGTATCGCTTACTTATGTATAATACATGATTTTAAATTGAAATTAAGGCGCGTTTTCGATGAGCAGAGAGAATACTTGCTCTGATCGAATAAAAGGTACATACATATTTATTTATGAAATGAGCAAGAGATTCAACCGGAATTTGAAGCGCAACTTTCTTTGGAAACTGTTAAAAATCCACCTCCAGGTAAAATGATCCACAGCCATGGAGTCCATGGCTGCGTTCCGTTATTCGCTTAAAGCGCTCAAGCGTACATGAAGTCGTTCTGATTCTACTTTCAGCACGCTGAGAGACTGCACGGGAACGCCCACTTGGCTCCGCCCCCGGCGCTTACGAGAGCGCATGAACTGCCTCATCTTTCGAGACAAGGCAGCTCATGCGTTCGACGCCATTTGGGTGGGAAATTTCGAAAGTGGACGTCTTGTTTGTTTGAAATTTTCATAAGTAGGACGCCATTGTTTTCTCTTGAAAATTCACGGAAAACGATTTATAGCCTTTTATTGTTAACTAGCTGCGCCTCGTGGCTTCGCCCGCGTTAAATAAGTTAAGTAGTTACGGAGATACGTGTTACGATACGATAACAAACATTCACACCACAGACCAAAATATGTAAAATAATGTTTTTAAGACTCAAATCATTCACATAAACATAACCTCAATCGAACGCTGATAAACAAAGAGCGAGCGTTCCGTTTCAGCAATCGCATCATGCGCATCGTGCGCTGAGACGAAACTGAATCCACCCTCGTGCGTAACTCGTGCACCGCCTGAGCGCTATAAGCAAATAACGGAACGCAGCCTATGACTCTAGCAAAATTCTAGATCCAATGTCAACGCACTCTTTGAACAAATCACGTACGGAAAATGATAGAGTAGTACAAATAATTCTACTTGTATTGTTGTGTTTTTTTTTTAAGTTTATTATTTAACATAAAAGTTTTACATAACGTAGATTAAGATAACTAGATACGAGACCCATTATTAATAAATAACTAAACAGGCTACGGACGCGTTTAAAAGTTTTAACAAAAGGACTATTTATAATAACTAACACTTAATTTATAAAATTATACAAAAATTTTAGAAGAACTTACTAAAACTAGTTGTATTATGAGTACTTTGTAAAGCGCGCATTTTTATAGTTGTTCAAAAAACTCTGCTACTCTCTCTACTCTTATTAAACTTTGTTGAGCATTTTAATTGAAGGAAATATTGCGTGGAGATTTTTGGGTTTCTCACAATATAGATTAAGATTTACCAACTGTAGTTCCATGAAACTTTGTGACTTTGTCTGTTCAATAAAATAAAATGTTCTATAAAATAATTGTTCTCTAAAATAAAACGAAACATTAATATGGACAGTTACAGATATTGTTCAAAGTTAAAGTCAGAATGTGAATTTCAGTAATGAATGTAATTAGTCTATAAGAGCTATCGCTCTTGTTAGTCATAATAGTCATTTATTCACACACTCACTCACTATCCTGGCGGATCGTCCCCGAAGTGGGTCTTGGCCTCCGACACAATAGATCGCCACCGGCTTCTGTCCTGTGCCGCCTCCATTCAGTCCGGTGCGAAGACTTGAAGTGAGCGAAGGTCCTTCTCCACTTCGTCCTTCCACCTGTATCTGGGTCGCCCGACTGCGGCGCTCCAAGGAAAGCCCGTTTTGCTGCTCGATCCTCCCCCATTCGTAGCACGTGGCCGATCCAGCACAGCCTATGTGATTTTGTTTCGCCAATGATGATAGTCTTTTATTAGTAATAATAATTACTTATAAATGACTGGTTATTACCGGTTATAACCGGATAATCATAGCCCATAACAGTCCACACATTAAAGAACTTGTAAAATTGAAAAAAAAATATCTTATATTAATATAAAATTAAATATAATAATATGTCCACAGCTGGACATATGTCTCTTCAAATGCTTACCGCATCCAGTATGGGCTAGTAGACTAGCAAATCGTTATCCCATTAATTGAATAATCTCACCTGGCTGGAGGAAAGCTGATTACCAGATATAGTCTCAAACAATTTGTTCTATAACTATGTTCTTCAGTCCATAATAAGAACAAGACTTGTGCATCAGTCGAACAAAGTTTTGCATAATTGAGATACT